>JACVBY030000609.1:416043-501466 GCA_017589505.3 Metroxylon sagu
ATTAATAAGTTAATTGGACCAACAGATAAGCTTAAGACGTTGTAAATAGTATCAAAGCCAACTCAGATGTGTGAAAGTTGGACAGAAGGAAAAGATTACTCGTGGGACAGTGGTAGAGTCTTGTCATGGCGTAAAGCCACCTCTGTAACACCGACAACCCTGCTCAAGGTAGATTTTGGCTAACTTCCAGCGTGCGACGAGAACGTCGCCTAATAAGGGAGAAAGATTGTAATACCCTAAAATAATCCTACATCGGATAGAAAAGAAAAGCTTGAGAAGCTTATAATTCAAGTTCATCTGTTACCAATTAACATGCACTCGAGTTTTTAAGATCACATGATCTGACCGCTAACAGGTTAATTGCGCCAGTTGATGGACTTGGGGCGTTACACTCTCAATACCAACTAATCCTTGAATTTAAAAGATGGCACTATAGATATCTGTATATTCTCAACACTATAATTGTATGAGTATTTTACTGAATTGCTTCTAGAGATTGATCGTGGCCCACAACAATCATACATGCTAGGTTCTTGCTTCCATTGAAGGGGGTTTTTTTGGTAGATTGTAACCTGGTTCCTTAAAAATTTCGAAGTCAGCTCTGGGCAATCTGATCTCTTGGTTTATTCAAGAACACCAACTCCCTCCAGTTTTCAGCAATCAAATAGTAAGATGTAGAACCCTAAATGGAACAAGCATGTCAAAGAACAATTCCTCAAACACCATCACATTTGAATTTGTTCCAATTTATTCTATGAAACAAAAGTCATGTCTACGGATCAGAGGGAAAAGGAAAAAAATTGTTTGCATTCTTTTATAAAATCTTATATTTTTTTCACTATTTTCCTATGAGTAAGAATGTTCCAGTTAGGAGAAGGATGGGACATGTGGTATGCATCTTACATAGAATAAAATGATCTGAGATGAAAGGTGTAATGGTGACATTCCTGTCCAGAAAAGAACCATCAATATATCTAGCACCTAAAAATTTTTAAAAACAAAAAGCAGTACATGTTTCTGAATATGCCAATAAGTTGTCCAAAAATTCAACAAACTAGATTCATTTCAAATATGCTTTACCAACGCAGCTGCTGAATAGATGATAATAAAAATTTAAAACAAAAAAAAACAAAAAAACAAAAACTATGTCTCCATATAAGTGAGAAATTAAAGTCCATTAAGTGAAAATAGGCAAGCAGAATTACCTGATTGTAGAACTTTTCAGGGTTTTCTTCCCGCAGATCATGAATGTCTAGAGCAACCTTTGCATCACACCCAATCCCTGTCAATACCAAGGTAAGTTCTTTGTTGTATTTTTATTGTTTATTGAATATGAAAAAATAAAAATTTGCAATACCAAGATAATTGTTCATAAACTTTGGAGGCTGGGAAATCTTGCATTGTGTGCTTTCAATTGTAATCTTCCACCTATCTAGAATGGTGACTGCAGCATGTTCTATATGGTTCAAAAGTGTGTACAAGCCTCCCTGCCTCTCAACAGCACCAAGACCACCACCCCAAGATAGCACTCTTGCAAGATCATTACCAGTACCAGCTGGAAGAATTGCAACAGGGGGTGGCGATACAAATTTTTGCTTGTCAATCGCATCTAGAACCCAACCCACTGTGCCATCTCCACCACAAACAAGAACCCTGAAATGAGGTACCTTTCTGAACAAAGACAGCCCCATTTCTGGTCCCTGTGCCCTACTCAACTCAAATACCTGAGAGAAAAAAAAGCCAGATTATCAACATCACAGAAAGACTTGATTGAATCAGCTTAGGCTGACCGGGTTTCATCGTATTGAACCCAAATCTCAGATCTTTATCAGGATAAGTGAGGTTCCCTCAAATCTGCGAAAACAAGCTCATCAGTCAAAAGTTCAAACTCCAATTTCTAGGTTGAGCTGGACTTTGAGCAGGGTAAGAGGATACCTTAATAAATGCTTTGCAAAGCCGCTGAAAAACAAATGATGACCTTTTCTACACACCCACACCCATAACACACACAGAAAGAGAAAGACACAAACACAGTCAGAAAGTGAAAATTTTTACGGCATACCTTGTTTTCATTTGATTTAAGTAAGAAGTGTCCTAGGAAAATTTTGGTTTGTATTTAAGATGTATAAATCATGATCAATTCTGTGGATTCTCGATTAAAATAGTTGATTCTATGTCCAACTGACCAATAAGGAACCTCCATACCATATAACAAATGCTGTAAATTCTAGATATGCATATCCCAACCACGCGTGCACACACACGCACGCACGCACGCGCACACACACAAAAAGTAAGGTGGGGGAAAGCACCTCACCTCCTCAATATCCTACTGGGATAATTTGAACTAGATTTTTGTCAATGTTGCATTATCCAACCTCAGAATCCATCCTATAATCATGCTCTACTATATGTAAAAATACCCATGAACTAAAAATGATGCATTGTAGAAGTTTCTTATGTATGCATCAAATGATCACAAAATCGATAATGACTGTTCAGTTAAGATAAAAACTAAATAAAAGGATGTCCTGGTGCACAAATCTCCTACCACTCTAGGATTTGGGGAAAGTCAGATATATGCAACCTTAATCTTACACATGAAGAGGCTTAGTGTTTAGGCCAAAAAAAAAAAATAAAGCATACACACAACTGATCATGATCCAACAAATCAGGACTCATCCATACAAAAATTCAATAGATATGCATGCTCTTAACCAGAATTCACGTCTAACTTTATATCTTAACTAAAGGCCTTGCTTTTTTAATGACCATGCAATGCCTAATTAGAAAACCTATAAAGCATGTAATTTTGAATTTTTGATTTATCTAAGCATTATATATGCTGGCGATCATGTTATGGTGCCAATTTTCACTTCAATCGGTCATCATTTAGTTTAAATTTCAGGATTCAATCTAAGTTCTACCAGTAAAATTCTAGATAAATTCTGCATACATAAAAACATACAGATACATAAGTAAAAAAATTTTCATTAAAAAGTAGTCTCTTTTTCTTTGAAAAAGCATTAAAAAGTAGTTTCATTAATCAAAATTTCATTAGATTAATTATTTTTGCTAGGAAAGTCGGCAAGCATGCAATCAGATAGTTAATTTAAACAAAACAGACAACATAACACATGAATTTATGAAAGAAACCTACATATACATAAACAGTGATGCTATTAGGCAAGGGCATATGGTTCATACAGAATTCTGGATTCCAAAAAATGCAAGGTAGCAGATTTACAGAGCTGGAAATCAACTCACCATTGGAACATATGTAACAGAAAGTAATATACACCTATAAATTCATGAATGTCCCAAAGTTGAAAGAATATGACACGCTCTGCAAATAGATGAAGATGATTATCATGAATACCAACCTGTACCGGATTTAGAAGAATTTGTAAACGGTGCCTTAGTGAATCTCCACGTTGGGCACCGCTTTTCTTGTTGATGAAAACTAGTAATGGCCTAGCATCAGGATGTGACTCAATCAGTTCATATCTCTTATTGCTTCCTATCCGAGAGTCATTGCATTGAGTGAATGATGTGTTTTTTTCTGAATTTGATTTTACATGCACATTGCCATCACTTTCACCTCTTTGATGTATAGATTCTGTTATATCATCACAGTGCTCATAATTTCCATGAGAGCCCTTTAGTGTTTGATAACCCTCTCCTTTGCTCTCCATGGATGAGTCTGTAGCACTAGTGCTATCAGCTGAATCAATAGGTAATTTAGAGCTTTGCTTATACTTTTTACTATGATTTCTGATATGTTCCCGTACTGTAGATGCCAACTCATTTGCACCATGCGTTATAGAGCTCAAAAGCCCACCTGTTCCAGTTCTGTTCAAGTCCTTTACAAAAAGAGGTGATAAGATGAGCCGTTTAAATGGACCCAAGTCGCAAATGTCACCTATTTCTTTTGCAAAGCTGGCATGACAATCAACATGCAGTAGTCGTTGACACCACATACAATACCAAATTGGAGAGCCAACAAGGAAAGATCCAGTGCAAGGTTCTTCACAATAACCACAAAAAGAAATTTCTTCTGGTCGGTCAGCTATTTCCATCCACTGCACAGCCCACTGATGGATGACATGTTCAAAACCAACCATAGATACACATTTACAATCTTTATGCGCTTTTGAAGAGCAATTCAAGTGTGCAGCTGCACCACAAACATCACAGCGGCGAATGCTCTGCCCAGAAGATGGTGACGGTGAAATGGCCTCTAGGCATACACAGCACTTTAGACCTTTTACACGAGAAGCAGATTCTGTTTTCCAGACATGGGCAGCAACAGGAGCCTTATGTTTTGATTTCTGAATCCTTTTAGACCTTGCTTTAATAGCTTTCATCAAGCTTAAAGTTAAATCCCGCTTCAGTTGATTGATAGTGTACAAAATTGTTAAAATTCCAACCAAGGCAGCAATAAGGCAAGCAAAAAAGAAGATCCAAGATTCTGCTGCAACAGATGAGATGATGTTCCATTTATGATGCAACATCCTGTATCTTTCTTCATGGTCATCCATTCTTCAGAGAACTCAGCGGCAATACATTCGCTGACTGACATGACATAGAAAACAATTTTGCTTGAGCAAAGGACAAGAACTTCTGAATCAAAGGACAGATCATATTCTTAGCAAACCAGGATGAAGATGAAACAAAAACTATCATTTGGCATGATTCTTTCATGAATTTTAAATATCAGCGTGAGATGGAAACCATCTTAACCAAAATCAACAGTTCTGATAAAATTACAGTTAATCAACCATCAATTCCCATTTATCTTCCTACTGAATTTTTTTCATCCACCACATACATATTAGTTGGTTATATCCTTAGAATTTGGAGATAGGCAATTTTTTCAAAAATATGTACACCAACACAAAAACTATTCCAAGTTCAATAGCTCACATTTAAAATTCATTCAATTTTATGGAATGGCAGATCATTTTCATTTCCAGGAAATAAAAAAAGGACTTGGGATAGAAAAGGGGGGAAATGAAAGGACAGCCATGGCAAGGAAGTCCTTGTCAATATCAAGAATTAGGAGAAGAATAACTAAACCATTATGCAGGGATGGATAGAAGCATTCTACATTTCAAACAAATATATGGACTAACAATTCCTCTCTTCATGTTGCATGTGATAATAAGGTAATTATTATTGAAACTGTTATGAATTCCTAAAGAGCAGCATTTGAGAGCTAATTTGACTCTTAGTTTTGATTTTGACTGGACCAAGTGAATTTAGATTTGCAGTTTTGAAAATCAAAAAGTTTAGATTAGAATTAAAAAAAAAAAAAGGAAAAAGATATCTGTGGACGTATCATTTCTTTGTGTTGCACTAAAATAATTATAAATTCAATTTTAAATGTGTAAAAGACCATGTTCAGAAGGAATATAATGTTCTAGTTTAATGGCAATCTAGCCTGTGATGATAGAAATGGCTATGAGATTGTGATCTAAAATAGCCAAACATATATCACAAATCTTACACCTAAATCTCTTTAGGTTCTCATGTCACAGTGCTTCTAAATCTTGTTAAAATATGCAAAATTCAAATTTAATGAAGAGAAAATCCATCTTGCCACCTAGGAAAAAATGGCAATGATCAGCATAAACAGCAAATTTGGCCCCATAAGTTAGTTCTGGACAACTTTGAAAAGGGCCCTAGTTTTAGAGCGGTTCCACTTAAAATTGAAATGTTTTTGTTTCAATTCCAGAATTTCAAAAAAGAAAAACTCCAGACCATGTGGAAGAGGCATAAAGTGGCTCATACAGGTTGAAGAAAAGTTTGGCTAAGACCATAAGTTAAAATGGCAGTATTGTCCCAGAAAATACCTATTGGCTCTGCAAAAATGATTCCAACATCTGGAATGGTGGATGAGGGAACACTTAAAGCATTCTTTCACCTCTATGATATCAATGTTTTAAAACACTGTAGACAAGTGACCAGGCGGCCAACTAGTGCCTAGCTGCTTGGCAGGCACCTGAAGGTCAAGCTAGCCTAAAATAATAGTCACAAAACTAATAAATATCATAAGAATGCAAAAATAGAATGGTTAAACTCCAAAAAATGAATGCCAAATAAGATGTAGCAAGTTAATGGAAGTACCTTAAAACAGCCATTCAATGAGTTTTAGGCAGGCCTACCTTGGCAACCAAGGTGGCAGTTTTCACATAGATTACATTCACTAGGACCCTTGTGGACGAGAATTTATCGGTGAGACATCCAATGTTTCCACAGCACACGCGCGCACGCACAAATAACAAAACTTTCCTTCTCTAAGCCTCTACCATTCTCTCCACTAAAGTATTTCATAATACTGGATCACCCTTCAACCATTCTAGCATCCACCTCCACAGCTTTCTTTCTCTAAACAGAGATTCACATACACCTACGTCATCTTTCTTAGCTACAACCTTTACCCAATTCTATAAACAAGAGAATGATAAATCCTACGAATCAATATAGGCATTTTTCCACTAGTGTATCAAAATGTTAACCATTCTGCAGCTAACTCCCATGATCACGACATTTGCAAATCTTCAGTCATTTGATTCGTGCTGAAATCAAGTTATTACCTATTACATTCGAAATACAGAATAAACATTGCGATTTTTCTCCAAAATAAAGAATCGGAGAAAGCAACAATCCAGTTCGATCCATCAATAAATCCAGTCATTCTCACTGATTTCTACATAAAAAACAGCAAAAACCAATGGATTCATGGAAGGAAAAACAAAGAAAAAGAAACGGTACCGCGAG
Organism: Metroxylon sagu; assembly: GCA_017589505.3. NCBI lineage: Eukaryota > Viridiplantae > Streptophyta > Magnoliopsida > Arecales > Arecaceae > Metroxylon > Metroxylon sagu. The sequence goes on from JACVBY030000609.1 coordinate 422,827, forward strand.
AAATAGAGGAGAGATCTCACCAAAACTATAGCGGAAAGTCCCGAAAGGCTTTTAGAAGAAATAGATCCAATTGAAAAGTCCCCGAAATCGAAATCGAAATCGAAATCGAAATCGAAATCCTTCGAAGCCAAGCATCCCAAGCTTTTACATTCGATGATTCGGTTACCGCCCCAGGTGAGGAACGCTTTTTCGAAAGAAGCGTGGGATTGCGAAGTTTGATGTACGGTAATTAAGTTTGGGGCTGGGTCTCCGTTTCTTCAGATCAGGACCGTTGATGCATTGATCGACGGAACAAATACTCTGATAGCTGTCCGTGTTTGGGATTCTCCTGGCCGTCTGATTGATGGACCTCGTCCGCGACTTCTGCGGAAGGCTCTGGAAAGATCCAGGTTGGGATTATTTATCAGCGAGAGGAGGCCGTGATGTCTCCGCAACCGTCGGATTCGGGTTTAACGATGCGGCCTAGTGGCTGTGTCCGGCATCCAAATCCAATTCTAGGGAGCGTCTCTGTTCGACACGTGTGAGCCAAACAAAGAATCTCCGTCCATAAATGGATTCGCCGTCTCGGTGCCCTGGGAGAGTGCCACGTTGCACGAATCCACCCGAAAAGACGTTCTTCTCGTATTTGCTGATATATTATTAAATAATCAATTGACTTCAGAAACTTAAGCCGTCCGAAAATGTCAAATAATATATCAAACTTATGTATAAAATTACACCAACATCATCATATGACATGGTATAGATCTTTTTTTTTTATTATTTTTTTTATTTTTAGTGCACACCGTAGCTTAGCTCATGCTAATCCACTTGGTGCCTCATTTTTGATATATAGGATGGCTTTCCATGGTTATTTGCCTTCGGTTGGATCTTTTTACATGATAAGCTCAAGTCCGATGGTATAGTACAATGAGACGAACATCAGGCAGCCTACATGTTAGAGTTATTTTATATTCATGCTTGATCATTTGTCATTCATATGCAGTGGATGTGTATGCATGGGATTGAATTAGAGATATTTTAAAATCAAATTATTGTGAATTAGTTTTATAAAATTAAAACTGAAATTCAAGCAGCTATTATACTCAATCGAATCAAAAGGAATCAAAAATTTAATTCGCTTTCAGTTTAATTTATTAATTTGCCGATGTTTTCTTTAAATAATCGAAAGATTAATTTTTATAGCAAACTTTATGTAATCTAATTATTTATACACGTTCAAGTTTAATTATGTTATAAATGAGAGCTCAAATAATACACACACTTTGATTTGCCATAAAAAATTAAAATTATGATTTTTTTTTAAATTAAGTAAATAATTAAAAGTCAACATGATAGAAATTCTTTGCATCATAGAGTATCATATCTATTTGGATATCATTATATATTTATTTTAGACATAGATGGTGACATCTAATAAATTTTATTTTTATTTTTTAATATTGATGGTCATCCCTATCTAAAATGAGACGCATGGCTTTCCTTGTGCTTCGCACCATCATTTATAAAATCCCTAAAATGATAACGCCTTTTGGCGCTACATCGGTGCGTGGAGTTAATCCCTTCCAAATAATCACCACCGCAATAAAATCGCACGCAACCCACCAGATCTCACCTGAAATCGCAAGGACGTTCGAACCGTTCTCTGAACCCGGCTTCATCCAACGGCTAAGATTATTTCAAAAATACAAGCGTCCCATCGGGAAAGCTAGCCGTTACGAGGAGCCGCCAAGCCTAACGTTCGAATTTCTCCCCCTTCAAACCCTAGCATACGTTCTTCCTCTGTTATATATTTCAGTGTTTAGACCCGCATTAAGATCTAAATCAGTCTAAAAATCCTTCTTCCTCGATTCGTTTCTTCCATCTGTAACGTCTCTCTGTGAACAAATTTTGGGTGCAGAGACGCCGGAATGACGACTCCTGCGAAGAAACCCCATGGCCGGCGGTCTCAGACCTCGGAAAATTGCAGGTTTTCTGAGAATTCTGATCCCAGCGTTCTCTGCTCCACCCCTCCTCGGAAGCCCGTGAGGTCGACCGCAACCGCGGAAGCATGGAAGTTTTTGGAGAACTTTGATCCCAATCTTCACGTTTCCACTCCTCGTAAACTCATGAAGTCGCCCGCGACCAAGCCGGCGAATTCGAAGAAGAAGCCGACCCCCAAAACCCCCGGTAGGACACTGCCATATTCTTCCCCAGCCCAAGATAGGAAACCTATCAACGCCAAGAAGAATCCAACCGAGGGGGAAAAGGATTTGGAGTCCAAGAAGAGTTGTCGAGCAATCTGCGAGGCTCCCCCTGCGCCTGAAGCAGTGTTCATCGCAAAAGATCAGATGATCGGAGCCGGCGTGGTCGTAGAAGCATCCTCAGTTGAAGCTGATGGATCAAAAGAAGAAGGCATAGAGAAGATGAAGAAGAATTGGGTCGCTGAGAGCAAGGAGCTATCGGAGGGAGGTGGGTCTTCGGTGGCGGATAATTCAGGTAGCCGGGATTCGGAGGGGAGTTCAAAGATGAGGAAGATGAGGAATATGATGCTAGAAGAAGCCACGAGCAGCATGCCAGAGCCAGGGGCTGGGCGTGTGATGTATCTGGTGAAGGCGTTCGAGAGAATTCTCTCCCTTTCGAAGGATGCAGAAGGCACAGCAAAAATAGAGAACAAGAAGAAGGTGATGATGAGTTGGGCCCTGCCAGGCTTGCAGCAACCTCCAAAGGCCAAGGAAAGTGAGGTCCCTTCTTCCTCTGTGTCCTCCTCATCGGAGTTCACCCCTGGGAAAGACTTTGAAAGAGATTGCAGGGATCATTCTTCAGTGGAGAGCAATAATGATAGGTTAGCAATATGCTCAACGATCTCTCCATCTCTTGAGCTTTTTGTGAGTTATTTTTGTGTTCAAGAAAGTAGTTGTCTCTTTGTTTGTTTAGATTGAGCTGGGGGAGCGGTACGTCAGATGGTTCACGCAGGAGACGCAATGTATGAGGAGTTCTCTTTTTTCTTTTCTGCTTTTATGTTCATTCTATGCACTGTGATATCTTGGCTGAAAGTTATTAGGGAAGCTTGTTTTGGTTCTCTTTTGACTAAAGTTTCTAGCTTGGACTCCCTATTATTTTTGACACTGCAACATGTAATGCATTCTAGAGCACCGGTTCTTCAGGAAGGAGCTGGAATAAGAAGCTAAAGGTGGCAAGCCAGCAGCCATTCAAGTTGAGGACTGAGGTATCTGATAAATTCATCATTGATCTCTATTTCTCTGTTCAAGATATGTAATATAGCCCAATAGGATTGGAATTGACAGAGGCACAGAGCCTCCATTGACAATGGAACCATAATTTTAGATAGCTAATGGCTATTGCAAATTACATTGCAAGTAAATTTTTATGTGAAACAACGAAGGTACTATATTTCTCAGGACTGGAATTGTGTTTTTTTTTTTTTCTTTTTTAGTGAAATCTAGAGGTTGATTCATCACGAAGGACTCCATTGATTTTAATTTAGAACTAGGCCATAAATGTGCATAAACTGTGAATATGAGGCACTAATTCCAAAAGATATGTATGATGTAATTAGAAATGTCTCGATACAATGCAATCACCTTGCAATGTTGAACTTCGCAAGCAAAATTTGATCAGAGTCCTCCAGGGAGAATGCTGGAAAGCATTCAGAAAGGATCCATGTGGCTGATAGAAATTCTTACCAAGGTTGAATTTGTGTTAATAGTGTTTGAAGTGTATTTTAAGAACGTACATTTGCAGTATAAATTAAAGTGTCAGAAATTGATTATGACTATAAGAGCCCATGTTAGAGTATGTTTAATCCCACATCAGTTATATGCTGGATAGATTTTGGATATTTAATTAAGCTAAAGAACCTAAATAACACCTTCCATCTAATCATGTTTTGGTGAGGTCCTGAGTTGTTATGATAATTGCATTAATTTGCTTGGCGGGGGGGGGTTCTGAGCCCATGTTAGAGTATGTTTAATTTCCATGATGTCAATCTTTTCATGATGTAAGGAAGTTCTGCAGTTGACAGCTTGAGAAAAGGATATATATAGGGGAGAAGCTTTTACTTGAGGCACTTTCTGTACGGTATTCTTTTTTATATTCTTCTTATATTCTCTTAAATTAAATTCCTCAATAAAATGATAGAAAGAAATGAAAGATGATTTATTATGTTTTATTGGTTACATTATGGAAGAGGTTGGTTTCTAGTTGCATTACATGCATCATGATGAATTTACCAGCATCTCAGTTCAAGGTTGCAGGTCAGTTTGGAGTGAACCTCTGTGTTTTTGTGTGTGTGCTCACACAATTTACCACTTTGCACATAATTGCTCCAATTTTATCATAACCCACTAAATACACTTGTCATGGATTCATCCCATAGGCCCACTGGCCTTGCTGCCAAGCATTCTTATAAATGCAACATTTTGGCTGGCTAAAAACAGAGTATGCGATGTGTTATGGATAGCTCCACTTTTAGATCCACCCTGCACTAGTAAGAGGTTTACATAGATGCTATATTACTGACTATGTTATCGACATAGCCATTTGGTAATGCAACATTTTGGCTGGCTAAAAACAGAGTATGCGATGTGTTATGGATAGCTCCACTTTTAGATCCACCCTGCACTAGTAAGAGGTTTACATAGATGCTATATTACTGACTATGTTATCGACATAGCCATTTGGTATAGCATGTATGCATATGCCATTTTGTTTTGTTGAAGAGAGATCACCTTATTCTTCATATGCCTACAATCACTTAGGAGCTACCTGTTCTCTTATTGTAGGGTTCTTTTTTATCGATATTAACCTAAATATCAATTCTTTACTACAATTTTGATAAATATGAATATCAATTATAAATTTTGTACTTTCTAATGTCTTGGTTGTTGTTCAATGAATTCAATTGCATTCTACTTTTATTCTTTTCATAGCAAAGAGGAAGGCTTAAAGAAGAGCATTTCCTAAAGAAACTGAAGGAAATGCTTTTGGAGGAGGAGAAACAACGCATACCGATTGCTCAAGGACTCCCATGGACTACAGATGAGCCTGAGGTGACTCCTTACATATTTTGAACTAATTGGCTGCATATCCTACAACCTTTTCTTCTTCAGAAAAAAAAGGAAAGAAAACTTCAATGACATGCATGTTCTTCTTCAGACACAAACAGGAGTACTTCATTGTTGGTTTAATTATCATCTTTTCTTTATTATTTCTTAGCGAAGAAGCCATGTTCTATGTATGTATTAGTTCATTTTCCTTTATCACATGAACGTAAGGATAGGCTTCTTTCATGCAATCAAATTATAATTTTGAAAATCTGTTTAATGCCTTGGGCTTGTGCATCACTGGAATGGATTGTAAAGATTTCATTTTTATGAAGCATTTTTGCGCCTGAGAGTGAGTCAGTTGCTGTTAAACTTGACTACTAGGTAGGTTGGTTTGCCAATAACGTAATCATCATAACTTGTCCAAAAACTCTATAGGTGGTGCAATGCTGCAAAATGAGATTATAAATAATCTTTTTTTTTTTTTTTTTTTTTTTTTTGAGTTCTGAAATTGTGAACTTCATCATCTTATTCTCTTGGTTGCTGATCATTATTTGGACATTAGCAGTTTACCCTTCGACAGCATGTCAGAGTTCTCCAACAATTTTTTGTATGACATCAGTGGTGAATATCAAGCATCAGTAGGCCAGTTCAAAAAAAGAAAAAATAAAATTACTCCAAATATTTAATCTTTTATGCCTAAATCTGAACTTTGATAACGTGCATGGCCTTTTCACTGTCATGTCTCAAGAATGTTGTTCCTTGCACAATTGCAACTTTTTTAGTTTGTAGGGTTATAGCTTAAGAAACTGAATGACAAGTTCTTGAATTCCAATAAATATGAGACCTAATTAATTGGAATCTTCCTGGCAATATATGTATAAACTTAAATTTATCCTATCCTTGATTACAGTACATAGAATAAGTGGGGTATGCACAGTGACTCCATTCTCATAATTTTAACAAGACCAAATGGTTTTCATCTAAATCATGTTGGGAGCATCCAAAATAGCAAGAAGAGTGACTGTGACTTGTCTCTCAATTCATGCGATTGGAAATTGCAGTGATACCCATGGTAAACTAGTCAATGGAGTCTGTCTGTCAGACATTTTTTTCTTTTTCTTTTCCTTTTTTTTTTTTAAAGAAAGATGACAGATGATCCTTCAAACAATAAATCTGGATAACTTTGCATTCTTTGTAGCTCTCTATCTGCTTGTAACAATTCTTTTTTTTTCTTCATTTCTTCAATCATGAGCGTTCTGCATATAATGATAAATTTTTAATACTGCAACTGACCCTTTGTCTTTGATGTTATTTTCCTAGAGCTTGCTGAAGCCTCCCATAAAGGAACCCACTGAGCCAATCGATCTCATTCTTCACAGTGATGTGCGTGCAGTAGAGCGTGCTGAGTTCGATCTTCATGTAAGCTCTATAAAATCAGATCCTTTTTTTATATCTTCCAACACTGAGGCATTAACTTCACAAATGCAACTATAAAGTTTGTCAATGATGCTTAGTGATGCTTTCCTTTACAAAACTTCTTTGTTAATGTTGTTATATCTAAAATTACTTTGCCAGATTGCTGAGCGTCTGAGTTTTCTTGAGCAAATTAAACTGGAGAAGGAGATGCAAAGAAAGGTATAATGCATGAATGTTATGTTCATAGTTAACAATGTCAGACCCTTCAATTCATGTGTCCTATCTCGCAGATGGAAGAAGAGGAAGAAATTCGGAGACTCAGAAGAGAGCTCATACCCAGAGCTCAGCCCATGCCTTACTTCGACCGGCCTTTCATCCCCAGAAGGTAAACTTTAGTTTGTGTTGTTAAACCATAGATTCAATCTATTTACTCTTTGCTCTGCTTACCTATTGGATTGCAAACTCCAGTCTAAATTTCCAAAAAAGCTAACTCTAACTTGCATTGTGAAGGTCTATGAAAACCAAGACAGTCCCAAAGGAACCAAAATTTCACACTCGCCCTCTCAAATCATGGTAAGCCTGAAATTTATGAACTGAAGCCTTTGAAGGGGGACGAAACTTAGGTATAGTTCATTAAGTGTTTGCCATCTAGTTCCCTAGTTAATAAATGACATGTATACAACCATCTTCCTTTCCATTTAATGACAACAATACTTTTATATCTGCTTGTTGTTAAATGGGGAACCAAATGACAAACACATAGTGAACTACACCTAAGTTTTGTCCTTAAAGAATGGTCACAATAAAATACTGAATCCATTATTCTTGTGGCCAATGGTTTTTCTAGTTTTCTATGCAAAGTATATGTTGTGCCAAAAAGATTCAATCATACTACATTCAGCTTTTAATTCATTATTAGTGAATTTAGTGTGCGTGTGTGCGTGTGTGTCTAACATCATGTTCTTGTTGACGAGTTAGCGTTTCAATGTTAGGGAAACGACTTGAAGAATGGATGTGCCTATAGACTTCCCAATAATTGTTGGAAGGCTAGTTTCAGATGATGAGGCTGCTCGCATTCTCATAGTGGGGAACACTGTGCTCCCCAGAGGCATTCTCTGTTACCAATTTCTTGACATTTGGCACCGAGCATTTGTTTGATTTATTGTTTGTGTATTCTTTTACCATACTTTAAGATGGAAAGATATATGATTTGGTCATTCTTTCTTGTCTAATAAATGGAGATCAAGCTATGATGGATTTGAGAAGATGTATGTTGCCACATATTGCAAAGTCTTGCACCACAAGATGGATTTGAGAAGCATGGCCTTCATCTTGCTAGACTAAAATATTGGCTAAATTAGAAGTTACACATTTTTGGACTTGTATCCATACAAAAGATTGATGAAAAATAAGGCTTTGTTATTGCTATTGTTGTCCGCATAAAAGATTGATATGTTTCAATGATTAGAAAATAATCATTCTGAAAAACAAATCTTGCGAACTTGGAGTGCAGAGGAGATTTTGCTGTTTGCATCAAACAAGAGTCACTTGCATCGGATACATCTGTGTGCGCTATCATGGCATGTACACATAGAAGATTCAAAGTATTCCATGATTAGAAAATAATCATTTTGAAAAACATATATTGTGAAAATTCTTTCATGCGCTACTCCAATCCCATGCTTTTTCTCTATGCTTTCTGACTTTGAACATGCTGAGGGAAATTGATTTGGAGTCCAAAGGAGATTTTACAAGGAAACCAAAAAAAAAAAAATGGTATTATAAACTCCAACAGAACTACGCTAAAGGAGATTAATGCACACTAGCGATTCTCAATTTAATGATTTATGCCATAAACACATGATTATTTCAGCTGGTTGGAGCTCATCGCTGCAGCTCATATGCTGGGGTTAGGTTCGGAATTCAATCATGGAAAAATTAAGCTTTTAGACGAGTTAACAAATGACATCTGAAAATTGAACAAAAAAAATTAGTATTGGCTGTCGTATGCATTATATCAATTTCAGAGCCGATGTCTTTAGAAGATATTTTTTCGCTGATTTGAATTCTGAACCGTTCCTGCTCCACCAACTGATGATCTCCATCCTGATGTGCTTGGGAAGTTTACAGAGATGATTCTGCTTGCTGCCAGCGTCCACTGCATCAGAACAATCTGAAGGCGTGATCAACACCGATAAAACTCGGAGAGTTAACATGATACTACCCGGGAAATTCCGTGGAAGAATTATTTTTTATCACAGAATCGACCAATGCAACCAAAAGGCACAAGTAACACGTCATTTGACAACATAAATATCACATTCCAGTTGACGAGATCCAGCAAAAGTCATCCAAACTTGCAACCTTACCATGGGGTAGTTATCTGGCTCTTTGATCCAGCATAACCCACTACATGTTGGAATGAAAATGATACTTTCAACTATCTACCTTATTAAGAATTATTATTATAATATTATAATAATATTTTAGATATAATATATTATATTATTATAGATATATTAATTATTATATTATAATATTAAATATTATTTTTTTATGTTCAAATCTATAATCTTTAAGTATAATGAAAACAACATGAAACTTTTAGAAAACTTTTAAATTAAAGTTTGATAAAGGATTTTTAAAAATTTTATCAAACATTATAAAATTCTAAATATATATATATATATATATATATAAACCATTTTAGTCCCTTCAAAAGCTCTAACAAATGGAGCCTCAACCCTACTGAATGTTTGGCAAGCACGCACTCATTCAAAAGACAGGATCTAAGATACAGGACCATCATACTATTTGAGACACCTAATTCAATTTTGTAAGAGTTGCGAACGTACCACTGGGATCCAAGGACAGCTCAAAAACACTGGGAAAAAAAATGATTTCCATTACTTTGAAACTGGAGCATAAGTTGAACAGTCCTGCCACCGCCATGAAAAAAAAAAGAAAAAGAAAAAGAAAAAGGTGACAGCAACTGACAAATGCCACAGCTTAATGAGACCCTAACTATAATCAAGTTTCCTTTGTTACTGCTATTGATGCTATCAAACAATTCCCCACCCCAACCTTCCTCTCTCACTATAATCCTATAATGTACACTAAAGCTGCATCAGTTATAATTACAACCGTTGTCGGGTGACCCTGCCACCATTGCCCTTCTGGATGCTAAAGTCAAGCCTTCGTGGCCCCCCAGTCCAGTCATCATCATAACCATCTTCATCCTCATCTTCACCTTTAACCCGCGCAGCTTTTCCACTTTTTAAACTTCTTGGGGTAGGGTGTTTCCTCTTGACATTAGCCGTGTAAGTAGCATAGTCAATAGTGTCTTCCCTAAGCAACCTCTTGAACTCCTGCATTACAATATCATATTATGAATTAGTGCAGGCTGGAAACTTTATATTGTGAATGGCACAAGAAAATGCTTAAAACTAACAGGACGATAGATTTAAACCTCTAAAACACAGTCAACAATCTGGCTATGGTCAGGAAGTAGTCATGAGAAATGCAACATTAACTGTTTTAATCCAAGCATTGCTCAAAAGTTATAAAGACTAATTAACCAATAAAACAGAAGCATATTTACTTTAATGTGCAACTGAAGACCGACTGAATTGTTGATAAAATTTATGTCTGGCAATCAGGTTTTAACATGAGAAAGGAAACCAAATGTCCAGAAGTTAGACTTCATGGTGAAAAATGTGAGATTTATATCAGTGCAGAAATACAGGGGTAATGTGAGAAATCTAAAGTTCCAGTAGCAAACCTGGTATTTTTGAACCATATCATGATAGGAAGTAGGCAAACTGATGGGAGCATCATGAATATTGAAGGGAATATTTTGCTTGGATATTGTCTCTCCAGGCTTTGGATGTTCCTTCAGAGAAAATGCCTAATTTGGAAAGAAATGGAGATTTCATAACTGGCTTGAGAAATTAAATGTTCACTTGGTTAAGAAAAGAACAAACCTGGCACCGGGCATCATTTAAACCATAGACAATTTTTAAATGTCTTTTCAGCCTTAGGAGGAGTTGCAAAGCTATTGCATCATGGCAATCAGCCTGAAAGGCAAGCAGAATGTCAATAACCAGTAGAAATAAATAAATGAGACTATGATGGCATTACAATAGCACCACTATTATGACCAAATTGAAAACCCATGACTTCTATAAAAACAAGACAACATCATATTATATACAGAAAATATGAAAGCAATATAAGAACAGAAGTTTCAACATAAACAGTTCCTTGACAGAAACAGAGAGGATCGCGAAATGTGCGGTGGATTCTCAACCTTTTCAAGTCAATAATAGACAATTTACAAAAGAGAAGGGAAGCAATGTATTTTCATAATTAGAATCTGCCAAAACCATTGCAAATGTTGTCTGAGTGAAGAGGAATAGAAAAGGTCATCACCTGAAACTTTTGTAGGTTATCTTTTGACATATAACATGTATTGTTGGGCATACTTTCAGGATTCATTGTCACTCTATTCTCAGATAAATGATGCAATCCAGATTCGGCTTCCACCTTCTGATTTTCACTATGGAATGAGTCCCACTGCTGTGAGAAGGAACTCCAGATTTTCATATTTGCCTCAAGGGACCCAGCCCTAACTTGTACTACTCGATTGATATCATAAATCAAGTAAAGAGGCTCATCAGGGCAAGTAAATGGGAGAGATGCAAGAATTTCTGTGCAATATCTGCAAAAAGGAGATCTCATTTTCAATCCAAATGCTGATCAAATTTTAATCTAGCATCAGCATAATATTCAGATACTTACAGAAGAAAGCTAACTGATGAATAATTCCAGCCACCAGACTCAAATTTCCGCACTATCGAGTGCATAAATTTGTTCCTTGAAACACGATTTCCTCGAATAAGCCTGTATATTCGAGATATTCCTGGTCTGACAAATGCTATGGGATTTCCATCAGATTTTCCTTTCACATTTCCTGATACTGTATTATGGTTGCTTGCAATGGATTGGACAAACTTATATGACATCTGGAGGCCATCCCCCAAACGGCTTTCAAAGAAAGACGGGTACCTGCAAATATGCCATAATTGCTTCATATATAGTATGCCATTTTGAAAAATATATACACACATATATAGACAATATGGCTAATTAGACTTCCATACTTTTCATTCATGTTCATAAGCAAGTGATGGGCCAACTTCGAATTCACCTCCAGTGAATCAATTTCGAGTGCTACAAGATACGGAACACATGTAATTGGATGAACCAGACCTTGACGTAGTACAATTTCCACAATCTGCACAAAATAGAATTTTTTTTAAAAAAATCAAACAGAAAAGCAACATTAAAAAAAAAAAAAAAAGGATAATCTCTAAGCCAGGCACAAACACACAATAGATTTTTTTATATCAAAAATCCAAAAGAGTAGAACAGTCAAGAAGCTAAGTTCTTGCCTTAAGAGCAGACTGACGAATTTGTTCATTCACGTCCAAGCATCTTTCCAAAATACTATTCCAGTACAACTGAACTATTCCCCCACAGATGTTAGTGTCACCTGCACCAGCAGCCTCAGGCACTCTGTTTGTAGCATCTTCTGGATATTTAGTTGCAGTCTTGTTGACAGAATCTGCACCCAGTTGGCTCTCCGCATCCAGAAGATACTCATATAGGTTTTGCAATGCTTGCATCTGGTCAACATGACACATTAAAATGGCATCACAGATAAAAGGCATACATAACTAAAAAACAATACAAGTACCTTTAGTCGAGAATCAGCACCAGAAGATAGTGAAGTCTCTACTATAGTCCCAATATCCTTTTCCAACATGTACTCAGGCCTAGCAATCAATATATGACCCAATGCCTACAGAAGAGAATGTAACCAAAGTCTTAAAACTGGAAATACAACTTTATAAATAAAATCTGGGGAAAAATGCTCACCTGTAAAGCCCGCACCTTCAAACCAAAATCCTCCATAAGCAGATATTTTTTCAGCAATGAGAGACTCTTAACAATATGTAGACGTTGGTTATCAGAAGTAACCATTAGTTCATCACCATACCTAAGTAGAAGCCCAAGACAAAAAAGAGAACGCCCCAGTAGCTGTAATATTTAAACAGAAAAACGAAAAAAAAAATCACACTTTGTGAGGCAACAGAATCATTAACTTAATTGAAAATTCATTGGTGCAATTACCATGAGTTCCATAAGGTCTCACATGACAGGAAAAACTAATGCTCTTTGTACATCTGACATTGTCGATTATGTAGCATATACAATTAAATAAAAACAAATGTGGCTTCTGGTATTTAGAAGATGAGGCAAAACTTCAGAAATGCAAGCAGATGAAGTTATAGGGGAAAAACAATGCTCTGTCCAGCAATGTTGTGAGACTTGCATCAAGAGGGTAAGGCCCAAAGAGACAATAGAAGACCTTATCTACCATATAATGGGAAACATCCCTACTTCCCAACATTCCCTACTTCCCAAGGTACAAGCAAAGTTAAGTAAAGATAGGTACCTGTTTATTATCAAAACTTGGACCATACAGATGTTTGGAGAAAATCTGAATCAAATACTCTACTAGACTTGAACCTTTACCAGCAATTTTACTAAGTGAACAAAGGCACCTGGACAAAAATAGAAAGATCAGCCTCCAACAGTAATTAACAGCAGAGATAAAATTAGCATTTAATGAGAAAATGAGAAGCTCAAAGGCATGCATAATGTTTAAGAATTAATATATATATATATTCTGATGTAACAATGCACCAACATATTTCACACAAGCTTGGGGGGTAGTAAATGTATAAATTCAGGTACCAAGAACAAAAAAGGTAAAAAAAAAAAAGATGTCAGCTTATTTGGATATTTGCATGCTTGGATCTAATGGACACAATTAAGTCAAAACATTGAGTCTGCATGTTACTAATATATCGAATTTGCATATCATTTATTAAATAAAAAACATGTAAAGTAGATATCAATAGTTCAATTACAGTATCATATAATTTCAAAGATTATAAATAACTGTGATTGACACATTTCAACAACAAAATGGGTCTCATGCTGTATCGGCCATCAAAAGACAACAAACATACCTGACCAATCTTTCCTACAAAACCAAGCTTCCAGTTATCAGCTCTTGCTTATTGACTTTATGGAAAGATACGTCAGGAAATAGGTTGCCAGGTTATAAATCATATAAGCAAACAGAAACTAAATAAAACCACAAATCAACATGACTCAAGGGTTTTTGATAGGTGAAAAAGTTTAGACATATATAAACTTATAATATATAGCAGCCACAATTTTCATCCTACGAAATAATGATTTTCAGCTAAAACAGGGGGTTGATGTTAGTTTTCTATTAAGAGACAGAAGTTTAAAGAGTTAAAGGAGAACTTCAAAGGCAAAACATTCAGTAAGGATTTTTCTTTTTCCAGGAATTTTTTATTAAATTTTGGATGCAGTTTCAAGGGTATAGTTCTTACAAACTACGAGAAAAATTATCAGTCTTGCAGAGAATTCTTTTAGGAACTATAACCATGATTCCAGGCAGCCTGCAACTACAGATATTTATAAAGTTTGTCGGTTGAATTCCACAGTCTGCTTTATCATGTTATACTTCAAAACTCATTCTTGTCTCATAAGCCTTTATCAAACAAAGCTAAATGTGATAGCCAGCATACATAATTGGACAGTCCAAAAATTGATAAAAAAAACAGCATCAGATAAATAACCAGCAAGATATCCAGAACAGCAATGGTCAAGCCATCAACCCAAAGAACAGATAATAATGGCAAAGTTTTCTTAAAGCATAAAGCCGCATGCAAATGATAGCCTGGCACCATATACTTTGGACTATCAAAATTAGTCAGGAAAAGTGAACAAGGAAAAAAGCTGTATCAAGTCATGGAGCAAGGCCAAAAAAACAACATGAGCTCAGAACTGATCAACAAAGTCAGCGATGCATCATTTTATGCACTATTGGTGCATGGGGGAATACTTCAGCTTGTCTAGTTTTTCACAACATAGCTAGATCATGGTGACTAAACTTGTATGAACATATTGCTCCAAACATCAGTTCCTTTTTAAGATGTCAAAATCAAATCAATTCAATAAACTTATCAGTTATCTAAACAACCATTCGGTAAGAAATAAATATATCTAACTACTAGCAAAATGGTATCTGAAGAATAAAGAGATGTTGCAATATCCAACAATATCTAATAATAAATGACTAAAAACAAGAAAAAAAATCAGAAAAGTTCTTAGTAGGTTGCACAACCAACCGAACAACTAATTTGCAGCAAGTAAATATCACTGTCACAGGCTTATGAATAAAGTTTGTGGTTCATTTTGCATGAATTATAAAAGCTTAGAAAAACAAGTAAGAAGTTCCATGCTAATTGTAGCTCTGAATTTTGCGCAAACAACATTCATATCCCAGCTATAAGAGATAAGAGGAGAACAAAAAAGAAAGAACTAGGTGAAAACAAGGTAGCATTCACACTTGTTGGAAATATCAAGATAATATACCTGATACAAGCATGAACAACTGTCAGGAACGAATGGCGAACAATCATGTGTTTCAGATCCTGTTCAAGTTCCTCAATAACACTTTGACTTGGCTTTCGGAGCAATGGCAAGACAGAATCAATTACAAATATTATACTCTCGAGCAACTGAGCAATTGATTTATTATCCACCTACACATGAGAAAATGGGATCAACTGAAAATTCAGAGCACATAAAAATAGTAGCTATTTTCTCCTCGAGTGATTGTAAACATTTGTATTACTAAAAGAATATCAAGAGATTAAATATCCATTACCACAATAGAAGAGGTGATTCAGAAATTAAACAAGCACGCACATTCATATTATGCCTAATTATCAGTACTAGTCTTTCTGTTGTAAGATTATGGAATGATTATGGAACCCGAGACCATTAAATAAAATTCTTGAATGCAGTATGTTCTCAAATATATAATGAACTGCAAGAATGTGGCTGCATCATCATGACATAACTTTCAGCCTCAGTTGTTGTAATCGCCAAATCCAGAAACAATGGCAAAGCTTAATTAACATCCCAAAATTAAAATCCTGTTGGAGAACCTCTACCCCTTCTGCTATTTTCCTTCCTGCACCCCCCTGTGCTCATCTCCTAAACCTAGTTGCTTCAGCAGCACACTTAATCAATCCTGTCCTCTCATTGATTCTCCCTATCAAATGGTTGAGAAAGTAAGCTGACTACACTGCTTGGACCTCCAATCCTTCTCCATACGTTATGATTTCTTTTTAGTCCTCTTCCCACGATTTCTTTACTTCTGTCTCACATTGTTTCCATCCATCCTTCTAGACCCCTTCCAGTTACTTCTCCTAATCTACCATATGAACTCTTCCATGTTAACCTCTCAGTTGCCTAGCTGCTTTTCACTTCAGAATATTATTCTCTCAACCTGTTGACCCTATATATTAGGTAGCTAATAGAATCATTCTTGATGTCTTGCTAAGCATTCATGGACTCTCTTAAAAAGCCTGAGGCACCACAGACACCATAAAGTTCAAGGTCAGAAATAAGAGCCAGTGAAAAGCAGATGTATCACTCAAATTGTAAATTCATATCATTTTCAATGGACGCTCAACAGATCTTACCCAGCATTACAATTATATAATGTTTGTAATCACAATAAATTGTTCTCAGGGAACTCATAGTCATAATAAAATATAACATTACTTGCCAGTAAACCTCTGATATTCAAACTGATTTACCCCGAGAAGATCAACAAATACAACTGCGGTTACCTGGTTCTTTAGATATGGTTGCAGAGTCACAACGAACTGAGATGGATCTGTAGCTGGTGCACAAAGCATTGGATCTACAACACAAAATGCATGCAAAGCAAGAACATATGGAAGTGCACGAACCTCTGTTTCATCATTTGTTCCCTCTTCTACCTGAAATTAAGCAGGGTGCTGAATATAAATAAACTGATGCAGCCTATACAGGAAGAATTTGACTTCTGATCTGGTCAGGAACCTCTACCTGCAAGATTCTTTCTAACAAACGCTTGCATATTAATTCACAACGTTTACGTACAGATGCCAAAGAAAACGCATTAACCCCAGTAGCTTTAGCCGCTTGTGGAAGAAAATCAAGTGCTAAGTTGCGCTTTATAATTGTGACAAGAAGATGATGATTAGACATCTTCCTCAACATATCAACAATCTGCTCAGTCTTCTTTGCCACTTCCATTGGTACAGAGCTACCATCAGCTACTAAGTGTTTCTGACTTCCCGTTGGTTCTTCAAACCAGAACTCATAAAATGTCTTGCATACCAGGTCCTATCAATAATCAATAGCAAACACAAATATATAGCGAAATAAATTGTCAAATACCTGTTACGATAATAAAAATAAATTAAAGAGTGGTGGACTACAGGAAAATGTGAGAATTATGTATCAATGCATATCAGCAAGACATAGTACATAATCCATCACAAAACTAACTGGAACAATATCATTTCTCCATATAATTGATATGATGCCTGGCTTATCTTGGACATGTTGGAACTAAGCCTTACAGGCAGCATAAGAGTCTAACTCATCAAGCAAGTACAACACCAACCAGATCCATTTATTTTCTCAAGAGTGAAGCTGACCTGCCCCATTAGTAAACGGGAGCAACCTAGGCCCAAAGTCCAAGCCAAGAAAAAACATGCCCAGTTAGACTAGTCTGCAACCCAACATATATGTATAGATGATAATCCAACAGATAGATTCTTAAAATGAGCACAGAAAAATAACTGCACATCAGTGAAAATAATCAGACTTCATTTGCATCCAGCATGACCTCAGACTCAACTCCCAAGCAAAACTTGACCAACATATGTGCTTAAACGATTTATGTGAAGCCCGAACAGAAGGGTGACATAAAACACTAAAAAGTATTAAGCAATTGGTAATTGGCTAATTATTGGGTCCAGTACCTTTATGCTCCAGTAGAATTGAAAACCAGATTCAGACTTAAGTCATTGAATCATAGTTCATATGAATTCTACTCAGATCCAGGGCTCAAAGCGTGGAATATAAATAACATTTTTCTTTAGATAAAATACAAATGAATTGACAATAAGTAGCTATAGGCACCAAGTATCCTAAAGTCTGTAAGCCCAACACCTGATGACCAAACTAAAAAACACATCCGAAGACTCAAGACCATAGAATGACCATCCTGTCTCTTAATCTTCCCAAGCAATCCTCCTCATCTCACAATACAGACAGTGCATAAAAATTAGAAGAATATATCGGTATCTCAGGGTATAATCAGCATTACACTTGTGCATACTAAATGAGAATATCTAGGACAACTTCTTTTTTTATATATTTGTTCTACTTATATTGCTTTTCCTCCTTGTCGTTCATATGATCAGGTTGACAGACAGATCAACAGATTTCCAGGTTTCCTACAATACTTGTCATGATTGAGTTCAGACCAATGTAGGATTTATATCAAAACTTGTTCGTTAACATCCACATATAAGATATCGGAGGAAAGACCATAAGAAGCATGATACCTTAGTTTGACCTAGAACAGATCAGTGCAATCTTTTTCTTGTTTCCTTGGGTGGAAAGGTGACAAGTAAAATAAGAACTGCAGCATAGAAGCTTCTGTCTCTCTTTGTTTCAAAAAAAGAAAAACAATGGCAGAAATCCTTTCAGACCTCACATTTTCCTGTGTTGATTTTGCAACAGAGGTAGCTCAGAATATGAAAGGACTCTGCTCATGCCCTTAAAAAAGAATGCCACTCTAGCCTCCTTCACTTACAATAAAAGTCCCAAAAGAAATCTTATGTCATTCAAACGCATGCATTAATAAATGTTATGATTGGCATGTTTACTTGCTATCTAATGCATGCGATATGATGACCTAAATACCATTCCAGATGTGCAAACTTGTCAAAGGTTGCAAGTGAGAACCCTACAAAAGTGCATGAGGCTAGCTGAAACATTTATATGGATTATGAGTGGCTCTTCACATTTTCACAGAGAAAAATGAAAGAGGCTCAAGCAACTACTTCCTTGCCTTGATACACAAGATAATTAACAACTAAATCAGGTAAGATTTTAATATGTTCTGAGCTATGGTGTCTGGGGCAGAGGACTAAAAAAACTGCCATATTAGTATGAATCTTCTAAAACTGTCAACTTCAGCTAACTTAGCATCACACTCCTAGACATATCGCCCATCTGATACCCAAGAATTCACAACAAAAACACAATTCTGCATTTCCACCTCACCATCCACAACTAACCAAATTTGCAACCTAATTCAACTAAGACTAACACCCAAGCTGGATAAAATGATATTCCGTATAATTGAACGTTGACACAGGGCTCAACAAACCAAATCTACCCTTTTTTCATGAAAGCGACAAAAACTGCCAATAACAGCCCATTTGTCATTCCAGTTCAACAGCCCACTTATAATTCCAGTTCATTCTTCCCTAAGACATTAGGTGAACATATAGCAACTTGTCAACAGTCTCTAAGTGCTCGATAAATTGCAACTGCTTCCTATAACAAAACTGACAAACATAATTATCCTATTCACAAGTAGCAAATTTTCAGAACCATCAATCACATTGCAGTCAAGCCACTAATGAGGTTTAACTCAATGTCATGAGAACCAGAGGGAGGGAGTTTGATACCCACTGGCTTAGCAGACACATGGTTGACAGGTAAAATTGGACCCGACCTTACTCCCACAGATTGGGCCATTGAATCACCAAGACAAGGAGAGCAACAGAGCAATTTTACCATGTTAGCCAAGTTATTCATTCATTCATTTTTCCTCTTCCATTTCAAATACATCTTTAACATGTTAAATGACATAACAAATTATTCCAACTCTCCACAGATAACCTCCTCCATTTAGTGTAGTGCAACCATTAGGCTATAGCCCAGTTTTACAAGACTGATGTCACTTAGACTTGAATATTCAATGAAACTTCTAAGACTCCTAATAGAAAACCATGTAGTCTTACCTACCTACACTTTGTCACATTTGACTCTTCACTTAATATTATTGAGTAGACTTGAACGTCTGCATAAGCTACTAGATCTTGAGGATTTCAAGAGTGCATTTTTTTCCTTTCAGTTCGAGCTGTTCAGCTCACCTCTCAATTGAGTGACCAAGAGTTGTAAAGTTGGATCAAGCAGGTTAATCTGTCTCAGTTAAAAGTAGGGCCATGCAGTTACCAATAAAACAGGTCAGGATGGGTCAGGTCATGAAGAGAACTCGTGGGTGGACTTGGGTTGAAGCATTCAAACACAAGGTTAGGTCAGGTCAAGGTTTCATATGTTACCATCCCAGCTTGTCCAAACCCAAATCCATCCCAATCTCAACTCATTGCCACACTAGGAAAAACACCTGCTTGTTTTCATTACAAATGAGTTCTTCAATTTAGTTTCAGCAACACATCAAAAAATAAAAATAAAAGATAAACCACCATTCTAAAAGTTGACAAAGGAATCATTAACTACTTCAAGTTGATCTACATGATAGAAATCATTTGATGATCATCAGGTGGATCATTGGACATAACCACAGCATTGCACTACTTTTGCATCCCTTTGAATATATGAAATTGGACAAATGGATTGACAAAGGAGTGGACCGCCTCACTGGGAATGGTGATCCAACATGTGGTTTCATCAACTAAAACCCAAATCATTGTCCTTGAGTTTTTTGTTGTACTTGCTTCAAATAGAATATAAACCATCAATCAGAAAAAAGGTAAGAACCTAGTAAATCATTTGAACTGACCTATTATGACTAGAAACTCATAATTCTCCATGCAAGTTAACATAAATACAGCTCCCTGGCCCTCTATAAACATTAATTTAGTACAATCCACCATACCTAGCATGGAGCACAAATAGCGAGTAGATAACCACTCAAATCCAGCAGGTCTAAATTGGATGATAAGCTCCCACATCGATCCAAGCCATTGAATGTAATCTACTACTGCTTACATACCAAAAATCAGGTGATTTGGAGACCCCTAGCCCATGCATCAGGTCGTCAGAAAAAAATATATATATATATTTGTATTGTTTCATGTTGTTTAAACTGTCCAATTTTTTAGCCACTTTATGCAAACTAAGAGTCTCTAAATCATATAGCTTTTAGTGTTTAAGCATTTTAGAGATGGTGAATCACATGGTTTCTAGTATTTAAGAATTTTAGAGGGAAATATTTACTTTATAAAGGAAATTTTAGATAAACCAATTTTGACCAACATAAAGAACTCTTTGGATCAACTCAACAAGAAGGAACGACACCAAAACAAGACAACAAACTTTCTGTTTATCAGATGAAAGGGACTACTGAGACTATACAAAATCCAAATTCTCCATCAAGTTTCATTGTAAGAATCAGGTATGTGACCTATTGTTAAAATAATGTGCTAATTCAATCTAAGACGATATTCAACTTACCTGTATGCTAGATTCTTCATCACTAACACGAGAAATGATCTCAATAAAAGCCCGTGTTGCTTCCAAAAAGTTGGAATTAGAAGTACATAAATCACGGATAATTTTAATGGCACGTTTGCGTACACTCACTCCCGTATCCTTTATCCGTTCAGCAACCTTTTCAAAGTACTGCCAAACAGAAATGGCACTAAACTTTAGAGAAAACATCTATGCAAGAACAAGATTGTATTAATATAATTTAACCCACCTTCAAACCAACATCAGGATGAGAGGCAATATGCCTGCCCACAAGTTCCAGAGCAGCTTCACGAACAGAGATTGCTGAGTCACAAAATCTTCCTTCAACAGCACATTGGACACGTTTATCACAAAGAACCTCGGGATCAGATTCAACAATGGCACTAACCTGGACATAAGGGGGAGAAATGGAAATATCAACAAAGCATAACAGAGAAACTAGGATCAGAATCATATGCTTTATGAAGGCAAATGAGTGCTCACTGCACGTAAGGCCTTCGCTCTCAATACTGGAGAGTTCTCCCTCAAGCTTGCCTGACAATGATAATTTATTTTAACATTTAGTGCACATGTTACCTCAAAGAACAAAGGACACTATTAAACAACAAAATTATTTACCAAAAGAAGAGAGAGAATTTTATCAAATCCCCTAGAAAAGGAATTGTTTTGACCCAATGCCAAGCATATCTTTTTAGCCCAATCTCTTGACAACAATAAAGTACTCCCAGAATCCCGCAAAATCTCCTTTGATTTCAATCTAGCAAGATAGTAATTGATCCTTTCCTGAGCAAGAGGATCATCCTTGTACCACAAGCAAAGATAGAACCTACACATGGTTCTCCAATTAAAGTCTCATCAAATTTTAAAAGAAAACTAAATTTTGAAATTAAAGGAAAAGAAAAGTCAAGATAACAAACCAGCGAGAAAACAAATTTGCATCATCTTGTGAACCAGTTTCCTGAAGATAATTCAGAAGAATTTGTTGAACAACTTCCAGGCTGGTAATTGAGTCTGAAGTTCCAGGAGTGTTGCTTGCAGTACCCGCATTTCTTTTACCATTATCTTTGCTCTGTGTCTTGCAGAACGATTGTAAAACAGCAAGCTGCTTTTTACAACAACAGATATGGCAAGACCAATCCCGAAGTATGATTTCTTGTCCAGAAACTCCAATGCAATCTTGGTGAAAGCATCTCTGACAAACATGACAAACAATGTTCACACCTCTCCCATTTAGACAAACTGAACATGCATCCCCCATATCATTGGTAACATCCTTTTTTCCATCAACCAATTCTCTTAAGATCCAAAAACTATCTCTGTTGCAAATGACAGCATCATGTTTCAGTCTTGCTGCAATCACTCCCAAAAGGTCAATAGCCATGCAACGTGCTGCAATATCTTTAGATTTCAACCCAGCATTCTGGAGTAGCAATACACAAAGAACCTGCATATATCACACCATTAACACAAAAAAAACAAAAATGTGGATCCTGTTACATTGTGATCAAGAATCACTACCTCGAGTATTGGAGCAGAAGCAGGATATTCAGGTAAGTTCAAGGTTGTCAGCAGATCCATAACAAGGTTTTCTAAGATCATTTTGGACTCTGACACATCCTGGGCTTTAGCATTAGTAAAACGCTGAAGCACACTAGTCCAGAAAAGGCAACATGCCTCAGTTGCAGCTTCATGACATTTAGTTGGGTAACTTGCATCAATTGAGGAATCTACAATGTCATTCCAATTTGATGTTGTCTTGAAACTTTCAGGGAGGTTTGCACTGAATTGTACCAACTGAATCAACAAGGCTGTTATCATTTGAATCTGCTTCTGCTCCTCATCTGGTAGATGGTAGGCTCTGAGGGCACGCTTGGAACATTGCAACTTCCGCAGAAGCTGAAGTGTTTCATCTATCAAGAAGCTCCTATGTTGTGGGTATGAAGCATGTACCTGTCAGGAACAAAAATGCTAAGCAACAAAATCACAAAGTTGTAAACAAAATGATGGCAGAATAGATAACATTACCCCACAGATCAAATTTATAGACTTTAATTGCAAAAGCTGTATATTCTCCACCAGGAAAGTTGAAAAGCTTGTTTTAACTAACTGTAGAACACAACTATCCGATAGGCGCACTACTGAAAGAAGATCCTTAAGAAATGCTAAAATTGAGCAAAGTTTCTGAACCACCAAAGAAACAGCTGCAGGAACCCTGAAATGAGAAAGACATGCAACATTGCATGACATATATGTTTGACAAAAACAAAACATGCACAGAAAGTAAAACAAAGTGACAAAATAATCAGAAAAAGGTGACAACAGTACTTGTTCACTGCCGACTTCTTCACATTAACACTCCGAATATTACGTCGTCTTTTGCCTACTGGATTGTTATCAATATCATCATCTTCATCCTCGTCACCTTAATCAATATTAGTGAACATTAGATATCAGTAGCAAAAGAAAAGTTCCACATTTAAATACAAAAGCAAAGTCTTCCAAACTAAAGCCATCTTTGCAAGGCAAGTGGAAATATATAAGACACTAGTATAATCCAGTCATACATATTAGATAAACTTTAGCAAAGGAAGAAAAGCTTCCGACTGGGCCTCAAAACAAAGCAATGTGGCCATTAAAAATGGTGCAAACAGCTTGATATAGAAATCCATGAACAAAGTTAAGATCCAATAACGATCAAGCATGCTTTCAAAGTGCCAGCCAGCACATACTATGTTGGCCAGTGGTGCCACCGTAACACAGGTTGGCATAGCACCTATTAAATAATTTTTTTTAAAAAAAGTAACTAAAATATCTTTTTAAGTTCCCTTTTCTGTTTTCACACAGAAAGGCACACATCTGATGACTGGCAAACCCTGTGCCACTGGCACTCAAACACTTGACTTCAAGCTGTTTGCTCGAAACTCCAATGACAGCAGGCCTCTTTCAAAACCTTGATGAAAATAAATCATAACCATGTAGCATCAATAAACGAAAATTGGACAACATTAAGAAAACCAACAAATACATGAATATTATGATTCAAAATCATGGGAATTTACCATCAACTGCACCATTTTCACTTGGTTTTTGCAGGCTAAAGTATGATGGATTACATGCAGCCATGCTGTCCATGATCTGATGCCTTGAGAAATCAAGAATTCGTTCAATAATCTGATATGGTGAAACACAAATCAGAGTTAGATATGCATCCCAAACTACTTCATTAATTTTGTCCAGCCATCATCATATGAATGCTTATATAAACAACAGATTTGATACAGGAACATCCCGCTCATCCAATAGATCAAGAGCACAGAGGAAAGTATAAGCACATACTTCTTCTTTGTATAGCTGCTTTGGCATATCTTGATGAGTCATAATCGCTAGAGCTGCATGCGTGGACTCCAGTGCACATAGAACCAATTGTGCTGCATCTATATGTGGCTGGAACAGCACAAATTTATCAGAGAGAGAATAGGAACCATATATCAGCTAACATTATCATCAAGCACAAAATCAGAGCCACAGCATAAAGTAAGAGCCAAAACAGAGGATTCCAACAATGTAATTAATTGATGATGGACAAGATTAGCGTCCAGAGCATGTGTATCTCTCTTTCGACAAATGGTTGTAAATGATAGAATTTTGGAGAACTAGAGGACGTAACAGCATGGATGCTTGTTTCAACGAACAAGCAATTACAACCACACACCTTGAGTCAACATGTAATATAGATTCCAATAATAAGATTTCCAATGATTTAAAAAAGAATGGAACTAGTTCCCTGCTGTCAATATCTTCTGGCATAAATACATAAGTTGAATGGCCAAGTCCATTTTTATTAACAGTATAACATCATGAAAATCTCCAAAATTAATGATATAATCTAAATGAGATCCTTTATTACACACCAACCGTAAGGATGTGCCTTCGCACGACAGGAAGGTTGCTCCATCATGACCTAGCAACATAGGTTCAAAGCAGAAAAACAGCCTTTCCGCATGAGAGTGTAAGGCTGCATGCATCTAATCCTTCCTAGACCTTACAATAGCAGAGTTTTGTGCACTAAGTGGCCCTTTATTATAACTAGTTATACTATATAACTAAGGCCACTTGTGCCATTATGCGGCCATGGATGGAATGAAATCCAAATAGGAACAGCTGCAGCTACAAATTCATATCATAATCTCACATGCATGACTAGATCTTCAAATCCATGTTGGGAACCTCTATCAAGTGCTCCCTATCTCAATCAAGCATTTGCAATAGGAATACCAGATCCATCAAGTGTTTCCATATCTAGCTTCACCTTAGCAGCAAGTAACTTCTACCTAAGATGCCACATCACTTCAGGATCTCCATGGGAACTTGCTCCTGCACGTACTTTCTAACAGCTTCCTATTATGAACTTTTTCTAAAAGATCTGCTTCCATGCACCCTTATCTTACATCTCAGCAGTGGGTCCAAATAGGTACCTTACCATTATGGTACACCCCTATATCAACATAGTGCTAAGATGGAAGAACACTCATACAATGTATCAGTACAGCTCCATATCGAGCCCCTATGCCATATCGGCTTTCTACATATACATTATGGTATGCCTAGTATGGTATGTAAAACCTTGACCCAAACACATTCCATTACACCTTATCTTCCTGCTCTTATAATTCTGATTTCTATAAATTGACTAATGTTTCTTTTTTATATATTCCTTATTGATAATGGGAAGTAACCAAAACAGTAGTTGCACATTATATACTCCATGCATCTCTATGGGACCACGCATTAGACTTGTACAAAAGTTTAAATTTGTTCAAAAGGTATATCCATATAGGTAGGCTTATGTGCATGCATACATGCATGTATGAATATAGACATTTCCTAGGACATGCCGCCGTCCCACCCCATCCTGACACTTGAGAAAAAGGGTGCTCAAGACGCACCGATTGGGATGCAAGGACGATTGTTGGATGGTTTCATTCCAATACGAGGGATAGAAACCCGTCTTGCCATCCCACAGGACGTCCCATTGGACCTGAAACCATGGCTAGCATTAAGTGCACTTAAGAAATGCTCTCTCTCCATCTTGCCATCCCACAGGACGTCCTGTTGGACCTGAAACCATGGCTAGCATTAAGTGCACTTAAGAAATGCTCCCTCTATAAGTGGCTAGCATTAAGTGCGCTTCAAGAACACTCCCTCCATGGGCAGCGAGCATTAAGCATGCTTAAGGAACATTCCCAATACTTCATCCCCCCATTTTTTCACCATCCTAGTTTCAGCCTTTATCATCCCCTCTCTTTTTAGGTGTTCCTCATAAATGAACTACCAATTGGATGATATATACTTTATGAGGCTTTTGGGAACGAAATTAAATGTATACATATGATTAGTGTTTGTGTTTTGTGAGCATAGAACCAAATTAAATTTATACATATGATTAGTGTTTGTGGGCATACATAGCTAGGCATCTCGCATACATGGAGATACTAGAACCAAAAAACAACCTGAAAAATCTGCATCAATGATCTTCTCATGTCCAATAATGATTTTGCCTAAAGCAAGGCCCATCACCTCAGCATGTGATTTACAATATGGAATTTTTGGAGCTATCATGATTTCATTATAGAGATGCCTCTGAGTTGTGTTATCTCATGAATTCATTGCAAACATATAATAAAGGAACCTTACTGAAGCTGCACAGCACATTCATAAAAATATGCAACAGAAAATCAGATAAATTATCATACCAAACCCAATTTATATCAAATTTATATTCCAATCTGTTAGGCATGAATAACAATTAATATCTATCATCCTAGATCCTGATGCAGCCAGCTGGCTTCATAAACAGCCTTTTTGAAATTGATGCAAATCTGCTAGTTTAGGAAAACGCAAGGGTTTATGGGTAAGGAAAATGATCGTAAATTACCAAAAACTAAAATCCATAGAAAGATATAGGAGGGATTTGCAGTTCCTGTAGTAATGATTTAAGATATACATTTATAGCTCCATGATAGCAATGACCAAAACAACTGTGGGTGGTTATAGAATCATGATGGACCTTTAGCTAGTCTATCATAAATCGGCTAAAACTGAAATAAATTTTATAAAATAATTACCTATGTAGAAACAAAGAGATAGATAGATAAAGTAGTTTGTGTATCAAACAAAGCAATACGGAATTAATGGTGTGATATTTAATTGATTTGTTTCATCAGAAGTGATGGAGAACGAGTCAGTCTATGCATGTCAAACGAATATCAAAGGGGACTCCAACAAAGGGAGGTACTTAAATTTTTATTGAAGGATGCATGAGAAAGACAGAAAGATCCAAACGTAGAAAACCTGAGAATAACAACAAAGATAGTCCTAAACATGAATGCACTTGGTAAATAAGGATCTATAAAGCGAACCTTGAATAGCTAGGACAAGGCTTGATGGTTATACTTATTATTTCACATGAAGTAAATATGATGAGTGATCTGGCCCCTTCAAAAAAGGATTCAAAAGTAGACAAGTGGAAGGGAGATAAAAGAAGCGAGAACATGGGATTAAAGAAGCATATCATTAACACCTGGAGGATGTAGGTGGTGTGGGGATGCGATAGAGGTTCATGGAGTAAAGATGGTGATGTGAAGAGGATAAGGCATGGCGATGGGGAAAGAGGTGAAGAGAATAGTAGTTGTCAAGGTAATTTGGGCGAAGGGAGAAAAAAAAGAGTGAGGTTACATACAGCATTAGAGAGAGAGAGAGAGAGAGAGAGCACCTTGAATGCATTGGTGGAGCCTAAAGAGGCATGCCACCCACCCACCCCCGACCCCCACCCCACATGGAGGGGGGGAAAGCAGATTAACGCCTAAATTTTCTGCCTCAACACACTTCTCCAACATATATACACATATATACATGCACAAATACATACATGTGTATATGTAAATATAAGGGCATACATACGTAAAAAATATGCGCACACACATATACGCATGCACACAGACATACATGTGCGTGCGCACACTTTCATGTATCCATTGTAACACATGCTGCTATTTGTTTTCATATCAATCCATTCAATTTGAATACTGCTTAACCAGCCATGTGTCCAATCCATTGCAAATGTTCGTCCATATAAGAAAAAATGAGTGTGATCAAAACAATTGGGACAAAATATCTAACAACCCAACTTTTGAGAGCCTGGAGAAATTTAGCAAACATTTATTTGGAACAATAAAGTTAAGAATAGGAATATATTTTAGTTTGGTAACCTGATATCCTACCAAAAACCAAATATTTAATTGAATGAATATTTAATTGAATGGACAAGAAGACAGAAACTTCCTTATGAAAGACATGAGATTCATACTATGTTCATCAACCCAACTTAAAGAATGTCATTAACATCATGAATTAAACCATATTAACAAATGGGATGAAATCAAAGTTTGCCGTACCAAGAACCGATACCGTTTCAGTACCAAACATGTATGATTCAGTAGAGGATGTATGATACCGAACCGATGGCGTATCAGTTACCCTGTACCAAACCAACGACGTACCGGTTAGATGAACTAGTAGGTTCTAACTCATGAGTTACCCCATATCAAGCCAAACTAGATGGTTTAGCACAGTACAGGTTGGTTCGATATAATACGAGGTTAGTATAAGATTGGTACATGGTAATTCTGAGCTATATAGGGCAATACTAGCCCCATAACATTTTGAAACAATAAACCGTTCTAGTTATGCACCGGTATGGTTCGTTAAACCATATAGTTCGGCATATATTGAATGAGATAAAAAGAAACAAAGATTTTCTCCATCAATGAACAAACGCTTTTCTTCTTCCCATTTAAAGGTTCATAAGTTCATATAAGTATTTTTTATGATTTTTTTCCATAGTGATAAAAGTATTTATTCATATGCCTTTTACTATTATAGTTGTTAAAGATTTGAATTGGTTTGCTTATCCATTTCATTCATACTAATTATTGATTTTTATGCAGTGCTCCCATGGTCTAAATCTTTCTATATGATTCTTTTTATTGAGCAAGAAAACTACACTGAAACTTCTTGTTTACAAATAAATAATTCAGTCACTGATTTCATAGTATCAAGGCATAACTCCAATAAAAAATAATTGAAGTTTTTCTAACAAAAACAGTTACAGCTCTCTCATTGTGTGGTCATAAACCCAAAGAACTTAACTCATGATGTCACATAAAGCATACATTACGTTTGACAAGCATTCCATGAAGATCTATTGGCATATAACTTGCAACTGACTCTACATTTTTGGCCATGATTATAACAAAATACAAGAAAGAAAAATAACAAAAGCTCAGGTTTATAGAAAATGAATCCAAGTTGAAAAGAGCTGGAGGATGTAGCGGTGGAAATAAATGTTTCCTTCTGGTTCTTAATGCAACATATGCATGCTAGTTTGTCAATGATGAAACTACGCTAGCATGAGCTGCTTATGGTGTAGTTTATCTTGTACAGTCTTGAAACTAAAAACAGTCGAATGGTGTTTCCATCACTTTACTAACCCATCATAGAATGAACTTCAGTTTACCATCTTCTGTATTATACCATAGCTCAAAAAAAACATGCTCATGTGCAAAAGATGTGCTCCTTAGGTAGTAATCAAAAACAATTTAAGCATCCATCAGGTTCCAGTTGATCACTATCCGTATCCTCAAAAAATAACTGATTCCGAACTGTTGCGAAGCATTCATACAAAAGGAAACTGCTACAATCACATTTGACTAAGGAAGATAGTTAAAATAAAGAATCATGACAAATCCTTAAAACAAAAGAAAATATTAAAATACAAGTGAAAAGATTTGACATAAAAAATGAAAAAAGAGAGAAGAAGAGAAGGATGCCTTCAAGACTGTTGTTAACTAGGACAAGCTTGCACATGAACCACGTGAACAAGGCCTCAAACGTATGCAGTATATGCATCTGTGCGTATTAATATCGACTGTAATTAAAACTAATGATGCAACTGCTGGAAGCAAAGAGAGCTTTCCTTGGCACAAATGGGAGAAAAATGCTCCACAAATAAAATGAGACTTGTATACCGCAAATGATACTTACAGTTTCATTCCCATCAATTGACAAACCTTGAGCACACTGAATCTGACGGTCTAGAACATTCATAAGTCTCACGAGAGTATCAAGAGGAATCAACTGCAAGACTTTCTTTGAACAAGCAGACAATATTTCATTTACAAGCAACTTAACATCAGCTAAAGGAAGAGATGATCCCTCTGCCCCTTCCATATCATCAGGAACTTCTGCCCTCACACAGAAGTCATCTACCATCTCGCAAAAGCTTGAAATGATATCTAAATTTGAGGTTCACAAATGTTATATAGACACAAGAATAGCAGACAGTAACAAAATAAATTAAAGAGGAGATAGAAAACCTTGATTATCAGGGAGATCTGGCCCTGACGATGAAGGAACAGAATCACTTTCTTTTTTTCTAATTCTTGGTTTTCTTGAACCACCAGGAGTCGGTATCTCCTGCAATTCCTATCATGTGGAGATTAAGCCAAAGAAGTTAAAAAAAAAAAAGAAAGAAAAAGAAAAAGAAAACCAATATGCAATATAAATAAACTCACATGAACCATATTCTTGTCTGAATGGTTATTAACATCACCACAATGCTCCCTTTGTGCTTGAATAATGTTGAGTACATTCTGTTCAAAGGGTTTCTGTTCTAACACTTGATTATGATAGCTCTGCTCCTGAAGAGGACCTGAGAAACTTAGACAGCAGAATGTAACATAAGCAAGAGGTGCAATAAAGTCCAAAGCATTAAAATGGTTATAATGGCGGACAAAACTTTGTGCAGCTCAAAAATAGAAGTAGCCACTATATATTCTTAAACAAGATAGACAACCAAAATCTGGAAGTATGAAGTTAAAATAATTAACAGTCTATATAAACTCTTAAATATGTAAATTCTGGGGGAAAAGGAATTTACAAGGTCACCAACTATATTAAAAAAAAAAAAAAAACTCAAGTACTAAACCAACAATACCTTAAAGCTAAACACCATGCAAACATGAGAAAAAAGAAATCAACTTTCCATGAGCTCACCTTTTGGGGAAGCCAAGACAAAGTTTCAAGAAATCAACCGAGATGAGTCATAATACCAGTGACCGTGTCAAGTATAATTAAAGCATCCTCGCCGATGGCAACCATTCATAACTGCTGTTTAGCTCTCACAACACTTAAACGACTCCTTATTGTCCTCTGCCCAGAACTTGATTAAAATCAACCCAATAAAGCAGGCAAACCATCCATACTTCAAAAATGTGATTAGATTTCACATAGCCAATACACTCCCAGATTTCTTAAGTACATCTTATACCAAACTTCCTTTATTGTTTTGTATGGAAAGACAGCTTATGCACATATCAAAAGTTTTCTAGTTTCACATGACAATAACCCAGTACATAAGATAACCATGATTGTTTAAAGAAAAATATCTGATGGATGGCACCTATCCCATCAACCTAATATTCTTGGGAACTTTTTTTTTTTAATTTTTATGATTTGATAACCAAACTCCTATTACTAGTTGATTTTTTTTTTTTTCTCTCTGGAGCATTACATTTACAAACAAGACTCAAGATAGAATACATAGACATGAACAAGTACATGGAGTAATGATATGACCAATATAGTTCAATGAATTCCACTAATCAAATTGCTTTTAATCCTGAAGAAAACAGAAAATGTGATAAAAAGGCTACGTTCCCAGGTAATAGGCACCCTAAGCACAAAATTTCCATTGAAATAATGGAATAAATTTCCATTGGGATAAAAAGTCCTGATCGCATGGTTGTTCTTTATGTATTTAACAATCTTTTTATTGTATGCACCGCTGAAAAATCACTGTAAATGTGATCTCAACATAGCATTGGAGTTTAAGATACTGGATAGGAAATCATTGTTAATCTCACCTTTGAGTTAATTAGAGTCCTGCACATGCCATGACTTTTTCTTGTCTAAAAACTGTAAAGTTTATCCACATGTGGGCCACCAATTCCTCCCGAGTAAAGCCATTAGCACTCTACTCATTAATCAAATATGTTACGCAATACCTGATGAGCTATCCATTTTTTCAACGTGCACGCAATACTAGTAGATGGGAATCTGTTGATAATTAGTCTAAACATCTAGATCATTCTGTGCAATCATGCATGGATATACATGTGCTACTATCTTTCTTAAACTTTTACTGAAAATAAAGTTAACCACAAGTACATGATCATTGGCATAAACATATCCATAAATCTTCATCCCCTCTCCTTAGCTTGCTTTGGTTAGGCAAGTCAGGAAACAAATAAAGGAAATTAAGTACCCTCCTTGGGGATGTAGTTGGTGGTGCATGGCTAATGTTTGTGTGCGTGTGTGTGTGTGTGTGTGAGAGAGAGAGAGAGAGAGAGACAAGAAACCCTCTTGGGGATGTAGTTGCTGCCTTGGTGGTGCATAGCTAATGTTTCTATGCGTACGTGCGTGCGCGCGTGTGTGTGTGAGAGAGAGAGAGAGAGACAAGAAACCCTCTTGGGGATGTAGTTGCTGCCTTGGTGGTGCATAGCTAATGTTTCTATGCGTACGTGCGTGCGCGCGTGTGTGTGTGTGAGAGAGAGAGAGAGAGACAAGAAACCCTCTTGGGGATGTAGTTGCTGCCTTGGTGGTGCATGGCTAATGTTTCTATACGTGCGTGCGTGTGCGTGTGTGTGTGTGTGAGTGAGAGACAGAGAGAGAGAGAGAGAAGAAACCCTCTTGGGGATGTAGTTGCTGCCTTGGTGGTGCATGGCTGATGTTTCTGTGTGCGTGTGCGTGTGTGTGTGCACGCGCATGCATGTGTGTGTATATATGTGAGAGAGAGAGAGAGAGGGAGAGAGAGAGGAGAAAAGATGAATAGTAACAAATAAGAGAAATAAAGGGGATAACACTCATCAAGAAGTAAATAAGAGAGGGATGCTCACATTGGCAGAAATAATGCTGGAAATGGGGTTCGGGCTGGCTTGTGGCTCATTGGACTGGTCCAATATCGGGCTAGGCCTTGAGCTAGGCCCGAGCTCATTAGGGTTGAGTTTGGGCTTAATATTCAAGCCAAAAAAAAAAAAAAAATCGAGCCAAGTTTGAGTCGCTACTTCGCCCGGCCCAAATATTAGGCCTAACCCGGTCTTGTTGATCAGCTTAGAACTGAGAGTCTGATTCTTTGAAAAACTGAAACCTAGTCGAACAGGTCTTCTCTTCAACTATCATTGCCAAAAAAGACCACTAGAGACACGTAACTTCTCCTCACCTTCTTGCCCTTCAGCCTTGCCTAGCATGCATTGGCAAATTGTTGATGGCCATCGGAAATCAAGAATAAGCCAAATCCCCTGTTTTCATGGAAATGGATTGCAGACCAGGCCGAATCATGATTGTCCTCGAAGGAGCAGCTGTGCCGAGTCGTCTATGAGTCACATGCAGGCTAACTGAGCTTCCAACGAGCCAACAACCCATAGAATCCGACAGATTCATCAGCCCATAAGGAGGTTTTTCTTCCCTATTGTTAGTCATGTTCACTGTTCTTGGACCGTGATTGTCGCTGTAATCAACCACCGACCTTGTCACCAATGCAATCCCCCATCACCACTCTCTCTTTTGTTCAGTCTGAGTAAGGATGGTCAAGTAACCTGAGCTGAGCATTGACAATGAAGGACAAGGGTGGCAGATGCTAGGACATATAGGAGTGGGAGATCAATCCCTCCAACATGGTCATCAAAGGGGCCGTCTCCCGAGGCACCTTCGGCATCATCCACTGCGGGTTCTACAATGGCCAAGACGATGCACTGAGGTGACAACAAGAGTAGCAAAAACCCAACCTCAAGCCCCTATATCTTTCTTTTAGTTCTTGGTACCGGTTTGATTGATTACTTCTATTTTTTGTTCAATGACCTCAGATTGATTTTTCCTACTCAGAGAGATAGAAAAGTTTAATCTTGCACCACTTAGAATAATTTTCTTTTGCTTTCTTGTCTCAGTTTTGAGATATCCAATTTGTTTTTGTTTCTCTGTTGTTTTTCTAAGTTCAAATTTGGCTTTTTTTGTTGGCCATTGACTGTTAGTGTTAGATAGATTTAGATTTGATAACGAGTATGCTGATCCAATTGAGAATCCATATTCTATGAAGTACCTATCGTTGTCGAATAAATCACTTATCCTATATAAGGGATTATATTTTATCTTCATGGCATTTGGAAATTTCTTGTCATTGGAAATTCTTTATTCTTAAAGTGTGTTATATTCTGGTTACTTTATTAGTATTTAGAAGCCTGTGAGTCCCACGGGTTTGAGGCATGAAGGGGAGACCCCCTCTCTCTCCTCTACGTTTCAGCCTGATTGGGCTTTAGGCCAGGTTGGGCCTAATTTGTAATTTTTTTAGCCCGAGCCTAGTCTGAAGCCCTCACACCCCCCCCCCCCAAAAAAAAAAAAAAACACTCAAATTTCTCACCTCATGGCACAACATGTTCTGTTTGTGCATATCTTTATTACTTTCAGCATCTTTATGGCTTCAGCTTGTGAGTTTTGCCTATGAACCTATTGTGCTTAAGAATATCCAATGGCTAAATGGCTCCAAACAAAAGAAGTGTGGTGATGTGACGTAGCCCTTATATTAATTTACTTGCTTAAAGGATTTCCCCACTACCCAATGGTTTCTCATTTTTATTAAGGAACCATCCATGATTAATTGATAATCATTATATTGTCATTACTATGCTTATCCTACTATTTTCATTTTTCTTCATAGCTTGACAACCCATAATGTACGAATATAATAGAGGTTATTATTTCTGAGCAAATTCTTTGGCCTAACATTTCATGCCATCAAGTAAAGACATGAGTAAGGCATGAAACGAAACAGCAATTTTTTAAACTTGGATGACAAGATGATATTTTTCTAAAAGAAATCATTTACACGTATATTTTTGGGGAAGTCATATTTTTCTTAGACTTAGCATTATAACTGTACTCTAAATAAAAAGGAGACATCACATTAGTCTTTAAGATACATTGATACCATTAGATGCAGACGAAGAATAAAATTTCATAGGAACTTTCAAATTCTAGTTCAAACCACTTACCATGAGTTCTATTCAAAAAATTTGGAGAATTGAAAAGGCATGGTTTTCTAATGGACTCCATATCATTTTTAAATACTCAAAGCAGACTCCTCGAGCCTAATTTATTCATCCATGTATAACTCAATCTCACATTACATGTGTTCACGTTTATAGCACATTCGAAGTTCAGGCACTCACATTTATTTCTCTTCAACTTCCTTCCTAAGTGCAAATAAGACCCCAAACCAAAGCATGTACGCTAGATTCTCTCTCTTCCAAAACTAATGCAGGCCCGAAGCCTTCTAGAACTAAAGTCCCAAGAGAGAGAGAGAGAGAGAGAGAGAGAGAGAGAGAGAGAGCGAGCGAGCGAGCGAGCGAGAGAAGACCCCAAACCAGAGCACGAACCCTAAATTCTCTGTTCCAAAACTAATGCAGGCCCAGTGTCTTTCAGAACTAGACGAGAACGGGGGAAGGAGGGTAGCGCAAAAGCAATCAAGAACAAGAAATATGTATAAGCACTCATTTGAGTGTTATAACATCAGACATCAACAAATTGACTAAGATTTACCTCGAAAAGAGTACTCGAATGCTGCTGGGTTGTACTTGAGGACTTCCTGGTATAGCCTCGAACGCTCCCACATGTTGTCAGAAACAGACCTTGCATTCTCTTTTAGATTTCTGTAAGAAAAACTTCATGTCAGATATAGAAGCAAACACGAATACAAATCTAGATTATCCGACACTAAATTCAAAAAAAAAAAAAATATTTCACCCAAACGCATCGTAAGCACAAGAGAATCTCATCAGAAGGACTTACAGATAGCTAACATCGCAGTTCCTGAGGAACTCGGCGACCGTACTCGCGTGGGCGAGAACCTCCGGGCGGTCCGCGGCCCGAGCGCCGGCGGGCTCGTCGAAGAGCCCGAGCTTCTGTTCGGCGGAGCCGAAGCACACCGGGAGCGAGGGCAGGGACAGAGAAGGGGCGATCTCGGAGTGCGTGGTGTTCGAGAGGCGGCACGCCTTCTCGTACCCCAGGCCCTGGTGGAACTCCATGGATGGGGGCGACCGGGGAGAAACTAGAACCGGCCGGAAATCATCTGAGCAGAATTCGGCGCCGGAAATCGAGAGATTAGGGCAGATTTGGGGAAATTAGGGTTTGGGCGGGGAAGAAGAGTCCAAGACTGGGGGTTAGAGGAGGGGAATTTGATACGAGCGGCAGAGTGGCGCGGCAATGGAAGTTTTCGCCTTTTGGTGATGAGAGAGGGCTCCGCCGGGCGGTGGGCGACCTTTTATATAGCACCGGAGCCCCGACGCGAAATGTCTAGCCCTAGATTGCCCTCGGAGTTCCCGTTATTAACCGATTGAGGAACTCGTCCTCGACTGCCCTCGACGTTCTGCCTATTTACGGATGGGGGGATCGCTTCCCAATGCATGCCATGCGGACGACGGCACCCCTTCAGCCAACCAAACGACCGAAGCCGATCCGCCGTTGGTGGTCGTCTCTTTCTACCGGATAGCGTTTTGATATCTGTAATTACATACATACATACATATATATATATATATATATATATATATATATAATATAATATATGTATATATTATGTTTTTATGCATATCTATATACATATTATGTTATGAGTGAATATCATACCAACGCATTCCACATACATAAACATGAAAGCGTCATGGATGAAGAGGACAACATCAAAGTAGTTAATGGTGAGGGATAAGGTATGGACGTCGATGCCACAGAGAGAGAGCATTGTAAGCCCTCAGGATGGCATAGAGCGCAAAGCAGAGGGATGGAAAGGATAAGTGACTGCAGATAAAGAAGATGAAGTAAAGAAAAAGGAGGCAGGTAAAGTCCGCAGTAGAAGTAATGGGCATGAGCCTCCACTGGGACTCAAGGGTGAGATAAAAGAAAGAAAGAAAGAGAATGCAGAGGAGGAGAGAAGGGAGTCAAGATTATTTTTATTATTTTAATTAAAATACCCACTCCAACGGCTACAAAACATCCCACCATATTTTGATTGCAAATCAAAATATATTAATAGATTCAGTTGTTAGAAAATACCTGCAATATATGTATTTTTGGATTAAATATTGTAAATAACAAAGATAATAGATGTGGCAAAGTCTATATTAAACCTAGTTAACCCACATTTGAGTGTAGATAGCTACTGTGTTCAAAAACTAATTAATTAATTATAAATAAACATAAATATGTTGTAATATTTTAAAAAATAATTACATATCGAATAAAAAAAAATATTTGAAGTGTTTATAACTCAAGTTCGCTCTCTACTACTTAATTAT
Organism: Metroxylon sagu; assembly: GCA_017589505.3. Lineage (NCBI taxonomy): Eukaryota > Viridiplantae > Streptophyta > Magnoliopsida > Arecales > Arecaceae > Metroxylon > Metroxylon sagu. The sequence continues at coordinate 460,277 of JACVBY030000609.1, forward strand.
CACTCAAATTTTTAGAATCATGTAATTTTGGCCTTGTAGCAACAACAATAAATGATAATGTCTTATCAAAATCGATTCGAATGCTCCTAACATTAAGAACAAATGATATCAAAGCCGATCTAATGCTTTATCTTTACAGCACCAACAATAAATGATATCAAAGCTGATTCGGATCGGATAGATTCTACTTATAGCTCAAGTAATTTTACACGTGAATTCGAACAATTAACAAGTTAATTGAACCTTATAGCTCAAGTAATTTCACAGAGTGAATTCGAACAATTAACAAGTTAATTAAACCAGTAGATGAACTTGTGATATTACATATTATATATATATATATATATATATATATATATATATATATATATATATATATATGTATATATATTATTTTAAATTTGATTGATTAGAATTTAGTTATTTTTGTGGAGGTGAGAGAGAGAGAGAGAGGGGAAGATAGATTATAGAGCAACGCAAATTGAGCTCTTGTTGCTAATGAAAATATTAAAGAGAAGAGAAAAGAAGAGCACATACATTGTTGAGAAGGATAAATACCACTTGGCTGAAGTTTGGTTCTAAGGTAGGAGGCACATCCAACCTATCACAATATTCAAAAAAAAAAAAAAATTCAAAAAACGAAGATTATGGGTGAAGATTGCTTGAATGTCATCGCATGCACGACGCAACGTGCGATTTGTCTCCACGCCGAGACTCCTGCACCGTATTGTCCCCAGGGATGCATGCGCGTTTAGTGACGTAGGTACGTCATTCCATTGGTCAACCGCCTGGAACTTTGCCTCAAATTTCTTTGCATCTTATTTTTAAATCCAAACCCGACCTCAACTTACTCAGACGTAGCCCGAGATCAGATCATGTACAATATCTTATAAATTTTATTAACATCCTATCTTGTCCCATATTTCATGAGACGATCTTTTAACTTGAGACATGGTGACAAAAGAGTCTCAAGGTTAATATTTTATAAATTTTTTTGTGATAATTTTTTTATTTATTATTAGATGAACGAGGAATATAATTTTATTTGTCAAAATTGTGTTAATATAGTCTCCACATCCCTTGTTGAAAATATTTCTATATGCTAAATTTAGATGTAATTCGTTAGGTATTTGTCATTAGATTTTTCACTTAATAAATGACAAATGCATGATTTTATATCTTATTAAAAATTCAGACTCCATTAGAAAAAAATAGCAAATATGTATTATTTATTAGGTGTGATGATTGTATATGTGTCCAATAAAAAATCTAATAACAAATATCAAACCACCTGCACCAAAGTTATTTTTTATTTCTTTTTCAAAGATTGAACTCTCTTCAAATCAATTGGACATTTTTTTTTATTTAAAAGAATCTTTATCCATTCATCATCTACAATGCAATTGGATCAAATATTTTATAATTAAAAATAATATTTTTATCTGGAATCAATCACAAATTAAATCTTAGGTATTACAGCCATCACATATTGCATACACAATAATCTTTAAGATCATGAGATCCAATTGTTATAGTCAAATTATTATTTGTATCGAATCATGAGATTATATTATTGTGTAATCCCTAATATCTTTTTCATGATCAGAAAATTTTATTACTATATTCTATTATATTTAACCTCCAAATACAAGTGGTTGAATTTGCATATAAAGCATATTGATGCCATGAACACGAATAAGAATTGAAGATTTTATTTTCATTATAATTTTTTTATAAAACTGTAATATTCAAGATATAATTTGTAACTGATTTTAGAATTTAATTTATGATTGATTCTAACAAGAGTAATAATATTCAATATAACGGTATGTATTTATTTTTTTATTTTCGTATGCATGGTTCTTATCGGCACTCAACTGGTCATTATTTGTTGTGTTTTTTTTATTAATTTGTGTTTTAAGGTGTCGACGTGTCCGTTCAAAGAGTCCACGCATACGAACTGGTTAAGTGTCCGTGACTACTATTTTACAATTAAGAAATGGCGTTGTTTTGTTGTTTTCTGGAGCGTGGATAACGGATGCGAGGTCAAAAATCGTCAAGGATTTTTTTTAAAAAAAAAGAGTAAATAACTAGTCAGCCATCCTTATCATCATAATATATCCATCGTCTATCTATTATCCAATCTAATCTAATCTAATAAATTTCAAAAAATTTACTCAATTATTACTAGATGTATCCCTAAATTAAATAATATTTAACATAACCAAGTTTTCTCACATGAGATGATATTTCTTTCAAAGGCTCTTTTACAATTTTGATTAATGTAGTAGTATTATAGGATGCTTCTATGATATTGACTAACTTTTTTTTTCTTTTTCTTTCATTTTATACCCAATGTTTGGCTTTTTTCTTTTTCTTTTTTCTCTATTTTTTGCTTTCATTTTATAATGAAGGTTTAGCTCTTTTTTTCTCTTTTTTTTCACTTCCATTTATTTATTTATTTTTTTTCGTTTTTCACTTCCATGTTATAGCTTTTTATCTATTTTTTTACTTTCATTTTATACCTAACATTTGATTCTTTTTATTTTTTCATTTTTATTTTATAACAAAGGTTCGCACTTTTTTATTTTTCTTTATATTTTTTTTTGCTTCCATTTTATTTTTTTCATTTTTTGCTTCAATTTTAGAGCTTTTTATTTTTTATTTTTATTTTTTCACTTTTATTTTATACCCAATGTTTGGCCTTTTTTTTTGCTTTCATTTTATAACCATTTGGCTTTTTTTTCATCTATTTCTTAACTTTTTATTTTATTTGCTTTCATTTAATAATGAACGTTTGGCCTTTTTTTTCTTTTTTTTAATCTTTTTATTGCTTCTATTTCATAACAAACGTTTGGCCCTTTTTTTTTTTACTTCCATTTTATAATTTTTCATCTTTTTGCTTTTATTTTATAAGGAGTCATAATCCTCCTTTTAAATTTCAACTCATATTTGGCTTTTCTTTTTCTTTCTTTTTTTTTTTTACTCTTTAATTTTATAACTCTTCATTTTTGTTTGAGTCATAATTTTTCTTTTTTATTTCAGCTAATGTTTTGATTTTTTTTCCTTTTTTTCAAATTTCTTTCTTTCATTTTATAGCGAATGTTTAGCTTTTATTTTCATTATTTAGTTCGTATTTTATAATGGGCCATAGTTTATCTTTTTTAACTTAGCTCATGTTTGTTTCTTTTCTATTTTTTTTCTCTTTTTTCTTTCTTTCATTTTATAAAATGTAGATCTCTGGAATTAAGATTTTTCTCCCACTTAATAAACAAGGAAGCTAGGCCTATGCTTAGAAAAAATTATTATAAAGAATTACACCTCTATTACAAAGACTTGAAAATATTTCATTTATTTCTTAATCTACAATTTCAAATCAATTATTTTTTAAAAAATTAAAAAATAATTGAATCTATGCATATATTTTATTTACCTATCTTTAATTTTTAATGTAAAAATTAAAAATTTAAATTTAATAATATATTTTAATATATATATATATATATTTATATTTTTTTACTAATTATACCAGTACTTATGAATATTATTTAATTATGAAATCAAAACATTATCGAAAGAGAACACTATACTGAAAAGCTTTCTTAAGATTATGGTAGTAATTTTTATAATAATGACACCTTTATTACAGAGAATTTTATTTCATTTTGATTATGTTTTTTATTCTTTTCCAAAAAATTTGAAAATATTTCATTTATTTTTTATTCAATTAGTATTTTCTTAATTTTAAAAATAATTTAATCTAATACATATATTCTATTTATCTTACCTTTAATTTTAAATTTAGAAATTTAAATTTAATAATATATAATTAAAAATATAAATTTTTATTTTTAATTTTTTATTAATCATGCCAGCTCCCATGTATCATATACTACAAGAAGGATAGGCTATAATGGAGGTCAAGATCACTAGTAAAATATTAATATTTATTGGCGCACAGAAAAACCACTAGAATAGAACTTGCTGCTCAAATAGAACCGTCGGCATAGGCTTTTCTCATCTTTTAGTAAATCATAAATTTTTTGCCACCTTCATCTAGAGATTCTATAGGTTGTTGGATACTAGGACTTTCTGGAGAAGAATTTTGTTTCTATTTCGAAACTCATCCAAAAATTAATCCTGCATTTGAAAAATATCATGCAACATACCATGCATATCATCATACGCACTAATATTATCAGATGTTATTGTTGACATAGATTTTCCATAAAAGAACCAATTATCATAGTTTGGACTTATTCCATTACATAACTAAGTGATCATACACAATTTCCTTCCTCCAATTGTTTGAGTTTGTACATTGTAGATAAGGACATGAAATAATCCCACCATTTGATGCATTATTGTAAGCAAAATCAAAAAACTCAATGACTCCTTTATAATAATCCTTTGATAATCTACTCTTTTTTATCCAACTTCTCACCATTCTCACAAGTATTAAATAACTAAAATATAATAAAACTTTCAAGTTAATATATTGTATAGCTATTATAAAGAACTTCCATAACAATGGTAAAAGACATAGAGTAAACAAAATAAGCACAAATATAAGAAAATAATTGAATATAAGCAATCTTCGCATAAAGCAACTAGTTTGAGCTATCAAAATGATTATCTCTTTTGCAAAAATTAGGTATCATCTTGAAATTAGATCAAGCAACAGAATTTGATTAAAGTAATATAATTGTGATAGAGGTTATGCACTCTTAAAGTAAACATATAAAATAATAGAGAAATAGAAACAAAATGACTAGGTAGCCTAATTAAAAAAATTAACTTGTAGTCATAGAGGTAGCAACATTACCTTACAGCAATAGCAGCATCGGTTTCTTCAAAAGAGCCTATATTGAAAACTCGATGCAGTCCTCATATAAAGCAACTAGTTTGGACTATTTTATGAATGCAATATTAGGTCAATAAATAAAATGTTCATCTCTCTTACAAACATCATCTTAAAATTAGGTCAAGCAATTGAATTTGACTAGAGTAACATAATTGAAATAGAGGTTATGCACTTTTAAAGTAGATACACAAAATAATAAAGAACTAAAAACAGAACGAAATAAAACAAAATTATTATAGAGTGATCATTATTGTTCAAATTTAGATTTGACTAAATTTAAGTACAGATCTTTTCAATATATATGTGTGCGTACATTTTTTGTTCATGTTCACCATTGTGTTCAATCAAGTGGCTTATAATTGTTAAGATTATTCACCATTGGACGTTTCTGATTAACATTGCACATTCTAATCAAACAATTCTAATCATATACTACCTGCTTTATAAAAAGAGAAAAAGATGGCATGGCTTTTTGTGTTTGCTTGCTTTCCAACACAAAGATCCAATCTCCACTGCCTACTATGTATCTTTTATTTGATGCAACATTTAATATTTGGAGCTCAACTCGCCCAATTCATCAGTCCAATCGATGAACAAGTGCAGTTAGTGCTAAGACCAAGACGTAGTAACAAGAATAAGAAAAGGAAGGCTATGGATTGAAAGGCTTGTCCATTCCATTATACCATTATATTTTTTGGATGGTTTAACCAAACACATTCCAAGACTAAGAAAGCAATACTTTCATGATACTTATTTGCCTGAAGTGCCTCCTGGCTCAAGGCCTTGGTAGAAGACTAAGCTTCAATTTGCTAAATAGTAGCCACAACCCACAGCTGCTTCTAGAGTCCCTTGCCATCATCCATATTTTATAATTTCTTTCAGCTCTGGATTATATAAGTGAGGTGCCTTTAAGAGAGGAAAAATGGATTGCTTGAATATTTGGAGCAAGTTAGTTTGGAAGCCTATCCGATATCTTTTTCCTAGAAGTGATTATTTTATCAGTTCAGTAGGTTGACAAATTTCAAGAAAAACCATTGAGAACTAATCAATCTACGTATAGCCTTTGCCATCATTGTTAGCTGGGAAAAATTGTAACCATTTTCAAAAGGATTGAACCATAAGAAAAACTTTCATGAACTATGTTGCCCAGCTAAGCAACCTAAGAAGGGGGGTGAATTGGGTTCCTTTTTAAATTTTAACCAAAATGTACAATACTTCAAAGTTATAAGAGTGGATGAGAGTGAAGTATCAAACTTAAAACACATAGCAATAACAGTGGAAGGTACACACAAACACAAAGGTTTATAGTGGTTCGGTGCTAACTATTGCATCTACATCCACTCCCCAAAAATTCCTTGGAAATTTTCACCACTAATCGTTCTCCAACGATTACAACCTAACTTACTTAGCTAGCTTCTTGTTTCCAGACACAAGGGAGCCTTTACAACCACCAAATAAGGGTTTGGCATACCCCTCACAAGTTTCAACCAAGTTGAAACTCAATAAGATACAATAAGAAATAAATTCAGTAAGAATAGCTCCTTAATGAGCAAATAAATACAATAAAGAGTACTTTACAGTTTTGAAGCCTTTTTCCCTTGAATGAGCTTTACTTCTTTGAATGCTAGAGTTAAGAGCACTTGATGAAGCTTCTGGAGTGGTTGATGGGAGCTTTGAATGAGCTTTAATGGATTTTCAAACTTCAACTACAATGATTTTTGAAAACTAGAGTAGACTGAATTTTCTTTGGATTTGGCTTTATAAATCTCCATTTTCCTCGCTTGTAATCCTTCAAAAATCCACTTAACTTCATGCTAATCCATCCCATTAACTTGTATTTATAGTTGGTTGAGGGATTGGACCATTGGAATGGCCGTTTCCGAACGTTGGAATGTCAGAACTAGCTGTTGGGCAAGTTCCTAGGGCGTTAGTCGGCTCCAGAGCCGACTAACCTGGGATTTTTCCCATCCCAGGCAAGGTTAGTCGGCTCTAGAGCCAACTAACGTGGGTAAACACACTGTTTTTCCATAAGAAGTCGGCTCTAGAGCTGACTAACATGGGGAAAGACTCTGTATGAACACAGTAGCCGGCTCTAGAGCCGACTAACTCATGAATTTCTTCTATAAAAATCTCTATGACACATTTTTGACTTGATAGCTCACATGTGAGTCGGCCAAGGCCTTCATTCTTCTATTCCAAGTTCCAATAAATGCGGTGAGAGTTGACTAATATCTCCAAAACTTGAAAAATTGTTCCACGAACTTGAAAACTCATTGAATTAAGGAAACTTGGTACCATAACTCTCATAACTTGAACTTTCTTCACTTGAGAACAATGCCAATCATCTGAGATTTGCTTAATCTGACCTTGAATCATCTTTCTCAGATCTTGGAACTCTCTCTCTTGAACCATAAATCCTTGATAACTCTTGTATACTTGCAAATCACATTGATTTACATCAAAATCATCAGTAACTTACTTAATTGTTTTGTGATCATCAAAATCAATGCGAGGTCAACAAACTATTATCTACATGTAGTTTTCTTTCTGCTTTACTTTGTAAGATAAGTTTGTTGCTTTCTTAAAATGCTATATCCATTATGCCATTATCAATAAAACAAACCTTTCTTTCATGGTGATTCCTCTTAAAAGGCCAAATCTCCAATACTTTGCTCTCCTTTATGACTAGCTTAGGGGTTAAGGTGCTAGGATAATGGTCCCCAAGGTCTCATGTTGTTAATGGAATGCATTAACTGAGGAGCTTGCCTTCTTGCTTGCTTCTACCCAAAATACTAAGTACATCAATTTATTTTTTTTTAAAAAAATCATAGAGTATGATATCGGCGGTCATACCAATAGTCAACGAACTTCTCGAACTAAGATCTTTAGTGGTGGTCAAATATAAATTTACTCTCCTTTTTAATCTATTATTTTCCTAGGGAAATGATGATTTGAGCAGGATCCAGTATATCAAGCAGAATGCAAGGAATGAGGATGGATCATTGCATCCTGTGATTAGATAGGCAATGAAAATTGTGATAACAATCTTTTGGCCTACTTAAATCCATCATAATTTCTAAATCTTTGTTTTAATCCACTACAAGCATTGCGTGATGCTTTGACAAGACATTGCCATAAATATTTTGATTGGGTGAATACCCTATTTCTAATAATGATCCGATGAGAATGACAGAATAAGCTCTGTTATAAAAGGCTCATGCAAGCCTGTATTGGAGGAAAGCAAGAATTTTGAAATATTTTGTTTATTTCTAACTAAAATATTTATTTCTGTTATAAAAATTGCTTGTATAGATGTCTTTATTCAGTAGTCACAAGTGTTGATAAACTAGGGTTATATATCTGCTAAGATAGACCCTTTATACTAGGGTTTTTTTTTTATTTTTTTTATTTTTTAAATTGCTGGTATAAAAATTGTTGGTATAGTCATCATTTCTTGTAGTGAGCCAAGCATATGCTTAGCATAATGCAGTAAACCTAAGAAAGTTTACTCCTCTTTTACCACGCGTTCAGTCTCAATGAATGCGGCTTTGTGATTTATTTTTTTTTTTAACTTTTCTCTACGTGCCCCCTTTCACCTCTCGCATGTTGGGTCTTGGGTCCACTTTCGCTGCTTCTCTACCGCTTCCAAAATGCATGCTTCCTTCCTTAAAATGATTGATTTCAGTTCACCCCAGCTTTTGTCTTATTTTGAGCATAGGATACAGCTGCTGCTGAGAACAAAGACCTCTTCCCACTTACTCTCTTTTTTTTTTTTTTCTTTTCTTTTCTTTCTTTCTTCTTTCCCTCTATTTGCTTTCCTAATTTAAAATATAAATCACATCATCAACCCATGCAATGCAAGGGTGCATACCTAGTCTATCTATTATATATATATATTATATAAAATGGAGTCCATAATACCTCGTATACCCATATTTGTTAGCTTTTAATACTGAAAAAAAAGAAGGCACTCTGGATACCTCTCCAGGATCTAGAGAAGGCTGAGAGTCATTTCGCTTTGGGTATGCCATGTGTGTATTCCTATATTTATTAGCTTTTAATACGTAAGATTCTTTGGATTCCTCTTCGAAAGCCTGGTATATTTTCTTAAACATTCTTTTAAGGCTCAAAAAAAATTAGTTAATATAGTAAAATCGAAAGATTCCAGCTTTTCTTCCTCTCACGCCGCATGCAAATCTGCATTAAATAATATTTAACACACAGTTTTTCCTTTTACAAGCTATTTCACAAGCTCATTTTTGATATAATAGTAGTGTATACCAAGCTGCCGTATAGTAAAAAATTATTAATATTTTGACAGTTATTTACTTGTTTTAAGTTACCATATAGTAAAAATAAATAAATAAATAAATAAATAATGCCTTTTGCATTAAATTTCTTTTCTTGCATGCTTTCTTCTTAAAAGGACTGCCACAGTGAGTAGGTTTTAATGCTAATTTTCATTTTTATGTTCCTCTTTAGGATGGAGAGAAGGAGTTTGTCGTTTATGCTTCCTCTACCTCACTGTATTACGTCCACCGAGATTGGCTCGCTCTTTTATTCCTTAATTTTTTCACTCTATGATTAACGATCTCTCTTCCTGTTCCTCTTCCTCTTCCTCTTCCTCTTCGGACTTCCTTTTTAAATCCTCGCTCCATGATCGATGATCCCCCTTCATATTCCTCTTTGCACTTCATGCGTTGCGTCTTCGTCGACTCTCAGCACCAGACGATCCCTTCTTCTTCCTTCTTTCCACCCACTGCTCATCCACTCCAGCTGCCATCGCCCATCCACATCCACCCTTTCTCTTCCATCACGGCCCACCGTTAGCCACCCTAATCTTATAGGTTGATTTCTCTTTCTTACTCATAGCCGCCTCCTTTTCCTCTTCCTAATTCTTCGTCTAATTTATGATACATGTATGCATGGCATGTGAGTTGGCTAAGTCCTTTGCTCATAGTACTTCTTATCCAATACCATCGCTATCAATGACATTAACGAGGTTAAAGGAGAGTTTTTAGAATTAAGGAATGGAACAGGAGGCAATGGTGGTGCGAGAAGGGGGTTGAGGAGATGAGGGATTGGAAGTGGGAATCGAAGAGCCACCATCAGCAGTGGTGCCAACGATGTGGGTACCATTGTGCAGATTCGATCGCCTCCACGTCCTGGCCTTTATGAGAAGAGAAGCTAGAAATAAAGATTACTAGATCACTCCAATATGAATATTAGAATCTTCAATAGAATTTGATAGCCATCAAATATTCCTTGGCCTGAAGGACCTAACCCAAACTATATATGATTTTTCTTTTTTATAGTTTTGCTGGCCATGATTCATAAATTTTGATGATTACACATGAAAGGAAAAAAGAAAGTCAGAGTGAGTAGAAAAAGAGAAAAGATAAAAGAAAAAAAGTGAAGTAAGTAAAAAATCTACTAGAATTTATCAATACCTTCCAGCAAGAATATAGAAAGGCGATAAGAATAATCTCTTTGATGGGTAAGTCTTTCATTTACTCATGATAAAAAGTTAGGTTAATCTTTCTAATTGATAATTTATTATATTTTCTTATTCAAAAGATTTATGATCGATTATATATATTGAAAGTATAGTTTGATATAAAAAAATTGAATCGAATCGTAAAAAGCATTGCGAAAAGTATGAAGAGATCTTAATAATTTATCTTAATATATATATATATATATATAATGCAAAATAGAGCCAAGAGAGCCAATTTTTCAATACATAAAAGTATAGATAAATTATTTTTTCCTTTATTGTTTTTGTCTACGTGACACCAATCCTAAAAACATAGAAATTCTCGGGGAATTTTATTGCGTACAATGGTAGAAGCTGCAGGATGACCCACTAAAATCGTAATCAAAATCCTCAAAAACAAGAGCTTTGATGCAACCCCGCAGTCTGCTGCTCGCTAGAACTGCTTCCCCTCGAACACCTGTCCAAAACCCCAGCTCGAAGGAGCGACGTCGGTGGACTCCACCGTATTCCCATCACTGTCGGTCACTTGGAACGACAAGCTTTGACCCACCAGCTGCTGGTTAGTCTGCCAATTCTGGCCCCAGTTCCTGGTCATGGCGTTCCAACTCGTGTTCGAGCCTTTGATCGACACCGCGGTCACGTCTCCGGCGCCGGCCACGTTGTAGACCAGCACAAGGATGAAGTAGGGGTTGCCGTTGATCTCAAACTTGATGCCACCACTCTTGACGCAGGGGATCCGCCGGAACTGGATCGGGATGATCCCCGCGTGGTAGTCCGTCACGAGCTTGACGAACATGGGCATGGAGAGATCGAAGTGCTTGCGCGGCGGGTTGCACCACCCGCCGTTGTCGTTGGGCTTCGAGGGATCCGGGGGGCAGAAGTTGGTGGCGGTGATATTGACGCTGCCGGAAGCGCACCACTGGGTGTCGTTGTAGCACCAGACTTCGTAGCATGCTCCGCATGTGAGACCATTGTTGAAGAGGGCCGTGCTTAGAGCCGCCGTTTCGAGGCCGTACCCTTGCTCGTTGAGATCGCCATATCCGCACGCTCCATCTGTGCATGGGCGAAAGAGAAAATGAATCACTGATGTTCTCCAAAAGGAACCAATAAATAAATAAATAAATAAAACATCTCACTCGCAAAATTAAGCATGCATGCGTAGAAGATCTTACATGCCTCATGTAGAAGATTTCTCTTTTAATGAAAATTATAATGTGGGTTTCTCTGTACCGTTCTTTAGTGAAAATCTCGCTCACCTTCATGGTCTCGCAATGGTGGAAGAGTACTAACGAGAAAAAAACGAGGAAAGGATCTTAATACTATTCATGGATTAAATAAAAAATTTAAGATGTCTCTGATTATTCAGATGATTGGTAAAATAAAAAATTTAGAATATAAAGAATCAAACCTCCCCAATTGAATCTTCAAAGAAAATAAACTAATAATATTACTTCATGATGATAAACCAGAAGGGCTAAGAAAAGTTAAATACAATTATATCGTTGTCTAAGATTAAAAGTTTTAAGAGTTTTCCTTTATAATCAGATCCTTAAGATCAGATGTTTCTCTTAATAATTAGGCCTTAAAGATCAGAATTTTTTCTTAATAATTATATCTTTCATATCATTGTATAAGATCAAGTTTCCCTTAATAATTAAATCTTAAGTGTAAATTTTTTTTTTAATAATTAGATCCTTCAAATCAATAAAATTTTAATCTTATAAATTTGAAAAGATCTTCTAAATTAAAATATTCTACTATAATTTCTGAACAAAAAGCTTTTAATGGAATATAACAAAGACGTTAAATTGAGGAAATAGTTTATGGATAAAAGCATTATCATTCTCTTAAAGCCACAAAAAAAAAAAAAGCTCACTCATGGTTTCTTCTCCAGTCATGTCTCCATAGAAGGTGGCAGACCCGGTGTCAATTGCCGAATCTATGGCCATGACTCCAAAGGCCGTGAGTGAGGCAATAGCTGCGGCACAAACCATCACACTGAGAATCCTTGCCATCTTCACCATCTTGCTATGATCAGTTGATGAGAATTATATTGCCAGCACTGGGTGCTATTTATAAGAGAAGAAGAACACCTTCAGATGGAACCAAACACATGGGTGGAAGGAATTAACTGAATGTGATACGAGATCATTTCTCGCCAATTTAAGCATCTTTAGTTGGAAGAATGATATGGAATGGGATGCTTACCAAAAACTCAAGATGATGCATTTGGAAACTTTGGTTCCCTGCTGTTCTAAGGGCCAGTTTCTTGGAACTCGCTGCCTCGCAGGAAAATCTTTGCAATTTAAACATATCTGTAATATGTGATACATTTTATGAACTAATGGATGAGATGCTTACCGAAAACTCAATATGATGATGCATTGTAAAATTTGGTTCCTTGCGGATTTAGGAGGACAGTTTCGTGGAAGATGCTGGTTTGCAAGGAAAATCCTTGCGATTTGAACATTTGTTTCCTTTCTTGGAACACGCTCGCTTGTTGTAAAATCCTTTCAATTTAGGCCGACATACATACATTATGTATATATATACACACACATGAATGCATGCAAACTAAATTATACATTATGTGTGCAAATACATCATGTATATATATGCATGAAAATCCTTCCAATTTAGGCATGTGCATGTGTGTATATGTATATGCATATGTGTGTATGCATGCATGTATATATATATATGCATGCATGCATGTATTTGTATGTATATAGATACATACAAATGGAGAAGAGAAGGCTGGTGAAATATTTGGTTTTAGTTTTTCCAACTAAAGGAGATTTGAGAAGATATTCCGCATTGAATTTATTCTGCCAAAAAAAATTCCAAGACGCAGGTTTGTAGGCTTCCTATGGATGAGTATTGATATCTTTGCCTAAATTCTTAGGATGATTGATTATTGGGTCATTGTCTACAAAGTAAATATAGATCTGACCTATAAACCTATGTAATAGAAGAAGAGGGATTTCTTCTCCAAGATACAAAATGCAATCTACATAAACGTCGATAAGCTCCTTTAAGGTCGGGTTCATAAAAGAAGTGAACCACTTAGACTGGCTAGTCAATATGATGATAATGAAGAAAGTTAATAGTAAATGGATGATGTGCATCAAGTTCATCAAGTATTGTGGTAATATATTATTTTTTTTATTAGTGAAGAGTAAGAAACACCTACAACATATTGATGACCTCAAGAAAACCTTTTGAGAAGTAAGGTAATACAATTTAAAGTTGAATCTTAATAAGTATACTTCAGAGTCTTCTCAGAGAAATTTTTGAGCTGTGTGATCACTCATAGGACGATTAAGGCCATCTAAAGAAAATCCAGGCTACCTGAGACATGATCGCTCCAAGAAATCTGAATGAAGTGTAGAAGTTGGCAAGTTAAATAGCTGCATTCATCTATTTATCTTGAAGGCCACTGAAAAGTACCTTCCACCCTTTAAGGCTCTTACTAAAGAAAAGGATCTTAACTTAGTGATTTATTTGGTGTTACCTAAATCTAATCTATCCACCTAGTCGAAAAACCGAATAAAATATGAGATAAATTGCTTACTTTACCTTATCGTGTAAGTGCCAAATTAATTATTTAGAGCCTATTTGGATAGCATAAGAATAGCAAAGTTTTTATTGAAAAAGCTTAGGGTTTTATAAAAGTTCTTGCAATGGATGTAATGGATTGAAACGAGCACTTAAGAGAGTAATATGGGTTCTATCTCACTATTAAAACTAGATGAACCCATAGAAAAACTAAAATTAAATATTTTAAAAAGTTCTTTTTATTTATCTCTCGATCATGCGTATGCGTCCATCCTCCTCTTCCCTATCTGTTATCATTTGCCCCTTTGCCTCCTCTTACCTCTTTTTGTTTTACTATTCCAAGCATTATTCAACTCCTTTCCTTCTCTTGCCTCCCCCTTCAATAAGTTGGACGCGTACTCATTGATTTTAAGTTGCTTTGTGTTTTTATTGAAATGGAAGAAGAGAAGAGAAGGAATATATATCTTGCTTTCATGAATTCAAATATCATGTTTTCATGCATCCAATCAGAAAGATGATTCATGGACTATAAGATCCATTTTATAGAGCATTTGTCCTAAATACCCAAATAAACCCATAATGGCCTACAAATGTAAATGTCAGTTAGTTTTGTCATACTATAGATAATTAGAGGTTAAAGATACCATATAATCATGGAGGCTAGAATACTAATTTATCTTATAATCCAATAATAATCATAATTACATCAATGTGTATTGCAATATAATATATTCATTAACATCTTAGCACTCCTAAGAGCAAATGGCTGGAGTCTTTGGTCATGGATCCTCTTGAATAATCCAATTAACCTAATACTTAATCCAAATAATAGTTCAAAAGAATATGTCATTATTATACTTTCTTTGATTAAATGTATGCATCATCTCCCTTTTTCTCACCCATCTTACAACTCCTACATTGAAATTTTTTAGTAAACTGTTACTTCAACCTTTTCACTCTTGAATTATTTACTTAATTCAAAGAAATATTTAAGTATTTTGATCGAAGAAATTAAACATATCAACATTTCTTTATTTCTCTTTCCATACCCAACCTAACTAACTCACATCTCTTTCTTAGAAGAAATAAACATATTCAAATATTTGAATTATGAAAACAACCTCTTCCTTTAATTAAAAAACAAATAGAGAGCCTTCTTCTCTCATGAGTATCTTTCCTTCTTAAAAAAAATCTCATAGCTTATTTGATGCGAGAAAAATTTTGGATAAGAAGGGGAGAAATCAATATTTATTTTTTCATCTTCTTTTCCTCTTTATTAAAAATATTTTGGCATCAAAGTACTAAAATTATACTTCTACATTTTTCTTATTTCTCTTTCATATCCATCTAATAATTCTACAATATTTTCTTATTTTATGTGATTGAAAAATAGATATTAATTATCTATTTTATGTAATGTGATAAATGAATTATTTATTTTATATTTTTATTTATATAATTACATATAATCAATGGAAGGAGCTCAATAAAATACAATGAAAATGGACCTTAAATGGTCTGTTTAATTCCCTTTAAAATGGTGAATATTTGAAATCTTTATTTTAAGGTATAAAAAATATTTTTAAAGTTATTTTGTAATATAAAGCTTTAGTGAAACAAATAAAATAAAAATAATTCTTTCCTACAAAACTACTTTCAGAAAAATGAATTCCGAGAGAACTTTTTTGAGAAAAATATTTTTTTTAAAAATATAATAAAAATCTATATATTTCAATACATATGGGGCTTAGGATGCCGGAAATTTTAAATCCATAGAAAAAATATATCATTTTTCTTTCAAAAACAAGAATAATAAAAATAATACAAATAGATAGATTTTCACGAGTATTTCTATTATTACCATTCACAAGGTAATTATAGAAATTTTAAAATTTCTATAAAATTTTTAAATTTAAAAGAAAAAAAAATAATTCTACATTGTATCGCTTTGTTCTTGAATTTTTTAATGAAAAGACTTTTATTTTAAAAAAAATAAGGCCATAATTTTTACCCACGCGCTGCCACTATTTGCGAAAATTCTAATGGACGTTACGTTTTCACGCGTGGACTTAAACGCTGTCACCGCCTGGACGCCCGAACTTTCCTCTATAGATGTAAACCGGATTTGTGGCGGCCAGAGACCTCTCCACAGTCCGAGTGATTGAAGCCGACCGTTCTGAAATTTCGACGTCTGGGTTTGAGTTCCAGTTCCCTCACTCCAACGATGGGGCAGGTAATCGATTTTCCAAAAAAACCCTAGTTCTTTTACACTTGGTTCACTGGATTTACATGAATTGATTTCGGAGAAGATTTCTGGTCTGTTCGGGGTGCATCTGATTTGGCTGGCTTACGTGCTGATTTCGTAAAATCTTCTCTTCTTTTCGTTCTTCTGTTTCCTTTGCCGGAAAGATCTTATTTTTAGTGATGATATGATTAATTTTGCAGGAAAAGAACGCGTCAGCTGGTGCATCCAGTGGACAAGGTGGATGATTTTTTTTTTTTTTTTAATTCAATTAGTTATGGGTCTTTATAATTCTTACCCGATGGGTGGGTTGATGGTTGATGATTGATGACTTTTGATTTTTGATTTTATTCTTTATTTATTTATCTATTTATTTGTGAACAGAGCGGCATGTCAAAGGTTCAGAGATCTTTATAGGGGGTTTGCCCCGTTCTGCCACAGAGAACATGATCCGGGAGGTCTGTTTTCTTCGTTCTTGTGGACTTTGTCTTTTTTTTTTTTTTTAACTCGATAATTTAGTTTCATTTTCTTTGTGAAATGATTTGATGTTAAATATATAATAGTTTAACTGATTAAATTTCCTTATTTATGAGAGTTTGTTCTTTTAGGTATACATACATATATATATATATATATATATATATATATATATATATATATATATATATATATATATATATATATATATATATATAAAGAGAGACTTGACTGCATTTGAATGTAGCTAAGCTTAAATCTGGTCATCCCTTCTACCTTTGGATTCACATAGTTTATAAATCTCAAAAATAAAAAAATAAAAAAAGTAAAAAAATGAATAGCTCTGAAATCCGTGTATATTCAAAGATAAAAAAGATGATCGAATCCTAAACTTACTATATTTGAATATATCCAAATCTACTTTTATATATATATATATAAAATTTTGTGATAATCACTTCTGACGATTTGTTGATGTATGTCACGAAGTTTCTTTTTCCTAAGAAGACAAAAACATGCCTAAAACACCTAACGCTGCCACATTTTCTCTTGTCATACAATTTATAAGCTTATAAGTTTGAAGAGTTTACTGGTTATTAATCTTTGCAAGTTATTTCTTGTTTTTAATGAGTAAATGCCCTTTCCTCAAAGCAGTTACCTGCAGCTTTCTTTGTGATTTAGATTGTTAGGTTATCAAGCAATACTGCTATATGCATCAAAGAATGCACACAGAGTCATTCTTATGTTCAAAAGTGTAGCAGACTCATAAACTATCATAAAGTGTTCAGCAAAGTATACCTTGTTTTGGGACGATCACCATGAGACCTCATCATTTTGACAAAACATTAAAGCTACCAGGCAGGATAACTGGAAGCTGGTAGTTGATTTTGTTAAGTGAATAAGTGACCTAGGTCCTTAATTTTCTTGTAGTGTTAATTTCTGTAGGTTATGCACATCCAGGAGGATGGGAGAATTATTTAGAAGCTTGTAATCTCTACGTAGTCTTATCTGGGAATGGTTAAAGGGTCAATGTTAAGAAGCAATATACTGGTTGCAATCTGGTTGCAATTTCACTATATTGTTATGATGATTGCTAGACTGAATTGTGATGATGCTGTTATTTTGACTTTGGTTCTTGTTGCAGTTGTTTTCTCCTTATGGAGAGATTTTTGAGTTACGAATGATGAAGGATCATAATGGTAACTCAAAGGTATAAGTTCTTTTCATGCATGTTTTTTTTTTTTTAAAAAAAGAGGTATTTTCTTTTGGGAAGGATTGGCAAAGAAAGATATGTAAAGCTGGCCCCCAATGGTTAGGGCAAGGATTGATGCATGTGCTTATATACTTAGAGATAAAATTTTTCATTTCCTGCACAGGGTTTCTGCTTTGTGCGATTTTCTACAAAGGAGGCTGCTTTCAGAGCTCAGAAAGAGAAAGATGGTATCTTGGTATGAGATAGTTAAAATGTGACTCAACCTTCTGATTTTTCTAGTTTTAGTTATAAAACTGTTATAGTTGAACTAAATAGAATTTTGGGTGTTGTATGTCGTCTAAATATGCTTGTAAATGTACCTTGATTTGCCCTTTTTTTAATTTTTTAATTGGCATTATATTAAATCAATATTATAGGTGACTACCATAGGTGTTGTCAGCTAAGTTTTGCGTATAATGATTAGTTGCCTTTTTCTTTAGTCTGTTCTACCATGAGACCTCATCATTCAGACCTTTTAGACAAAAGCTCTCTCCTTGTGACTATCTCAGTTTTTGGACTAAGACTTAAACTTTAAGCAGTCTTATATTGTTTGTTTTATTGATTCCATGATCCATGGCTCCATTCAGTGTTAGGTATCTATTTTGGGAAGGCTCTCTTGGAATAGACTTAATTTTTAAAGTGGAATTTAACTGATCAAGACATTATCTTCTTGACTTTCTAGTAATCTTTCTTTAGCACTAGATCTGTAATGGCCAACCTTTGAAAATGAGAATAGGTTTCTTATGGGACAATAGACTAGTGAGGAAGAGAGAACGAGCATCCATTAGGTAATCATATCTTCCTAAAAGTTCTGGGATAAGCATTTGAGGCTTAAGTATATTCAGTATAAAATATCTTTGGGAAAATGGTGATGGATGGTTGTGGCTAGGAAACCCATGTGTCCTATGAGTCTGATAAGATGTTTATGGCATAATTATTAGAATTTGGAGTGGTCAAATGAAAACTTCTAAACTTAAAATTAGCTTTTCTATTTTCACTAAAGGGAAGCGGTCTAAAATTTATTTTCTGGGATTATTTGGTTTTATAGAGCTCATAAACTCTGGTAGAAGTGGAACATATTAGAAGACAAATAAAAAGGAAAATTGGAAGACATCTTTTTTTTCCCCTTTATATAAGCTCATGAGACAATCTTTGGACTTGCATCATTGTCTTAGATAAGTCCACATGATATGGGTGCCAGATCTAGATGACAAAGGTAGTTGAGCTGAACAATCATTCATTATACCTTATTGCCTTTTTTTTTGGAAAAGTTTTTTTTTTTTTTGCCCTCTACCATGTGCCACATTCTGTATCTGTGTTTTGATCATAAGAGTAAAGGAAGGTGAAAAATCTTTATCAGGATTGGGTTTTGATGTTTAGATGTGTAATCCATATGGTTCCGCCTTTCTTTTTTTCTAAATTTCATATTTAATGTAATTCACTGCAACAAACGTTACCTTCAATCTCGGTCCTGTTTCAGCTCCAAGGAAAGAAGATTGGTGTTGCTCTTTCATCAGATCAAGATTCCTTGTTTTTTGGAAATCTTCGCAAAGGTAAAGTAGCTGCATCATTTAGTCTTGTGCATTCATGAACATATCCATGAGCTATTTGGTGGATGTCTTCGTATTCACTCTTTGTTTCTTGAGACATATATAATTTACATTCTCTAATATCGTATAAATAACTAATATCTCTGTATTGAGGATGAGTTCAGTTTTTTAAATTAAGCCTTTCCTTCATCTCTCTTCCCTTGATGCTTACTCTCTTTAAATGTCATGGATCTTGGATAGCTAGTTTCTTGAACTTGAATATGTAAACAAGTTATTCTACTTGTGAAATGGTCTTTTGGGTATTATGCTAGGTCCCGCCCTTGTATTTGTTACATTGTTTACGAGTTCACACTAATTTTAAGTGAGTTCTTGTTAAATTTGATCTGTAGCTTTAATTGCAAAAACTTGATAGAGCATCTTTTAATTCTTAAAGCTGATTTCATATGGATGATGGGATATGTCTTTCCGATGAAGTCATTTTACCTTTGTCTTTGTTTTATCTCTTCGAATGGCTCTTTGTATCTACTGATTTTATGATGTTATTTATTATGCTGCCTTTCAGATTGGAGTTCAGAAGAATTCAACAAATTGGTTCGGCTGGTAGGATATAATTTGGAATTAATTTATGATAATTGGAACTTATATTTAGATGCTAATTTTTTAAAGAAATATGCTTTTTATATTTTATAGGAATTTAAGGATGTGGTATCTGTAGACCTTGCAATGCCTTCAAGCTCTGGAGATTCAGGCAAAAAACAACTGAATCGAGGATTTGCTTTTGTGCGATTTTCCTCTCATGCAGTGAGTTATTGGATCCTGTTCCTTACATAATGCCATGTTGTTTTTTTTTCCTGATTAAAATGATTGATCCTGTCTTCTTGCCTCTTGTAACTTGGGCTGAAAGATATATTTTGCATTAGAAAACATAAACCATGTAACTGAAAGTTCATGCTTCTTTTTCTCTGGTTCCTATCATTGCATTATTGTTGTTTTCATTTTTCATATGATAGAGGACTAGGATTCATGCAATTGGCTTAACACTGAACCTGAATGGCTGCTTTTTGCTGTTCCTTGATTTTGCTAAATATCTCTTGCAGAAACTTGATAGAATAAGAAATGAAATCATTCATAAAAAGGTAGAAGTAACTTCAATTGAGGATAAATTAAAGGAAGGACGACTTAAATGGTTTGGACATGTGCAACGTAAATCTAGAGATGCACTTATGTGGAAGACTGACTTGATACATTCAGAGGAAAAAAGAGGTAGAGGTAAACCGAGAATTACATGGGAAGAGTGATAAAGAAAGACTTAGAATTTTTGCATCTTACAAAAATATGACTTAGAATAGAGTTGAATGGAGAAAAAAGATTCATGTAGCTGACCCCAACTAGTTTGGGGATTAAGGCTTTATTGTTGTTATCTCTTGTAGAAACTTATCTATGAATGTTGTTGTTTATAGCCTTATGAATTGCTTTATCTTGCAGGTCTTCAAGAATATACCTTGTAAAATCATGCCTACATGTTTTTATTTCCATCTTTCCTTTCCCTACATAGAAGGATCCATTCTTCTTCAGATAGTCCATTGATCTTTTTTCCTGTTAAAAGAATTACCATTTGCTGGAATCTTTTTTGATTTTACACCCCACCCTTGATGATTTAGATTTTCTCTAAATTACAGTATTACTAGTGCCCAGAATTAACTTTTACTTCGGTGAGCTCATGCCTAGAGAAGAGGGTGGGAAGCTTAAACATATCCTCAAACTATGTTTCTGATCATCTTGTTGTTACTATGTCTCCTTCTCTCTGAAGCTAGCAATTCTATTTATTAATGGAACTAACTTTATCCTCTTATTGTATTTTATGTTGCCTGATCAAGAAACATTTAGAGTTTGATTCAGCAGGAAAATATTGGAGAAAATGACCTATTTTCAGGAATTTGACTCATGTAACATCAATTGACAACTGGATGCTTTATCAGTATGCCAACAGCTTGTGCTTTGAAATAAACAAAATGCTGTTCGATCTGTGTTTTGTATTTCTAATACAGACATCAGTCAGTTTGAAAATAAAGATCAGTTTTATCAGGTGCCTTGATTAGAGGCCTACACAAATTGTTTTCTACTACTTCATTTTTGGTCTATTTCTTAGATGTAGCCAATTTTACATGTTTATATCTATGGTTCGATTTATTGGCTCATATCTGCCTTTCATCACGTGATATTATATTATCTCTGATGAGAAATGGCATTATTAATCCTTTCCCATTTTCATCTTACCCAATCATTTCTTGATTATGTGGGAAATATGTAGGATATTGTTAATGTCAATGATCCAATTAGTTTGATCATTGTTTAGGGTTTGCAACAGAACCTTGTCCAAAATAGTTGTGGCACATCTTTCTCACTCAGGTGGATATATGCAATTGACATCTTGAGGGTCATTTATGCTTTTGCAAATTTGCATCAATTTATCAGAGGACTTGATTAGAAGCCTGCATAAATCATTTTCTACTTCATTTGTTGTCTGTCCTTCTACATGAAGCCCAATTTGGATGTTTACGTGGCCCAATTGATTGGCCCATTTCTGCTTTTTATCATGTGGAACTGTAAAATTTCTTGATCATGCAGGATATGTGTTAGATGTTGTGAATGTTAACCGTCCAATCATTTTGATCATTATTTGGGTTTTGCAACTTAACCTTTCATGACACATCTTTCTTGCTCGAGTTGGATAGATGTTAAACACTGCAGGAAAACGAACGTGACAGTTTAATTGGATTTATGCATTTAATTTCTTTCAAGTCCCCATTCTTTTCTGGCTTTTGGAATGTGCATTTTATCATTTCCTGAAATATATGGTTCCACAATGAAAGTCCGTGATGTGAAAATCACATAAAGTGAATGTATTTTCCAAACTCATGTGCTTTTGTTAAGATCATAATGACAACGGTATTATGCTCATGGTTATTTGATCTTGTAGACAGTAATATCTCATCCCTTAACACCCCCCCCAACCAAAAACCCAGAAAAAAAAAAAGAACTTAATGGGTTTTGCTTTGGACAACTCTCAACTTAATGGGTTTGACCTGTTGCTCTCTTGGCAGCAACTCATCTTATAATTAATTGAATCTGTTCTATCGCTGTGCTGCATGTTGCCTGCGTGAGAAAGAGATTATCCTGACCTTGGCGGATAATATCAGAGAACAACGGCCTAGTCTGGGTGTATTCAACCTGTGATATCCATCAATTATCATTATGTCCATAATGAATCATTCAAGATAAAAGAGCATTGATGTTTTGATCTGTATTTATTTGTCTAATGTGGAAATGGACTTAATTTTGAAGTGCAGATCAATTGTGTTAGCCAACCTGATTTTAAGAGCTATATGAATTATTGTCTATTTGTCTGATTACAATCTATTCTGTTTCATAACACCAGTTTTGCATGTTTAAATCTGTGGCTCAAGTGATTGGCTGTTGCTGCCATCGATCATATGATATCATGTAGCTACATTGAAAAGCTTATTTCTCGACTCTCCTTTCGATATCGCCTGATCATTTCTCGATTATGTGGGATGCATTTCAGATGCTATTGATGCTAAACATCAAATCAGTTTGTTCATTGTGTGGTGTCTGTGACTTGCCCTTATATGACCGTCTCTTAATTGCTTTTTGCACGTCTTCCTTGAGTGAGGTAAAATTGAACATTGCTGGAAAAGTAATAATGACCTTTTAATTGGATATGTGCAGTCAATAATGCTAAGGTTATCTATTGCTAGTCAATATGGTTGCTTGTTTCACTATTCCTGGCCGCATACTCCTTTTCCATGCAACCCAATTTGTCATATTTAGGAATATATGATTCTGATGGGACATATGGAATTAAAAATCTTAGAAAGAATATGGCTTCAGTATTATCATTGCCTCGATGCAAAAATCACATAAAGCAAGCACATTCTCCATGGATGTATACTTTAAATTTCATAATGAAATTCAGCGACAAGTTAGCAAACAATGTTTTTTGGCTCAGTTGTTTGATCAGAAAATTCTTCATACCTATCTCTCCCTCCCTCTCTCTTTTTTTTTTTTATTTTTTCATTTTAACTGCTCTGTGGTTGAGTCCAATCCTCAATTGGCGGTCAGTGCTTTGATTTGGATGATTCGATCCAGTGGTGTTGACAATGTGGTTCTGCTGGCAGCCACTAATCTTACACATTTAAGGTTGTGTCATACATCATAAAGTCCAAAAAGGAAGCATATAAATTTCGATTAATCTTAAATTTTCAAATAGAG
Organism: Metroxylon sagu; assembly: GCA_017589505.3. NCBI lineage: Eukaryota > Viridiplantae > Streptophyta > Magnoliopsida > Arecales > Arecaceae > Metroxylon > Metroxylon sagu. The sequence goes on from JACVBY030000609.1 coordinate 484,010, forward strand.
CAAAAATAGCATGTCAATTATTTTGGACACTTCTAATGAAAAGCGGCAATTGTTGCCACATAGGAAAAGATATATCGTATGTTTTAATCTTTTCTGGATAAAGAAAGAATGTGATATTTGGTTTTTGTGAGAATTAGTGTTTTAAGCTTTCATTCCTTTATCTTCCCATCGGGTTTTGTGGTTATACATTACCATATCTTGGGTCATATTCTCGTTGAACTTTCAAACCTGGCATCCATTAGCAGGGATAATCCCTATCTTATGGCCTCTCTGTAAAAAAGTTGCCACTTAGAATTGCTTTTACCATTTTTTATTGACTGATAATTTTGTCATATTGCACATAAGTTTACTCTGTTGGTCCATGGTTTGAAATCTTGTCTTTTCGACAAATTTGCTGCTTCATCTGTGTCTGGTTTATGTATATGTTTGTTTGACTGAAATTTTGGGCGATTGATTCTTGATACAATAAGTTCAGAGATACATCCTGTGTTTAGCAGTTTAGCTTTTATATTATGTGGTCCCCACAGAAGCACTCTATATTGGGCAATCACTTCTTAAAGCAGATTGAAAAGAAGCATTTTTTTGGTCAAAATAGTGGTCAATTAGGCCAAGAATGTCAATTTGATGACTTCCAAAAAGCTATTTCAATATCCCAAATGTTCAAGGTTGGTTTCTGTCCTGTGTATCTCTTATCATCTTCAGATCTTAATAACTTGATTGGTGCATTTAAAGTTCCCCGTGATGAAGTTGACTCGTGATCAAATTTTGTTGTTATAAGAAAGACAATATCTTGATAAGATATTTTCCTTGAAAAGAAACAGAGATGAAACACTTATCTTGATTTTTTTTTTTTTTTAATCCTTGTCAAGATCTTTCCATTCTACTCAGTTATGATTTCTTCTTTGTGTTGGCAATCTTGCAATACGTGATTTGAAGTTCAACAGAATAATCTCATCAAATTTCACATGTATGCTTAGGTGTATTATGTGAATCATTTATTTGGAATTGGCCACACAATTAACAAAGATGGTGCTGTTTTACCTTACTATAGAATTCTTTTCCCGTTTCTCATTTTGTTAAGTGTGCTGCTATTGGAAACATGATTTTTTGACTCCTAGTTGTCTACCTGGAGTCTTTTGGAATGTAAGACTGGATCGAACTCTTCACTTATTTACTCAATATGTTTTCCTACTAATCAAGCATTATGGGGATTGGTACGATATGATCATTCACCATCTCTGGCTGTGGATGGTGTGGACCTGTATTAGACACTGTTATTACTATCTTTTTCTCCACTTATCAATAGCGCAGTTGTATTTTACTTCAGACTGCCCTTATTTTCTAATTTATCGTTCAAGCAAATCAATGTCAGTCAGATATCATATCATCTTGGAGATACAACATATCAAATCCATAATCATCAGCCTAGACTGTAGGCATTTGATCTTCCCATCTTGAAAAATTTCAATCACAGGCTGCTGCACGTGCATACCGCTTAGGGTCCAAACCAGACTTTCTTCTTGCTGGGAACTGGCATCCTGTAATTGATTGGGCTGAGAAGGAGCCTGAAATTGATCCAGAAGAGATGGCAAAGGTATTGAATGTTTACTATCCCACTGTTGGCAATATCAGGCTACATCATGGATTCAGGTAGCAGTTGGTACAGGGTTGTTGTGCTCAGTTTGTACAGCCTCTACCAGCCTGTACTGGCACGCCACTTGTACTGACACTGGGTTCCAGCCAGGCAGCCTGGTTCTCCTGTGTCAGTATGGGGGAAATACTGCAGTACATTCCTGACCGATATGATGCCGAGGCCCAGTATTTTATACCTTACAATACATATGTTCCGCTAATTTTTCTTTCATTTTGATCTTTCTTTTTCTATATCAGATCAAAGTTGCTTTTGTTGGAAATCTACCAGCAAATGTAGATGAAGAGTACTTGAAGAAACTCTTTGCACCACTTGGAAAGGTATTGCAATATTTAAGAAATTTTAATTGTTTGGCTATAACTTTTGGGATTAATAATTTATTTGTTCATTTGACTTTACCCCCTAAGGTTGAGAGGGTTGCACTATCAAGGAAGGGCCACTTTCCAGTTGGATTTGTTCATTTTGCCAGCCGTACAGTGAGTATCCTTTTCTTACTTCATGGTCTTCAGCGTTCTAGAAATGGGCATTTTCTTGCATCTTATGTGTCCTCCAATACTTCATCAAAATAAATTTATATGAGATGTCAGAACAGTAGTTGTGTATCCTCAAGTTTAGATATATGGTGACCTATTATTTACTTGAAATTTTTGTTGCCTGAAGTGATTTGTTTAAACACATGACTGAAGTTTAGTGCAATTTTACTCAATCATCATTTTGCGTACAACCGCACAAAAATATTATCCAAGTTATGCTGACAGAGTTCCGATATTGTGTTATTCTATTTCTTTTGTGGACGATAAGCATTCTTACACATTATGCTTCACTAACTCTATTCTTTTAACAGGAGCTAAATAATGCTATCAAGGAAATGGATGGAAAAACAGTTCAGGGACCCCATAACGGTCCATACTTTAAGATCCAGGCATGTGACGAAGACTAACAAGTCTTGTACATTATTGCTCTTGAAATGCTCTATTAGTTTGCAGTTTTTATCCTTTTTTTGATGTTTCCTTAAAACCAACAGAATGCATATGCTCTGTGGTAATAGGTGACAGTTGCAAGGCCTGTGGAAAAGGACAGGAAACGAGTTCGTGATGAGACCAAAAGCAAACCACTTAACAAGTCTAAGGATAGACCTGATTCTTCATATGAGAGACACACTCATGATTCATCAGATCATAAATCAAAAGCTGCTAGACTTGATGATCTGGTTCATTATCTTATACTCGAATTACATGTGTTTTCTCATCTCTGCTTGGGTTGATGTGTGCATATTAATTTTGTATAATCTCAAGTTTATGGTGAAATTTCCTTAAGTAGTCAATAATCAGAATCATGCCACATGCAAAAATAAATGTAAACACCATGCATCATCAACTGGTGATCAACTATATAAATCCTGCTACGTGATTGGTTCCTCTAAAAGTGATGCAGTGGTTGGACTGGCAGGAATAAATGGATAAGGACCAACTTCTTTCTACCCCATCTCTCCCCCCCCCCCCCGCCCAAAAAAAAAAAAAAAAAATCTGCCCCCAAAATGAAAACACCCACGGACTGCCACTACCACCAAAAATAGTTTTATTCAGGTTGAGACAATGTTATGCCCATTCACTGGAATAAACTATGCAAGAATTTCTTTTCCTTCTTCCCTGTATAGCAAAATAAATCCCTATTTGTCAGGGTTTATTAATGAACTCAAGTGGACCTTAATCATTGAATACTTTTTTTTTTTTTTTTTCTAACACTATCCATCATAATTTTAATGCCATCCACCTTGATATCCTGATATATGCCAAATTATGTGCTAGAGTGATAATCAACATAACACTGCAGGTTCTTTTCTTCTCATGGACTGTTGGACTTTCTTGGATATTATCCTTGATTGTCTCTGCATTTGAATTGCGGGGTGGAAATCCAGTTGCAGCATACAATCTTCAGATATTATGTTTAATCTGAGTTCCAACTGCTTTCTAGTTTTCTTCTCCATCTGTTGGAATGTAGTCTGTGTATTCTGTTTTGGTGTAGGCCAATTTTTAACCTTCGAATTGCAAATCTTCCTTCCAAATATTTGTTCGCTATGACAAATTTATGCTTCGATGTTTTAATGATATGTAGTGCAAGGTTTCCTCATGGTGTCACCTTTAGGTCCTCTTAACAATGTAAGGGCTTTCAAGGGTAACTGAGGGCGAAATCCTATTATCTTGCTATTCTGCATTAGGAGTTTGTCCTCTTCCAAACAGATTTCTTGTGCAAAATATTCCTCTAGACTCTCAATATATCCAGGAAAAGAAAAACATGCCGGTGCATGATATTATTTCCATGAAGCAAAACTGGTTTCTTAAATTATTGTTCCTTGTTTAAATCTATGCATTTCTTACAACTTCTATCAACTTTCAACTTATGACAGATCGATTCAGTGACAGTTTGTGCCTACACACCTTTATGCTTATAAGTTGGTGCTTCAGTTTTTCTGAGAAAAAAAGAAGTTGGTGCTTTGTGTTTTGCACCTATATTTTGGCATTTTTGTAGTCCTCAAGATTATTTCCTAATTGTTTTAAACACTCACGATAGGTTTCTCATTTGGTCTAATGCCATAAAGTTTTTTTATCCTTTCTAAAATCACATATACTTTTGTCAAATTAATTGGAAGGGTCAACTCTTTCAGGTGCTTGGTGGTCAGAAAATTCTTTAAATTATTAAAAGTTCTTGAGGTCTTTGCAATTATTTGTTTTTGTCTCCTGTTTTTTGTTCAGACATTTTTTTCTCAAACAGATCCATTGTAGATGAAAGCCAACCAGGTTTTTAAGTTTTTGTTATTTTCTTATCTCATAAATCATTAAACTTTTTTGATTTTTTTTTTTTTGTTTATTAAGTGCTTTTACCATCAGTGTACTTCATTTGTCTTTCCCTCTTCATATTTGATTGGTTTACTTTATTTTCTTTTCCCTTTTTCATTTTCTGTTTAGGTACCTGATGTTGCTGATCCATATGAAGCAGCTGTTATTGCATTACCATCGGCAGTTAAGGAGCGCCTACTTCGAATATTGCGCCTGGGAATTGCTACTCGATATGATGTAAGCATGGAACAACATATTGCTTTTTCTATTTTTATTGATTTAGGCCATGCTGTGTACAACCAAAGGAGAATACAAAGAAGATATCCTGCACAGAGGAATATGGAAGTGTTCACATATATTAATGTAACACATCCTCTTGGTGAAATGCTGTGGGACACCCATTGTGTGTCTTAAGATTTCATTTTTCATATTTATCTTCTTTCTGTCTTGTTTCATGTCTCCTTTTTCTTATACAGTTTCCTGTTATTTTGCTGAATAAAAGACTTCGTTACTCTGTTCTTGCATCCCCACAGGATTTTAAAGCTCTGTTTGTAGTGATTTTTTTAACTGATTGGCAGATAGATATCCATAACATAACTGGTCTCAAGGAACTTCCAGAGTCAGCAGCTATAGCAGTCCTCGATCAGGTTTCATCTTCGTATCTTTAATGCTTGTTTTAATTCATTTTCTTTGCCTCCAACATTTCCATCATCTTGCTAGGATGTGGCTTGCAGTTTATGTTAACTGGTGCTGACAAGCGTGATAAAGGAGTGTACTTTGCATCATTGGTTGCTAGGGTTTGTTCCTTTGGATTTTTGATGTGTTCTACATCTCTTCTTTTGGCTTTCCTGATTCTATAGAAAATAAGATTTTACTTTTTTCTCATTTGCAGCACCAGGTTGACAAATTCGGTTTGGGGTGGAGTTCGTCCCAACTTCCAAGAAAGTCGAGTGATTATGCACCCAAGGATAATGAGCTGCTTAACTTACGTGCGCCACTTCATGTACAAACAGTTGATCATTCAGCTGCAAGGTCAGTTTAATCATTCAATTTCTTCTCTCAATAATGGAGGTTTTTTCAGCACCAACAATATGTTTCTAATGAAGTCAAGTAGATGTTTGGATATGAATTAGTGTCATGGTCTCCATAAGAAGTTATCAAACAATCAACAAAAAGCACCGCACGTTGCTCGATTCTCAAACTAATCCTCTGTTGCATGGGGGTTGTCATAAATCTAATAATGAAGGGACGTGAGGGACGTTTTGCCTGTGAATGAACTAGTTGACTTCTGCTGACATCATTGCAGCGTTCCTCCTTTGGAAACAAAAATGTTTTCCAGACATCCGAATCTGTGCCATGGAAGCTTGACTCTTCCATGCTGAGGTTTTCTAGCATCCTCTGTTCTCTTGGTTCATGTCTTCTTAAAGGTAACCAACCTCATCAGAGTTATAAGAAGGGATTTTACTATTTGATTGTTATTTTGCATCTCAATCATTGTAGATGTCCTGTCCTGTTGGAATGGTAATTTTTTCAATTCAACATTTGCTCTCCTGTGGCAGCAGGTGTCACAACAGATTCCTTATAATGTACTGCAAATTGTGAATTCTCTTCATGTTATCAATTCTGAGAGTTCAGTCTTGGCTTTATTCTGTAGTTGGACAAATTACAGCTATTAGGTCAGAAAGCATTGAATCAGAAATTGATACTATTCGTACATAGAAAACACCAAGAGAATAAGTCACGCCCACACACACACACAAAAATAAAGTACTTGCTGCTCAATTTTTTTAATTATTTGGGATCTTTAATGTAAAATGGGATATTTTGGCAGGCATGGCAGCTACACGTCATCCCCAGGTTCTAATCCCTACTCTTCTTCACTCTATCATGAACCCCTCTTGTCTCGATCAAGTGTAGGAAAACTTGGAGGAGTAGGTCCAACATACAGAGCTCCAGTTTCTTCAAGCTTTGGACATGGGAGTGGAATTGGATCTGGGTCGTTCCATGCCTCTGCTGAACGTCCTACTGAACGCCCACAAATAAAGTTTGATCCTTTCACAGGCCAGCCCTACAAGTTTGATCCTTTCACAGGTGAACGCATACAGCAGGATCTTCACCCAAGGCGGTCTGCAAGCCTCATCTGATCAGTTCTGCAGGGGTTTCTCGGCGTAGACTCATGTACGTGTGTTTAGGTGGAGGTTAGAAATGATCCCCACTCTCAGCAGTGGCAGTGTTAAAGGCCTGTTCTTTCCTGCTTCTAGCTTAGTTTGTCTGTATGTTTTATTTGTCAAGTGTTTGCATGGAAGCTTCAAGATTCCTGGTGTTTAAGATATATAATGATGACTAATTTGCGGCATTGAAATCAAGTTATGTAAGAACTTCTCTGTTCTACAACTTGGGTGGTAATGAGCCTTGGCTCTCTTTTAGGTGGTAATGAGGCCTGAGACCGGTTAGGAATCCATTGTTTGATCCTCTTGGGGTGCTGAAGTTAATACTCGTAGCATGTAAAACATTGGCAGTATAAAGTTGGGACCGACACTGGGTTGTGGGTTAGCTCTAAAGTTTGCGATTCACGTGTAATTTTACTTTATTTTTTTTTTTGGTAGAACATGAATCAAAGCAATGGAATAAAATTAATTTTTCTCTAACTTATAAAAGGTCGGTGCAACTAGCTGACCTTGGTACAAGTAACAATTCAGGGGCCTAAGAACTCTTTAGCAGGCATGAGCGATTTTATTCGGAAGTTGCAATTTAGAGGCAGGAATACGGTTATATAAAATTAGGAATCTGTCTATAATTTTACTTGGACGGGCCTGAAACTGGTGATGCTTGTAAATTGGACGTGTTCGTTGGACCTTGTATAAAAAAATCATGATTTAGTGATCATAACAGAGGGTTATATATATATATATATATATATATATATATTCATTTAGAGATGGCAAAAATTGGCCTGACTTGATTCTATTCAAATTTGGTTCAGGAATTTTTTAGTTGGCGTCACTCTGGATCAAGTCGAGCCATAATCTTGATATAATTTTATCGTTTTTAATCTTTGATTATTTTTAATACTCTTTATTTAAATCATTTTAAAAATTAGTAGATAAAAATTATAAGAATTATAGATTCGATAAATTAGGTTAGATCTACTAATCATAAAATCTTGCAAAATAGTTGAGATGATTTTAGGCCTAGTCGGAACGAGTCAAGATTTTTAATGTTCTTATTCTTACGTGGCTGCTGGAATATTAAACGACCCGACCATTGCCGTCCCTAAATGTTTTTTTAGGACAAATGACGGTCTCCCAGTACGCTTCTCTAACGGCTTAATTTAGGCCAGCCTTTCCAACCAACGGGCAACGGGTCACACGGCTCCGACACAACTCCTGAGCCGTCTCCAAAGACTTGGTTTCACAAAGCAATTTTTTATTGAATTAAATGGAAACCTCTTGCGCACTATTCCTTCTTGTATTCCCTTGTTTATTAATAATATCTTTGCACTCAAAGATCCATTTATTTATCCACAAACTTCTTTCCCATTTCTTGTTGGATATACTCGAGCTCTGCTTTAACCCTGCGAAAATCATTCATCCGTCTTACCCCTCTTTGCTTCTTTTAAGTCCGGATTTAACCCATTCAGTTACCTGCTGTTTATTATTTACAATGATTTCGATTCAAATTTTATGCATGTTTACGTGAAGGTCAACAGAGATGTTGTGTTTTCTAATGGACACGTGAAGGTCAACAGAGATGCTGTGTTTTCTAATGGACGGTTGGGCTTTTGGTCGAGGTTGGGTTGACGAGTACATGCGCAATGGCGCAGGTAATTCAGATGACAAAACTTATCCGGAGTCCTTGGACATTCCATTCTAATGGTGATGGTCCACTGGGATTGCGAAATGGACATAAAACTGTTCCTTTTCATCTCCAATCTCCATTCTCTTGCCACAGCAGCTGGAAAGCAGCAACAAGAGGAGTTACAGTAATGACAGATGATGCATCCAACCACCCACTCCTCATGAGACTTCTGCCTCAAGCTCGGGCCCATATATAACCAACCATCTTTAGATTTTCAAAGCTTTATCTCTTTTGTTTCCTTGCTTTCTGCTGCGACTGCAGAAGAAGAAGAAGAAGAAGAAGAAGAAGAAGAAGAAGATGCGACTCCTCCTGTGGCCATTGTTAATGCGGGGATATCCCAAAAGGATTCACTCGTTATATATATCTTTCACTGGCGTCGCCATCATCAGTTGCCATCTTGGTAACTGGAAGAAGTCTGAGGTGACTGCTGCTTGTCTTCAACTCCTCATTTTCTAGATTCTTCTCTCTCTCTCTCTCTCTCTCTCTCTCTCTCTCTCTCATTAGAGCACTCGAGCAAAGGATATCACCTGAGGTTCGCATGTTCTGCTGCATTTTGTGCGAAAATAGCAGGGTAGTTGGTATTCATATGCTTGAACATAATTTAGTCTCTCCTCCATGATCTGAATCGAGTTGGTAGATCATAATGCCCTCTTCTTTCATGATTTTTTGGTTTGTTAGCTTTATTTTGTCTGCCCAGCTCTGGAAAGGGGGTTCCAATGTATCTGGAGATGAAATGATCTTGAGAATTTGGCATCTGGATTCTATGTGTACGTATGTTTCAACTATTTCTTGCTCACCCATTTTAATTCTTTAACTTGGAGGTCACTTGGTGCCGTTTGTTTTGATACATTTTGCTCCTTATTCATGCTAATAAAATTATTTTTCAAAAAAATAAAAAAAACTTTAATCCTCAAACTTTCATTCAAAATTTATTTTGATCTTTAAACTTTCAATTATTATAATTTAAAATCTTATATTTTAAAAACATTACAATCCTAATATTGCATAACGGTAGTTAAAATTGATGAAATAATTGATATATCATCTTATCAGTCAATCCATATTAAGGTGACACATTGGCTATTCAGTTAGCTTGAGTTGATCCCATGTAATGAAACATTAGGAATGTAACATTTTTAAAATATAAAAGATTAAATCGTAATAATTGAAAGTTTAAAGAATCAAAATAAGTTTTAAGCAAAAGTTTGAGGGAAGAAGTATATTTTAGTTAAAAAAAAATCAATAAGACGGTGCAGCCATGGAACAAAGCAAAGAGCTAAAAGATGCTCACATTTGCTGAAAGCATGGCCAAATCTTATGTACCTGTGTGTTTGATCGTTTGCTTTTACACCGTTTCTCACTTCTGCTGACGTCTCCTCAATCCAAAGCAATGCTCAAACATGGAACGATTATAATTTTATCTAGGACCGACTTTTGAGAAGAAAAGAAGGGAAACTTCCGTTGCTTCATTTCACAAAATTATGAAACGAGTAGAAGCCGATTGCAAAAGGTAACTGGATGCTAGAACAACCTATTAGATGGGTTACCCTCCAAATAAAGATTTTATCAGCACCATTTCAGGCGTTTCCGAAGCATTCCACTTCTACCAAGACACGTTAGGCTTCTTATTCTCCTTCTTCTCCTCCTCCTGTTGATCTTAATCTGAACTCTCTCCTAGATGGCGAGATGATCGCATTGGAATGATCAGTGAGGAGGATGCTGCTAAGATGGCGGCACTTGGAAGAGAGAGAGAGAGAGCAAATGTAGTTCGCAAATCAAGTGGTTGCTCGGGGCTTCGGGGGGTCTTTGATCAGTGTTGGTAGTAGACCTATTGATCAGTGGATTGCCTTGCCCGCAAATGCTTTTTTTTTTTTTTCTTTCTTATTGGAAGATGCTGGGCTGGAGAGCAGCTCAGTTTGATGTGATCCATAGCATTTTGGGTTGTTATACGATCTCTGAAGATTGTAGGAACGGAAGAGAAGGTTTTGTATGGACTTCACCAGGAGTATATAAAATGTCCTACTTTTATTGACCCCTGAAGGATGCTCGATTTCAAAATACCATATCACTTCATGAAGGATTGGTACTCAGGACTCTGAATGCATTATTGTGTGGAGAGAACTCTGGGAGGAGGCTTTCACCTTGCCATTTTTCAGAGTTCCCGAAGGATAAGGTTTTGAAGAAGCAGCATGTCATATTAGAAACCATGGGTTTGGAAAAGTGCATAGTATTTGAGATTAATATATTGTCATTAGGACATTCTTTAGGAGGGATCCTTTTATATGGTGGGTCGTCTACCTCTCATTTCATTGAAAATGTGTGAGAGAGAAGAGGGTCTGGCCCCAGTGAATCATCCCCGGCAGTACAAACTGTCGATTATATTATATATCTCAACAACACCAAAATCAAGTGCACAGCAGCTTACCAAGTCGAAGCATCTCGCTTAAAGACCCCATGCAAAATAAATTCTACCACAATAAAACAAGAAGAAAATGGCACTTGAATAGCAATAGATATAATGAGTTCATTTCATTGATGTATGCGCATGCGAAGTGGTAGCACATACATCACACCTTAAATTTGAAGTTTATGAAGCAAACAGTCAAGCACAAAGAAATCGTCATTCTTTCAGGGCATCAACAAAGCTCTTGAGATTCTTATAGGATGATCCTCCCTCCTTGATGCTCCTATCAGCAAGATCCTTCCACATTAGAGCTCTTGCCTTCATGTCCTCATCCCTAAATAATTGGCTGACCTTCTCTTTGATCTGCTCCCTTGGAACAAACCCTTTGTCATCAGGTTCTATTCTCAAGCCAGTCTTCCAGACGTCACAGATGTAGGTCTGGTTGAGGAACTGATCGACGAAGTAAGGCCAGCAGAGGAAAGAAACTCCATTCTTCACCCCTTCCAATGTCGAATTCCAACCACAATGAGAGAAGAAGCAAGCAACAGAAGGATGTGCTAGCACCTGCTGTTGAGGAGACCACTCCACCAACTTTCCTCGCCCTTTAACTCGATCTCGAAACCCATCTAACCAGGCATCATCGATCCCATTTGTGAGGTTGGGTCTTACGACCCACAAGAATGAATGGCCGGAGAGTTCGAGCCCAAGCGCGAGCTCTTGGAATTGCTGGTGGTTGAAGACCGCTAAGCTCCCAGATGCCACGTAAATGACCGACTTGGCGGGTTGCTCCTCGAGCCAACTCATGGAGGTCGCATCATCTGGCCAGATATGCCCGACGGCCTTTCCAAACCATTGGCTTGTGAGCAGCGGTCCAACAGGCAGTAGATTTGGGCAGATAGCGAAGGATGGTGGCTCGAGGTCATAGAATGAGTTGCAAATGATTGTTTCAGCGAGCTGCATTGCTTCATTGTTGCTGGCTACGAGCCTAAAGATGACTTCTTGTGTTTGTAGATCATGGGGGATGTTCCAAGAAAGATGGCATGTGTTCACTGATGGCATGCCAGGGCTCAGCTGGAAGGGCTCATTCCGTTTTATCGTTCCTGCATAAAATGCATAAAAGAAAGATGGCTCACGATTTTTTTTTTTTAATTTTTTATTATAAATCCAGGAGCTTCTCCTTCCAATAGATATTTCTTTAAATTTGTTTGGAAGATGAATCAAACTTTCCACCACTAAAGACACATTGATGCAGAAGAATCGAAGGAATCCGATAGTGACTACCAAAACTCGCTTCTCCATTAGTTTGATGGATCTTTTCCTAGCATTTTTTTTTTTTTAAAAAAAAAACCATTATCTAAGTGTATCTCCCATAGATATGTTATTACTATACATAATAAACATAAATCTGCATGACTACCACATACTTAACGAATAAATTAAAAAAAACTCGATATTATAATCTAAATGTTTATTTTTTTAAAAAAAATTTATATAACATATGCAAATATAAATAACCAATAAAGAGATAGAGAAAAAAAAATCTCATTTGATCCTTAACATCACTGCAAACCACAACATTAAAAGCACTGTTAACAAATTTTTTTCTCAAGATTTTAAAAAAACCCCCCTAAAATAAAAGTACTAATAACAAAATTCTTTCTTAAAATTTTAAAATAATCCTTCTTAAAAAAAAGAACTGATTATAAAATCCTTTCTTAAGATTTTAAAAAAATTTCTTCCCATAAAAAGGACGGATAACAAAATTTTTTCTCAAAATTTTAAAAAAACCCTTCAAAAAAAAAAATACTGATAATAAAATTCTTTATGAAGATTTTAAAAAGTTTTCTTCCCATAAAAAAAGGATGGATAATAAAATTCTTTTTTAAGATTTTAAAAACATCCGTAAAGAAAATACTATGAACAAAATTCTTTCTCAAGATTTTAAAAGAATCCTTCTTGAAAAAAGCACTGATAAAGAAATCTTTCTTAAGATTTTAAAAAGTTTCTTTTCTATAAAAAAAAGAATGGATAACAAAATTCTTTCTCAAAATTTTAAAAGAATCTCTCAAAGAAAAAAAAACACCGGTAACAAAATTCTTTCTCAAGATTTTAAAAGAACCTCCGTATAAAAAAAAAAAAAAAAAAAAAAAAAGCACCAATGACAAAACTTTTTCCTAAGATTTTAAAAACACCTCTCCCAAAAAAAAATCTAATAATAAAATTCTTTCTCAAGATTTTAAAAGAACACCGCCCCTGCCCCCAACCTCAAAAAAAAAAAAAAAAAAAAAAAAAAAAAAAAAAAAAAAAAATGAATCCAGCGGTGTCTTACCATCAGCACCGATGATTCCATCTCGGATCATCTTAGGGATGCTCTGAAACGTCGCAAGCACCGCAGCGGACGCAGGCCAAAAGGCCGCTGACCGGATGCCCATCTTTCGAGCCACCGCGAGAGCCCACCCCATGTTCCCATCGGCGATGACGCGCGTGACCTCGCCACCTGCCGATGCGTTAATCTTTGTTATAAGTTCCTCAAGACGTCTGGGCATCACCCTTAAGAAACCTTCCGTTAGCCTCCCGAGATTGCTACGGTCTTCGTCGGGAGCCAACCCATCCGGAAGGGAAACCATCTCGATTCCTTCCACTCCATCACCGCCTTTTTGGGACAAGGCAGCGATAATCCGATGATGATTGAATTCGCTGTTGACGAACGTAACCTTGAAGCCATGGTTCACCAAAAGGTGGGAGAGAGCCATTAAAGGTATAACATGGCCCTGCGCTGGGTAAGGGATGACAATGGCATGAGGTGAGCCCATTTCTTCGGACTTTGCAATGACACTCCCCCTACCACTGCCTCTATTTATATACTGGACATGACTGCATTCCAATTCTCATTTTGATGGCTAGAATTTGCCGTTGAATTTAGGGAAATTACAGTGAGACCACTAATCCAAAAATTAAAAAAAAATAAAAAAAAAAAAAAACGGAGACCACAAACATAATGACTTGTTCCGTCCTGGCCCTTGACGCATTTAATTTTCTTTTGGGTCCCAGAAAGTCTTTTGGGAGATGAGGTAAGCTCAAATTATCATGTGAAAGGGACTCATGGGCAGCCCTATAAACAAGAGCTAGCCGTACAGCATCGTTTCATAAACGCATCTTCCTCCAGAGATTCAGGGATGCTGGAGTCAAAGATTTCATGCTTGGAGCTGCATAGATATGGCCTTGTCGGATTGTCAGACTTCTCAACGACTGCACTTCTACCGTCGAATATCGCTCATAAAACTCTAAACCAAAAAAACAAATACCGCTCATAAAACACTCAACCTCCCCCTCAAGCAGCCTCTGGTCAAAGGGACGTGCGTTAGAAGTTCAGGCATAGAAAAGAACGGCACTTGGGTGCGCTGTATTATTTATATAAATTTTTTTTTATTTTATATTTTCTAATATCATCTTAATTTTTATATAAGCAACAATGAAAGTTAGGTACGGTGTATTGGTCGCATGCTCCTGTTCATCTATTTTTTATTTTACATTTGTTGTGCTTATACTCTTATTCATCTATATGCTTTTTATTCAGTTTGAAACTCATGTGATATTCTTTTAATGCACTTCTTAAACTTTTTTTGTAACTTTTCTGAAACTTTTATAAAACACTTTTAAAACTATTCAGAAGTGTATCAAAAGAGTTTTAGAAGAGTGCCAAATGTGTTTTAGAAGAGTTTCAGAAGAGTTTCAAAGAGTTTCAAATGTGTTTTAGAAGAGTTTCAGTGGAAAGATCCCGTGAAGAGCCTGAAAAGAGTTTTAAATGTGTTTTTAAAAGAACAACAATTCGCATAATGTTTAAGCTAGAAGCATATGAACTTCATGACTCATATATAATTTCCTGTTCAAAGTACCAATTGTGGGGATCAAAATGAGTTTGAAATAAAACTATAGGCTAGTACATCAATTTTGATGTGGCTGAACCACCCAAACAATGTCAGATTGGTGCTAATCAGGGCCACACTAGCTCATACAATCTTGTAGCAATATGTAACTTTTAAAACCCTCTTTTTGGTGTTTCCCATCATTTAAAAAGTTGATTTCTTTGTTTTATTTCAAATTTTATAATTTTTTCTTGAGTTGGGTCAAAATTTCAACTATTAAATCCTAAAGGCCTATTTGGGAAGTTCTAGCAGGTGAGATGCTTCAAGGAAAGAGAGTAGCGGAGGAAAGAGACGGAGGGAACAAGAGAATGCAGAGGGTCACAAGAAACAAACCCGGCAGGATCTTTATGAAAAAAAAAAAAATGCCAAGTGGCCTTTTTTTCCCCTACTGGGATTGGACCCAAGAACCCCCATCTATCCCTTCTTTTGCTAGCTCCTTTCGGCCTATCCATGTAGCAATATGCGTGGTGTGTATGACATCCCACGTGGCATGTGCCTTTCCTCGTTGATCTATTTGATGAAGCTGAAGTGACGTATCGCATGGTGATGGTATCGACTGGCGGCAACCAAATTGTCGAAGCACTCGGTCCGAAAAAATACTACTCCCGGTAAATCAAAACAAATAAGTGGGAGTCAGGTGCCATCCAAATATGCCTGAAGGCAGAACAAGCGGCTTGGTGGCAAAATAGAGATAATCTCGGGCGTATACGGACACCATATGAACTGCATGTAAAAAAACCATCAATCCACAATCTACCTACATAAAATAAAAAAATAACATTGAAAAATGATTTGAAATTTAATAATGTCATACCCGTTGGGAACTATCATCCAATACGTCGAATTGATCCCTATAGGCACGCAGTGTATGAGTTGGGACATTCTTTTGGTTCAATCTCACATTTCATCTATGCCCCCACGGTGCACCTAAGTGCCAAGCATCATCTGCATCAGTAGGTCTAGCCTCCGGAGTCTCAAGTCTGATGGGACGAAAAATAGATAATCGTTCCCATGCCCTGAATGTTCCAATAATGCTAAATATTAGTAAACAATACAAAAGAAAAAAAATCAATACTCATTTGATTTAATCAACTGTTTACCTGTAGCAAGGTCAAGTATCCTCCTATCTCTCTGTCACGAGTAAGGGTTCGTTGTAACGACGAGTGCCCGATACAAACCGGCAAGTGTAGCAGTAAGCCTAGGTATATGCGGCCAAGAATACTTGAGGTCTTCTAAAAGAGCCTGTGCATCAACTTCTCTAAATATCCGGATGTATGCAGAAGGATAGCTCTACCTATAATTCAAAAGAGGTGCCCCCTCACAAATTGCTGGACAACCTCATCATACGCATCATCATCCAAGTGGAAGTCTCGGTAGAAGCTGATCGAAGAATGATAAGCGGAAACGACCTTTAGAAAATGCCTCGGCGAGGGGTGTAACTAGAAACAACCTCACAAATATATCCTCTTGCCATTGCTCTAATATATAACGCGGATCAAGCCCCGTGCTTGGCTAACCCATCAATCCGTAAACTACTCGAGAATACCGACATCTTGTAGTGTGGTAATCGCCTCGCCAAATAGAAGATGAAATGTGTGGGTCCTCTCTTGTCTGCCTCTGTGAAGTGCACAAATAAGGCCGATATCGAGTCGAATCTGGCCTATCCGATATATGCCATACATGCCAGCTTTGCTCCAAATAATATTTTCACTCGTAGGTGTGCACATAGAATGTCTCCTTCCATATATACGCGTGTCATGTCGACGGCATCTAAGCACCGGTAATTCATGCAACAAATTCATTGCGATATTACATATCAATAACATAAACGTATGCTAACTAATTAAGAATCATCGATCAATAATGCATACCTCGCTCTCAAATATTTTGGTTAATCTATGCGAGGCTTGCAGAGTGAGAACACTAGGATCGCGAGGCCCTGGATGTAAAACATTATGAGCCATCTCGTACTACTCTGTCAAAACAAGTAAAAACATCACATAAGAAAAATTTTTATGTTCATTGATAATAACAAGTAAAAACAAGTTTGATTTATTTGTACCAAAAAAACATAATTACAATGATAATAAGATAGAAGCCATGATGATGTACAATAAAATTTTTAATAAAATATTCAATAGAATTATTCCAATGAATGTTAATCCAACGATGAGAAGCAACTAAGACAATAGCTCGGAAAATATGATTTAATTTTAAAATAAATTATATTTGCACAAAGCTGAGAATGTATTTACATAAGTAATTTATGATTCAAGTAATTTTGCGAAAATGCCATGCATTTTAAAACCGGTGCCGTAGTCTAGAAAATCTAAGATTTTTCATAATTGATGTTACAAGAGAGGATATTTTGATTTATAAAATGATGCATTAACATAGACCTCGTCCAAACCATTTCACCCCTCATCATATGTACTAAAGGCATGCTCGTTTCTAAAGGCAATAGGGAAGGTAATTAAATTCATGCTCATTTAACTAATCAATTTCTTTATCATAAAGATGAATGCGAAAGCTGATTAGTAACAAAGCATATTTAAATTTTTATAATTTAATTGAATTAAAAAAATTTATCTTGGGGAACCACCGGTCCGAGAGAGAGAAGGGGATGGGTGGGCGGGCCGCAAACGGGCCGCGCGGGGGAGAGGGAGCGAGGGGGACTTCGGGTGTGGGAGAGAGGGAGAGGGGGACCGGGTGGGTTCGCACGAGAAAGAGGGGAGCGAGGGGACCGGGTGCTCGGGTGCGCGAGAGAGAGGGAGCACGGGG
>JACVBY030000609.1:501566-792517 GCA_017589505.3 Metroxylon sagu
AATTGTTCTTGTGGAAAGTGGACAGATTTATAAGTATCCAAATATTCACATGTCTTAAGTCGTGTGCCATGAAATTTTACCATGGATATAACCCTTCTTGTTGATGAAGTATACACAATTGTCTACTATATAAATGCATGGAGAGGTGAGTTTGTCAGATTATCCCACGAAGACACTACACGGATGGACACATTCACATGCCATTCCTAACGATCACAACCGTCTCAAGCGAAAAAAAAGGTAAGCCTAAGTCAACACGCATTCATAATGAAATGGATGAAGTGCGACATGAAGTAAAAAGTCGTTGTAGTATTTACAAAAATAAACGGATACATTCTAGAATAGATTTACTTTGGTGCCCTAAATATAAATGTTGGACCTTCGAGTTCACAATTGTACTATCTATGAACAATATATGTGTTTATATATGCAGAACAACTGCATGTAAAATTATGGATCACTAGTATTTTTACGTTTCTTGTGCTTATACTTCTATTCATCTATGTATGCTTTTTTATTCAGTTTGAAACTCATATCGATATTCTTTAATGCACTTCTTAAAACTTTTTTGAAACTTTTCTTCTGAAACTCTTCTAGAAACACTTTTAAAACTATTCGGAAGTGTTTCCGAAAAGAGTTTTAGAATGAAGGATGCCACAAATGTGTTTTAGAAGAGTTTCAGAAGAGTTTCAAAGAGTTTCAAATGTGTTTTAGAAGAGTTTCAAAAGAGTCTCAGAAGAGTTTCAAAAGAGTTTCAAATGTGTTTTAAAAGAGCTTCAGTGCCCATAATGTTTGCTAGAAGCATATGAACTTCATGACTCATATATAATTTCCTGTTCAGTACCAATTGTGGATCAAAATGGAAGTTTGAAAGGCAAAACTATAGGCCTAGTACATCAATTTTGATAAACAGTGCGAACCACCCAAACAATGTCGGATTGGTGCTGAATCGAGGGCCACACTAGCTCATTGTACAATCTTGTAGCAATATGTAACTTTTAAAACCCTCTTTTTGGTGTTTTCCCATCATTTAAAAGTTGATTTCTACATGTTTTATTTCAAATTTTATAATTTTTTTCTTGAGTTGGGTCAAAAATGTACCTCAACTATTAAATCCTAAAGGCCTATTTGGGAAGTTCTAGCGAGGTGAGATGCTTCAAGGAAAGAGAGTAGCGGAGGAAAGAGACGGAGGGAACAAGAGAATGCAGAGGGTCACAAGAAACAAACCCAAGGGCGAGGATCTTTATGAAAAAAAAAAAATGCCAAGTGGCCTTTTTTTCCCCTAATGTGAGATTGGACCCAAGAACCCCCATCTATCCCTTCTTTTGCTAGCTCCCTTCGGCCTATCCATGTAGCAACTATGTGTGGCGTGGTATATGACATCCCATGTGCAGCATGTGCCTTTCCTCGTTCGATCTATTGATGAAAGCTGAAGTGACGTATCGCATGGTGATGGTATCGACGCGGCGGCAACTCAAATTGTCGAAGCTTGCTCGGGTCCGGAAAAATACTACCATTCCATGGTAAATCAAAACAGAAATAAGTGGGGTCCGTGCCATCCAAATATCTGAACCGAACAACTGACTTGGTGGCAGAAATAGAGATAATCCTACCCAGGCGTATACGGAACACCATATGAACTGCATGTAAAAAAACCATCAATCCACAATCTACCTACATAAAATAAAAAACAATAACATTGAAAAAATGGATTTGAAATTTAATAATGTCATACCCGTTGGGAACTATCATCCAATACGTCGAATTGATCCCTATAGGCACGCAGTGTATGAGTTGGGACATTCTTTTGGTTCAATCTCACATTTCATCTATGCCCCCACGGTGCACCTAAGTGCCAAGCATCATCCGCATCGATGAGGTCTAGCTCACGGAGTCTCAAGTACGATGGGACGAAAAATAGATAATCGTTCCCATGCCCTGAATGTTCCAATAATGCTAAATATTAGTAAACAATACAAAAGAAAAAAAATCAATACTCATTTGATTTAATCAACTGTTTACCTGTAGCAAGGTCAAGTATCCTCCTATCTCTGTCTGAGTAGGGTTCGTTCTGCGACAGAGTGCCCGATACAAACCGGCAAGTGTAGCAGAGCCCTAGGTATATGCAGCAAATGCCCCGAGGTCTTCTAAAAGAGGCACATACATCAACTTCTCTAAATATCTGGATGTATCTGGAAGGATGACTCTACCTATAATTCAAAGAAGTTGCCCCCTCACAAATTGCTGGACAACCTCATCATCTGCATCATCATCCAAGTGGAAGTCTCGGTAGAACTGATCGAAGAATGATAAGCGGAAACGACCTTTAGAAAATGCCTCGGCAGGGGGTGTAACCCCAAACAACCTCACAAATATATCCTGCCACTGCTCTAATATATAACGCGGATCAAGCCCGGTAACCGCTAACCCATCAATCCGTAAACTACTCAGAATACCGACATCTTGTAGTGTGACTGTCGCCTCGCCAAATAGAAGATGAAATGTGTGGGTCTCCTGCTGTCACCTCTCAACAAGTGCACAAATAAGGCCGATATCGAGTCGAATCTGGCCTATCCGATATATGCCATACATGCCAACCTGCTCCAAATAATATTGCACTCGTGGGTGTGCCATGCCCGGTGTCTCCTTCCATATCTGCGTGTCATGTCGACGGCATCTAAACACCGGTAATTCATGCAACAAATTCATTGCAATAATACATATCAATAACATAAACGTATGCTAACTAATTAAGAATCATCGATCAATAATGCATACCTCGCTCTCAAATATTTTGGTTAATCTATGCGAGGCTTGCAGAGTGAGAACACTAGGATCGCGAGGCCCTGGATGTAAAACATTATGAGCCATCTCGTACTACTCTGTCAAAACAAGTAAAAACATCACATAAGAAAAATTTTTATGTTCATTGATAATAACAAGTAAAAACAAGTTTGATTTATTTGTACCAAAAAAACATAATTACAATGATAATAAGATAGAAGCCATGATGATGTACAATAAAATTTTTAATAAAATATTCAATAGAATTATTCCAATGAATGTTAATCCAACAGCAGTAAACAACTAAGGCAATAGCTCAAATATGATTTAATTTTAAAATAAATTATATTTGCCTGAAACTGAGAATGTATTTACATAAGTAATTTATGATTCAAGTAATTTTGCGAAAATGCCATGCATTTTAAAAGAACGGTGCCGTGGTCTAGAAAATCTAAGATTTTTTTCATAATTGATGTTACAAGAGAGGATATTTTGATTTATAAAATGATGCATTAACATAGACCTCATCCAAACCATTTCACCCTATCATATGTACTAAAGGCATGCTCGTTTCTAAAGGCAATAGGGGAAGGTAATTAAATTCATGCTCATTTAACTAATCAATTTCTTTATCATAAAGATGAATGCGAAGCAGTTAGTAACAAAGCATATTTAAATTTTTATAATTTAATTGAATTAAAAAAATTTATCTTGGGGAACCACCGGTCCGAGAGAGAGAAGGGGATGGGTCGCAAGACGGGCCGCAAACGGGCCGCGAGAGAGAGGGAGCAGGGGGACTTCGGGTGTGGGAGAGAGGGAGAGGGGGACCGGGTGGGTTCGCACGAGAAAGAGGGAGCAGGGGGGACGGGGTGCTCGGAGTGCGCGCGAGAGAGAGGGAGCACGGGGGGCTCGGGCGCGCACGAGAGAGAGGGAGTAGGGGGGGACCGGTGGGTTCGGAGTGCGGACCGGGGGTCGGGGTGGGGGGGAGGGTTGGGGGGGGGTTACTTCGCTCGGGTGGGGGGGGGGGTTGTGTGCGGTCTCGGGTGGGCTCGGGGGAGGGCGACGGGGAGGGGGGGTGCGGACGGGGGAGGAGTCGGGGGTGGTGGCTCGAGGCTCGGGGAGGGACCGGGGGGAGGTTGGGGTGGGGGGGGGTGGTCGCTCGCACTCGGGGGGGGGGGGGGTGCTGGCTCGCGCTACGGTGGGGCGGAAAGCACGCTCGGTGGGGGAGCCGGGGGTGCTCGAAGGGGAGAGGGGCCGGGGGGCTCGGGGAGGGCGATGGAGGGGGGAAATCCATTGAAAACGCCACTCCGTATGGCGTTTTTGCTTCAAAAACTTCCTATGGCGTTTTCAGAAACGTCACATCGCCCTCCACGCTGGCGCCGAAGAGGCAGATTTTTAGCTTGAAAAATGCTATTTCAAATGGCGTTTTTTATTTTAACACCATTCTTGCAAAATGTTGGAATGACGTTTTTCACTTTAACACCATTCTTGCAAAATGTTTTGTTTCCACCCTGATTTTGTTAAAAATAATTTTTTTTACCCCTTTAAGAAAAACAACTCAACTTTCTTAGCCAATTATTTTCTTTCTATGAAGAATATTTTTTTTTAGTCGAAAACTTCTTTTGCAACAAACTATTATTTTTTAGCCTATTCTTTTTCTTTTTCCTCATCCGAAACCTTTTCAATTGAAAATAAGTAATTTCTAAATGCACATTTTTTCAAACTATTTTTTTTTATCTAATCAAACATTATTTTTTAACCAATTTGGTTTCTTCAGTCAATCAAACTATTAAATTTTTTTAACTAATTATTTTTTTTCTCATGAAAAATATTTTTTAGTCAAAAGCTATTTTTTATTAAACTATTTTTTTAGCTTGTTCTTTTTTTTCCTAGTTTGAACTTTTTTAAATTGTACTATTATTTTTTTAGTTAGCTCTTTTTCTTTTTTATGGGAAACTTTTTTCCAAATTATTATTATTTTTCTTATTTTTTCCAAATTATTTGGTGCATTCTAAAACATCAAGTATGTACCCCTTCCTTTATATTATAGGAAAGCTATGGATGAAAAATCATGATTATCGATAGCATGTTTTAGCCAATTAAAGGCATTAACGTTTTATTAAAAAAAATCTCATGTTTTATCGGTAGATAAAACCAATCATTTCTTTCAACTATTGGAATGCAACAGGATCGACTAATATCAACAGCAAAAATATAAATGAAAATAAAGTATGCTCAATTATTAGCATATACAATAAAGGAAGCAGTAATATATGTACAAAAGGAATAGATACAACTTGTATAATTTAAAATACTTATAATAAAATTTAATTTTTATAATTTATCTCAAGTATTAAAATGCAATAGGGTGAACAATATTGATAGATGGACTATTTTTTAAAAATAATCCATAAAGAAATAACATGTAACTTCACTTGAAAGAGGTATGTGTTTGAATGATTTTCTTTTTCTGTATGAATTTGTAGTTTATATTAGATTGAATAAATAGAAATTGTGTTTTAGATTATGAAATTTGATTTGTTTAGATAATTTGTAGTTGTATTTAATTAATTAAAAGTCATAGATTTTGATATGATTTTTTTTTTTAATGACCATAAGAAACCAAACACATAGCCTAAAAAATAAATTATTTATGCTTGGTAAAATTTAATTTACTTTACTTTATAAATATTATTATATCAACATTAATATATGCCCCACGCTGCGCTGGTGCATGACTAATTATCTATTGGTTAGAGGAATAAAAAAAAAGGGAGACATATAGTGTTCAGCTAGAAGTTCAATTGGAAATGGGGTTAAGGCTCTACTTTTATATATATATATATATATATATATATATGCGCGTGTGAGAGTTTGTGTGTTATATTCTCTATTAGGGCTCGTGGTTCTTAAAAAATTGGGAAGATAAAGAGAAGAAAAACTGAGAGATGGATCAAGGATTCAGAACAAGAGACTTGAGTCTAAAGACATTTATTATAAGATTGCCTACCTTCACGTAAGTCTTAACAATGTCATCATCCACCCCTTTGCAAGGGGCTTAGGACATTCACCATTCAAAACTCATGCACGCGTGTCCTTATTTGTTTCTCTGTCTGTCAATTAATTAATGAGTCAAAGTAGAATGTAGTGCTTGGAAGATAGCTAGAGAAATCATTCAACTTTGTGAAGATGTCTTGCTTGAACCTATCCCTTCTGCCACACTTCCTAGGAAATCTACCTCTCTATGGTCAAATCTAATGCAATGAATCTAGAAAGAAAAAGGAAATGATTAATTAAAGCGTGCAATGAATCATCCCCAGCAGTACAAACTGTCGATTATATTATATATCTCAACAACACCAAAATCAAGTGCACAGCAGCTTACCAAGTCGAAGCATCTCGCTTAAAGACCCCATGCAAAATAAATTCTACCACAATAAAACAAGAAGAAAATGGCACTTGAATAGCAATAGATATAATGAGTTCATTTCATTGATGTATGCGCATGTGAAGTGGTAGCACATACATCACACCTTAAATTTGAAGTTTATGAAGCAAACAGTCAAGCACAAAGAAATCGTCATTCTTTCAGGGCATCAACAAAGCTCTTGAGATTCTTATAGGATGATCCTCCCTCCTTGATGCTCCTATCAGCAAGATCCTTCCACATTAGAGCTCTTGCCTTCATGTCCTCATCCCTAAATAATTGGCTGACCTTCTCTTTGATCTGCTCCCTTGGAACAAACCCTTTGTCATCAGGTTCTATTCTCAAGCCAGTCTTCCAGACGTCACAGATGTAGGTCTGGTTGAGGAACTGATCGACGAAGTAAGGCCAGCAGAGGAAAGAAACTCCATTCTTCACCCCTTCCAATGTCGAATTCCAACCACAATGAGAGAAGAAGCAAGCAACAGAAGGATGTGCTAGCACCTGCTGTTGAGGAGACCACTCCACCAACTTTCCTCGCCCTTTAACTCGATCTCGAAACCCATCTAACCAGGCATCATCGATCCCATTTGTGAGGTTGGGTCTTACGACCCACAAGAATGAATGGCCGGAGAGTTCGAGCCCAAGCGCGAGCTCTTGGAATTGCTGGTGGTTGAAGACCGCTAAGCTCCCAGATGCCACGTAAATGACCGACTTGGCGGGTTGCTCCTCGAGCCAACTCATGGAGGTCGCATCATCTGGCCAGATATGCCCGACGGCCTTTCCAAACCATTGGCTTGTGAGCAGCGGTCCAACAGGCAGTAGATTTGGGCAGATAGCGAAGGATGGTGGCTCGAGGTCATAGAATGAGTTGCAAATGATTGTTTCAGCGAGCTGCATTGCTTCATTGTTGCTGGCTACGAGCCTAAAGATGACTTCTTGTGTTTGTAGATCATGGGGGATGTTCCAAGAAAGATGGCATGTGTTCACTGATGGCATGCCAGGGCTCAGCTGGAAGGGCTCATTCCGTTTTATCGTTCCTGCATAAAATGCATAAAAGAAAGATGGCTCACGATTTTTTTTTTTTAATTTTTTATTATAAATCCAGGAGCTTCTCCTTCCAATAGATATTTCTTTAAATTTGTTTGGAAGATGAATCAAACTTTCCACCATTAAAGACACATTGATGTCAGAAGAATCGAAGGAATCCGATAGTGACTACCAAAACTCGCTTCTCCATTAGTTTGATGGATCTTTTCCTAGCATTTTTTTTTTTTTAAAAAAAAAAACCATTATCTAAGTGTATCTCCCATAGATATGTTATTACTATACATAATAAACATAAATCTGCATGACTACCACATACTTAACGAATAAATTAAAAAAAACTCGATATTATAATCTAAATGTTTATTTTTTTAAAAAAAATTTATATAACATATGCAAATATAAATAACCAATAAAGAGATAGAGAAAAAAAAACCTCATTTGATCCTTAACATCACTGCAAACCACAACATTAAAAGCACTGTTAACAAATTTTTTTCTCAAGATTTTAAAAAAAACCCCCTAAAATAAAAGTACTAATAACAAAATTCTTTCTTAAGATTTTAAAACAACCCTTCTTAAAAAAAAAGAACTGATTATAAAAT
Source organism: Metroxylon sagu (assembly GCA_017589505.3). NCBI lineage: Eukaryota > Viridiplantae > Streptophyta > Magnoliopsida > Arecales > Arecaceae > Metroxylon > Metroxylon sagu. The sequence goes on from JACVBY030000609.1 coordinate 509,427, forward strand.
TCTTTCTTAAGATTTTAAAAAAATTTCTTCTCATAAAAAGGATGGATAACAAAATTTTTTCTCAAGATTTTAAAAAAACCCCTCAAAAAAAAAAATACTGATAATAAAATTCTTTATGAAGATTTTAAAAAGTTTTCTTCTCATAAAAAAAAGGATGGATAACAAAATTCTTTTTTAAGATTTTAAAAACATCCGTAAAGAAAACACTATAAACAAAATTCTTTCTCAAGATTTTAAAAGAATCCTTGAAAAAAGCACTGATAAAGAAATCTTTCTTAAGATTTTAAAAAATTTCTTTCCTATAAAAAAAAAGGATGGATAACAAAATTCTTTCTCAAAATTTTAAAAGAATCTCTCAAAGAAAAAAAAAACACCGGTAACAAAATTCTTTCTCAAGATTTTAAAAAAACCTCCGTAAAAAAAAAAAGAAAAAAAAAAGCACCAATGACAAAACTTTTTCCTAAGATTTTAAAAACACATCTCCCAAAAAAATATCTAATAATAAAATTCTTTCTTAAGATTTTAAAAGAACACCGCCCCCTCCCCCCAACCTCCAAAAAAAAAAAAAAAAAAAAAAAAGAAAAAAGAAATGAATCAAGCAGTGTCTTACCATCAGCACCGATGATTCCATCTCGGATCATCTTAGGGATGCTCTGAAACGTCGCAAGCACCGCAGCGGACGCAGGCCAAAAGGCCGCTGACCGGATGCCCATCTTTCGAGCCACCGCGAGAGCCCACCCCATGTTCCCATCGGCGATGACGCGCGTGACCTCGCCACCTGCCGATGCGTTAATCTTTGTTATAAGTTCCTCAAGACGTCTGGGCATCACCCTTAAGAAACCTTCCGTTAGCCTCCCGAGATTGCTACGGTCTTCGTCGGGAGCCAACCCATCCGGAAGGGAAACCATCTCGATTCCTTCCACTCCATCACCGCCTTTTTCGGACAAGGCAGCGATAATCCGATGATGATTGAATTCGCTGTTGACGAACGTAACCTTGAAGCCATGGTTCACCAAAAGGTGGGAGAGAGCCATTAAAGGTATAACATGGCCCTGCGCTGGGTAAGGGATGACAATGGCATGAGGTGAGCCCATTTCTTCGGACTTTGCAATGACACTCCCCCTACCACTGCCTCTATTTATATACTGGACATGAGTGCATTCCAATTCTCATTTTGATGGCTAGAATTTGCCGTTGAATTTAGGGAAATTACAGTGAGACCACTAATCCAAAAATTAAAAATAAATAAATAAAAGAAAAAATGGAGACCACAAACATAATGACTTGTTCCGTCCTGGCCCTTGACGCATTTAATTTTCTTTTGGGTCCCAGAAAGTCTTTGGGAGATGAGGTAAGCTCAAATTATCATGTGAAAGGGACTAATGGGCAGCCCTATAAACAAGAGCTAGCCGTACAGCACGTTTCATAAACGCATCTTCCTCCAGAGATTCAGGGATGCTGGAGTCAAAGATTTCATGCTGGAGCTGCATAGATATGGCCTTGTCGGATTGTCAGACTTCTCAACGACTGCACTTCTACCGTCGAATATCGCTCATAAAACTCTAAACCAAAAAAACAAATACCGCTCATAAAACACTCAACCTCCCCCTCAAGCAGCCTCTGGTCAAAGGGACGTGCGTTAGAAGTTCAGGCATAGAAAAGAACGGCACTTGGGTGCGCTGTATTATTTATATATATATATATTTTTATTTTACATTTTCTAATATCATCTTAATTTTTATATAAGCAACAATGAAAGTTAGGTACGGTGGTGTATTGGTCGCATGCTCCTTGAAAGAATGCTCTTTGAAAGAGTATTGCAGGAGCTAATTTCTTATATCATTTTTATATTTATTAATTATTTTTAGCAAATACTTTCTTCCTTTTTATGCTTTCAATTTTTAGCTTATCAATACTATACCTTACCACTCTTGAACCTTATGTACCAATTTTGTATCTTTTTGCACGTTGCATCATATGTATCCTAACAATTAAAAGATTTGTGCAATTGAACAAATCAGCCTTGAAAAATATAATTCATTCGTGTTACCATCAGCTCAAGCACAGCCCGATCGGCATTAAGACTTAATTTCATACCTTAGCCATCATGTTTATATCTCTCTAAACATTGTTCTTTAAAAATTCTATCCCTATGGTGCAATATCACATCGCCATAATAATAATAATAAAATTGCTATAAATATAAACGATTCATATTCTTCTCCGTCCATTTCTATCGTCTTTCTCACGGTATAATAATTATTCAATCCTCCTCCATTTTTTTCATGTACTTTTTTTCTCTCAACATTTACACTATTCTCTAATTTAACTCTCTTTGATTTCCTTTTTATCCCAAAAAAAATATTATTAACATTTCTTGCTTATATTTAGTAGAAACTCTCTAGCATGCATTTATAAAATTCGGGACAAATTTGCTTATTGACCTTCTTACTTTCAACTGCTATTCATTATATTATTGCTCATGTTACTTTTATTAGAATTTGGTTCAAAAGAAGGAAAAGATAGTTTTATGGTTTAAATTAATTGAGATTGAAAATATAATGGTTTGATTTAAAGCATGAAGAATCATTTGTTCTATAATTCCTAGAAAGATATTGGGCGTAAAAGATAAGGTTTGAGCGAGTCGCATTATGTTTTATTTTTTTAATAGATAAATCGAGTAGTTGGACAATTTTAAAAGAAAAAGGTATGAAAGTGTTGCAGTTATATTCATGAACAGAGAAGCTTGTGCTTCAGAGTACGAAAGAAAAAAAAATATTTGAGAAAAAAATCTTTTAAATATCATGCGCACCATGCGCATGGTACTTATTAATTATTTTTAATGAATACTTTCTTTCTTTCTATGCTTTCAATTTTTAGCTTATTAGTATTGTATCTTATCATTGCTGAACCTTATGTACCAATTTTGCACCCTTTAGTACGCTACACCATGTGTATCCTAACAATTAAAAGGGTCATACAATTGAATAGGTCAACCTTGAAAAATACAACCCATCCATATTACCATCAGCTTAGGCATAGCCCAATCGGCATTAAGACTTAATTTCATGCCTTAGCCATCATGTTTATACTTCTTTAAATATTATCTTTCAAAGATTCTATCCCTATGGTATAATATCACATCGCCATAATGATAATGAAATAACTGTAAATATAAGATCCCCGTGGTACTTTCTTTCTCTTAACATTTGTAATTTCTTTAATTTAATTTTTTTTAATTTTTTTATTTCAAAAAAATATTATTAATATTTTTTACTTATATTTAATAGAAACTCTCTAACATGCATTCATAAAATTTGGAATAAATTCGCTTATTGAGCTGCTTACTTTCAATTATAATTTATTTTACATTATTGCTTATGTTGCTTTTATTAGAATTTGGTTTATAAGAAGGAAAAGTTGGTTTTATAGTTTAAATCATTTGAGAAGACATAAATGCTCGAAATGCCATCACCTAATCTAATATATATATATATATATATATATATATATATATATATATATATATAAAGTCACGATGTTATAACCAAATCATGCCACATGTCATATTACATTAAATGCAATATAATTTGCTCTTTGAACGCATTTTGTTTCCACCTATGGCCAATCATAGTGTAACATTACATTAAATGCTGAGAATGTAAATCTTATTTTTTAAATCAATTAATTTTTTTTAAAAATTTAAAAAATTAATCTGATACATATATTTTATTTATCTTATTTTTATTTTCAATCAAAAAATAATAATTTTAAAATTTAAATTTAATGATATAAATTTATATTTTTTTTATCTTGTTTCCATTTTAGATTATATCTATATTTTTAAAAATTTTATTTTTAAGAAAATATTTTATCTATTTTTAATCTATAGTTTTAAATCATTTTTTTGAAATTTTAAAATAATTTAATGTTTTCTTTTTGACCTTTTCATTTGAGATTATATTTATATTTTTTTAAAACTCTACTTTTAAAAAGTGTTTAATCTATAATTTCAAATCAATAAATTTAAAACTAATGGAATCTAATATATATATATATATATATATATTATTTTTTATTTTAAATTTTTATTTTAATAATGTCAAATTAAAAAAATATAGATTTATATAATTTTTTAATTTGATATTATTAAAATAAAAATTTAAAATAAGAAAAATAATATATATATATTGCTTTCCTCTTACATGGAAAACTGGAAGCATGAGAAAGCCCTTTTTTTTTTTTTTTTTTTTTTTTCCCACTTACACGGAAAACCGGAAGCTGAGACTTTCTTTTGGTACATGCATTTTATGACTTTTTTTTTTTAATCCTCCTACATGGAAAGCCGGAACCCGAGAAAACTTTTTTAGTTTTGGTCTCTTTTATGTTGAACCGGAAGCTGAGTGTTTCCAACTTCAGAGCCGTCAGCCGAGAAAACATTTTAGTTTTGGCCTCTTTTATGTTGAACCGGAAGCTGAGCGTTTTCAACTTGAGAGCCGGCAGCCGAGAAAGCTTCTGTTGTTTTGGCCTCTTTTATGTTGAACCGGAAGCTGAGTGTTTTGGCCTCTTTTATGTTGAGAATATATATATATATATATATATAATATTTTCCACCCCTTTTTTTTTTTTTTTTTTTTCCCACTTACACGGAAAACCGGAAGCTGAGACTTTCTTTTGGTACATGCATTTTATGACTTTTTTTTTTTAATCCTCCTACATGGAAAGCCGGAACCCGAGAAAACTTTTTTAGTTTTGGTCTCTTTTATGTTGAACCGGAAGCTGAGTGTTTCCAACTTCAGAGCCGTCAGCCGAGAAAACATTTTAGTTTTGGCCTCTTTTATGTTGAACCGGAAGCTGAGCGTTTTCAACTTGAGAGCCGGCAGCCGAGAAAGCTTCTGTTGTTTTGGCCTCTTTTATGTTGAACCGGAAGCTGAGTGTTTTGGCCTCTTTTATGTTGAGAATATATATATATATATATAATATATATTTTCCACCCCTTTCAACTGCCCAGCTGCGCGAACTTGACTCCCGACCCTTTTTTTTTTTTTTCCTTCTTTTTCTCGGAGAACGCTTTCCTCTTGCGTGGAAGACCGGAAGCTGGAACTTTCTTTTGGTGCATGCTTTTGATGACTTTATTTATTTATTTCTTCTTGCACGAAGAGCCGGAAGCTGGGAAAACTTTTTTTTTTTTTTTGTTTAGACCGGAAGTTGAGTGCTTTCTCTCTCTCTCTCTATATATATATAAGTGGAGGTGAGAAAAGACCTTCCAACTTCCCTTTGCTTTGATTGCCATGTGGCAACTTGCATTCGATGGCTGCTTTCTTCTTTTTTTTTTTCTTTTTTCTTATCTACCGTATGCTTTCAGACGCATTGGATTGCCATGTGAAAGCATGCCATTGGCATTTTTTGTTTTTTTTTGTTTTTTTTTCTCTATGTCCCTTCCCTTGGCTTCCATTTGCTTTGGTTGCAATGGGGCGACATACATTTAATGGCTGCTTTCTTTTTTATTTTATTTCTTTTTTCTCTATCTTATGCTTCCTAATTTTTTTATTTAATGCTTTTTTTTTTTTTTTTAATCCTTTCCCCTCTATCGTTTATTATTGGTTGCCACGTCTTGAAGTTCCTTGATTTTTCACTCTTCCCAAAAGTTGAGACAAAAATTCTACCAACTTCTGTTGTCGCGTGTCAAAATTCTTTTTTTTTTTCCGTTTCTAAATGTGATGTTTTAATTTTTTTTTTTCCTATTACTTTTTTAACAGATCAGATTATTACTATTTGCTGATCAAATTATTACTCTTTAGCAAATTTAATTTTTTCAGTAAAGAACATTTTTTCATTCAATTTTTAAAAAAAATCAAACTTTGTTTATCTGATTTTTTTTCTTGCGAGAAACATTTTCTTTCCCATCTAAAACATTTTTTTACAACAGATTTTTATTTTTTACCTATTCTTTTTTTTCTTTTTTTATTATTTTTTAACCAATCAAGCTATTATCTTTTTTAACAGGTTTAACTTTTAGAGCTAATCAAACCATTAATGTTTTTAGCATGTTCTTTTTTTTTTATTCCATTAGAATTTTTTCTTGATTAGAAACTATTTTTTAAAATCAAACTATTAAATTTTTTTAGCCAATTTTCTTTTCTTTTTGCCCATGAAGAATAATTTTTTTTTACTTGAAATTTTTATTCCATGTGGCGTTTTCAATGGCCCCCAGCGCAAGCCAGCACCCCTCCCCCCCCCCCGGCGCGAGCGCCCCCCCCCCCCGAGCGAAGTCCCCCTCCCCCGCCCCCGAGCGCGAACCGGCACCCCCACCCCCCCGGAGCGAAGTCCTTCTCCCCCGCCCCCCGAGCGCGAGCCGGCACCCCCGCCCCCCTCCCCACCACCCCGAGACCCCGGCCCCGGCCCCGAGCCACCACCCCCCTCTCCCGAGTCCCGGTCCGATCCCTCCCGAGCCCCCGTCCCCTCCCGAGCGCCCCCTGGCTCCCTCTCTCTCTCGCGCGCACCCGAGCACCCGGTCCCCCCTCTCCTTTTCTCTCTCTCTCGGCCCATTTAAGGCCCGTCTCGCGACTCGTCCCCCTCTCTCTCTCAGGCCAGTGGTCCCTCAAGGTAATTTTTTTTAAAATTTAATTAAATTATAAAAATTTAAATATGCTTTGTTACTAACTGCTTCACATTCATCTTTATAATAAAGAAATTGATAACTGAAACAATGATATTTTTAGTTCAATTACATCAGTTAATCGCGATAGAAAAACTAAAAAACTAGTAAATTTATGTATCGACAGAAATAAGTTAAGGTTAGTTACCTTTTTGTGGAAAAATTGCATTGTTTGATGAGTAAAAAAAATTTAATGAGCATGATCTATGTTATCAGTCATGATGAGCAACGTTGACAACTTGATATGCCAATATGTCTTGTTGTAATAATAATAATTAAAAAAAATAAATGCTTTGGATGTATAGTCTGATTTTTATCATAGAACAAACACACAAAAAATAAATAGGTTAATATCAATTATTTAATAGGGTACATATCTATTATTTAAATGCTAAATGCTTCTGAAATACGTGCATATTCCATTATTAGTTTGTTTGTGGTTGATCAGTAGAAAATTTATACTTATTTCAGTTTATGCTTAATGATGCAATATTATGTATTGATGCTAAATTTATTTTGAACGCCATTTTTTAGATGAACACCGATACTGTTCGATTGCTGCTTTATTGTGATGGATCAGTTGAACATGGCTTAGATGGGATACAATATAATCAACCTCCTCGTAAAAGTTTTAGATTGAGCATGGGAACCCGTTATGTTGAGTTGGTCGAGCGGGTTTATAGTGTGCTTAAAATTCCAGTGCAGCAATATATTTTGAGATTGATGTGGAGATCTCCAACATTGCATCAGAAATATGTGCTTCATCCAATCGAGGAGGATGACGATGTGGAGGAAATGTTGATATTTCCTTCCAAATTTCCAGATTATCGCTATGTTGAATTATATGTTTTCAAAGAAGATGCTCCAGCTCCATACAATGTTGATCATACAGAGGATATTCAAGACAGTTCTCCTATTGCCCAGCAGCAGATCAGAACTCCAGTGAATTTCTCGATGATGGAAGGAGTTATGCCAGTAGTGCAGAGTGTTGATGTGGCAAACAATCAGAGTGTTGATAGTCGGGGACTTGAGTCAGACGACAGTGCAGATAATGACTATTGGCCTGAACATGATGACTCTGATGAAGGGCGAGATGAGGATGAGGACTCACATGGAGATGATGTGATTCATGAAATTGATTGTAGTTCTGTTCCTGCATCTACTCATCCAGAAATTGTTCCTAGTCAGGTCTATGAGCATGAAGTCTTTGCACATAGTTAAATACCGGAATTTTATCATGACTTGAATTTGCAGGATGATGGTTGTATTAGCACTCAAAGACAATTACCCTTTAATTCTCAATTTTGGGATTCATCAATGACTAAGTTTGCTACAGGATTGTTGTTTACTAGCAAAGATGAACTGAAAAAAGCATATAAAATTTATCACATCAAGAAGCATCGCATATATAATATTGTGGAATAAAGAAAGCATTCTAATATGTGAAATGTGCCTCTTCAAGTTCTGCACAGAGTTGTCATTGGAGGTTGCGTGTTACAAAGTTGAAGAAGCATGGATTTTTTGAGATCACAAGGTACGAGGAGCCACACTCTTGTTTATTCAGTCATGTAACTCGGGATCACAAACACATAAGTTCACGAGTTATTAGTCATGCGGTTCGACATATTATGGAGAAAGACCCAAGTGTGAATATTGAAGCCATCATAGCAGCAGTGGCAGAACAATTTCATTATACTGTGTCATACTCCAAAGCATGGCATGGGAAGCAGAAGGCATTGATTGATGTTTTTGGTGAATGGGAACCCTCATATGCTAAGTTACCTAAATACATGCTTGCACTTCAGAATGTAAACCCCGGAACGGTGGTCTGTTGAGATTTCTACAATGCAGGGACATCTAATGTGCGTGTCCTAAATTATGTTTTCTAGGTATTTCGTCCATCCATTGAGGGGTTTCGGTATTGTCGCTTAGTCATTTCTATTGATGGAACACATCTTTATGGAAAGTACAAGGGGAAGATGCTCATTGCAACAAGCACTAATGCTGACAATAGGATATTTCCACTGGCCTATGCAATTGTGGATGAAGACTGCACTGCTAGTTGGAGTTTGTTTTTATGGAATCTCAGGAGGCATGTTGTGAAAGACAGAAATGGCATTTGTCTTATTTCTGACCGACATCCAGGTATACTAAGTGCCATAATAGATGACAGTAATGGATGGGCTCCACCTCTAGCTTATTATCGCTACTGCTTGAGACATGTGTACAGTAATTTCAACTCAAGATTCTCTGATGTTCAATTAAAAAGAGCTATATGGAAAGCAGGGAGCGAACATCAGCTTCGAAAGTTTAACTTTATCATGAAACGGATCAAGACAGTTAATACAGAGGCTTGGACTTGGCTATCGGAGTTGGAGCCAGAGAAGTGGACATTGGCCATGATGGGGGCTTCCGCTATGGTATCCTAACAACAAATCTCTCAGAAGTTTTTAATAGTGTACTGAAGGGAGCTAGAAATGTGCCGAACACGGCCTGTGTTCAGATGACATTTTACCGTCTTGTTAAGTATTTCCATACGAGATGCGCGGAAGCCATGAGATATGTGCAGGATAATCGAAATACTTTTTTCACTCCTCATGTGATAATTAAGCTTATTGAAAGTCAGGCCAAAGCTAATGAGCACAGAGTGTTTAGATACAACATGCAGAGAGTCACCTATGAAGTCGTTACAAGAAGGTCAAGTGAAGCTCTTAGGGATGGAGGCAACGTTCAGAATGTATCACTCATTGACAGAAATTATTCTTGTGGAAAGTGGACAATTTATAAGTATCCATGTTCACATGTCTTAGCTGTGTGCCATGAAATTGCCATGGATATAACCCTTCTTGTTGATGAAGTATACACAATTGGCTCTTATATAAATGCATGGAGAGGTGAGTTTAATCCGTTATCCCACGAAGACTACTGGATGGACACATTCACATGCATTCCTGATCACAACCGTCTCAAACCGAAAAAAAAAGGTAAGCCTAAGTCAACACGCATTCATAATGAAATGGATGAGGTGCAGCCAAGAAGTAAAAGTCGTTGTAGTATTTGTAAACAAACGGGTCATTCTCGATGCCGTTGCCCTAATATAAATGTTGGACCTTCAGGATCCTAAATTGTACTATCTATGAATTAATGTATGTTTTATATATGAAACAACTGCATGTAAAATTATGGATCACTAGTATTTTTACGTTTCTTGTGCTTATACTCCTGTTCATCTATATGCTTTTTATTCAGTTTGAAACTCATCTGATATTCTTTTAATGCACTTCTTAAACTTTTTTGAAACTTTTCTGAAACTCTTCTAAAACACTTTTAAAACTATTCAGAAGTGTTTCAAAAGAGTTTTAGAAGAGTGCCAAATGTGTTTTAGAAGAGTTTCAGAAGAGTTTCAAAGAGTTTTAAATGCGTTTTAGAAGAGTTTCAAAAGAGTTTCAAAGAGTTTCAAATGTGTTTTAAAAGAGTTTCAGTGCCCATAATGTTTGCTAGAAGCATATGAACTTCATGACTCATATATAATTTCCTGTTCAGTACCAATTGTGGATCAAAATGAGTTTGAAATAAAACTATAGGCTAGTACATCAATTTTGATGTCTGAACCACCCAAACAATGTCAGATTGGTGCTAATCAGGGCCACACTAGCTCATACAATCTTGTAGCAATATGTAACTTTTAAAACCCTCTTTTTGGTGTTTCCCATCATTTAAAAAGTTGATTTCTCTGTTTTATTTCAAATTTTATAATTTTTTCTTGAGTTGGGTCAAAATTTCAACTATTAAATCCTAAAGGCCTATTTGGGAAGTTCTAGCAGGTGAGATGCTTCAAGGAAAGAGAGCAGCGGAGGAAAGAGAGGGAGGGAACAAGAGAATGCAGAGGGTCACAAGAAACAAACCCGGCAGGATCTTTATGAAAAAAAAAAAATGCCAAGTGGCCTTTTTTCCCCCTGCTGGGATTGGACCCAAGAACCCCCATCTATCCCTTCTTTTGCTAGCTCCCTTCGGCCTATCCATGTAGCAATATGTGTGGCGTGTATGACATCCCATGTGGCATGTGCCTTTCCTCGTCGATCTATCTGATGAAGCTGAAGTGACGTATCGCATGGTGATGGTATCGACTGGCGACAACCAAATTATCGAAGCACTCGGTCCGGAAAATGCCATTCCAGTAAATCAAAACAAATAAGTGGGGTCCGTGCCATCCAAATATCTGAACCGAACAAGCAGCTTGGTGGCAAAATAGAGATAATCTCGGGCGTATACGGACACCATATGAACTGCATGTAAAAAAACCATCAATCCACAACCTACCTACATAAAATAAAAAAATAACATTGAAAAATGATTTGAAATTTAATAATGTCATACCCGTTAGAAACTATCATCCAATACGTCGAACTGGTCCCTATAGGCACGCAGTGTATGAGTTGGGACATTCTTTTGGTTCAATCTCACATTTGATCTATGCCCCCACGGTGCACCTAAGTGCCAAGCATCATCTGCATCAGCAGGTCTAGCCTCCGGAGTCTCAAGTCTGATGGGACGAAAAATAGGTAATCGTTCCCATGCCCATATTTGAATGTTCCAATAATGCTCAATATTAGTAAACAATACAAAAGAAAAAAAATCCATACTCATTTGATTTAATCAACTGTTTACCTATAGCAAGGGCAAGTATCCTCCTATCTCTGTCTGAGTAGGGTTCGTTCCGCGACAGAGTGCCCGATACAAACCGGCAAGTGTAGCAGAACCCCAGCTATATGCAGCAAATGCCCCCAGGTCTTCTAAAAGAGGCACATACATCAACTTCACTAAATATCTAGATGTATCTGGAAAGATGACTCCACCTATAATTCAGACAAGTTGCCCCCTCACAAACTGCTGGACAACCTCATCATCTGCATCATCATCCAAGTGGAAGTCTCGGTAGAACTGATCGAAGAATGATAAGCAGAAACGACCTTTAGAAGATGCCTCGGCAGGGGGTGCAACCCCAAACAACCTTACAAATATATCCTGCCACTGCTCTAATATATAACGCGGATCAAGCCCAGTAACCGCTAACCCATCAATCCGTAGACTACTCAGAATACCGACATCCTGTAGTGTGACTGTTGCCTCACCAAATGGAAGATGAAATGTATGGGTCTTCTGCCGCCACCTCTCAACAAGTGCACAAATAAGGCCGATATCAAGTCGAATCTGGCCTATCCGATATATGCCATACATGCCAACCTGCTCCAAATAATATTGCACTCGTGGGTGTGCCATGCCTGGTGTCTCCTTTCATATCTGCGTGTCATGTCGACGGCATCCAAACACCGGTAATTCATGCAACAAATTCATTGTAATAATACATATCAATAACATAAACGCATGCTAACTAATTAAGAATCATCGATCAATAATGCATGCTTCGCCCTCAAATATTTTGGTTGATCTATGCGAAGCTTGCAGAGTGAGAACACTAGAATCGCGAGGCCCTGGATGTAAAACATTATGAGCCATCTCGTACTACTCTGTCAAAACAAGTAAAAACATCACATAAGAAAAATTTTTATGTTCACTGATAATAACAAGTAAAAACAAGTTTGATTTATTTGTACAAAAAAAATATAACTACAATGATAATAAGATAGAAACCATGATGATGTACAATAAAATTTTTAATAAAATATTCAATAGAATTATTCCAATGAATGTTAATCCAACAGCAGTAAACAACTAAGGCAATAGCTCAAATATGATTTAATTTTAAAATAAATTATATTTGCCTGAAACTGAGAATGTATTTACATAAGTAATTTATGATTCAAGTAATTTTGCGAAAATGCCATGCATTTTAAAAGAACGGTGCCGTAGTCTAGAAAATCTAAGATTTTTTTTATAACTGATGTTACAAGAGAGGCTATTTTGATTTATAAAATGATGCATCAACATAGACCTCATCCAAACCATTTCACCCTCTCATCTGTACTAAAGGCATGCTCGTTTCTAAAGGCAATAGGGGAAGGTAATTAAATTCATGCTCATTTAACTAATCAATTTCTTTATCATAAAGATGAATGCGAAGCAGTTAGTAACAAAGCATATTTAAATTTTTATAATTTAATTGAATTAAAAAAATTTATCTTGGGGAACCATCGGTCCGAGAGAGAGAAGGGGATGGGTCGCAAGACGGGCCGCAAACGGGCCGCGAGAGAGAGGGAGCAGGGGGGACTGCTCGGGTGTGGGAGAGAGGGAGAGGGGGACCGGGTGGGTTCGCACGAGAAAGAGGGAGCAGGGGGGACCGGGTGCTCGGGTGCGCGCGAGAGAGAGGGAGCACGGGGGGCTCGGGCGCGCACGAGAGAGAGGGAGTAGGGGGGACCGGTGGGTTCGGGTGCGGACCGGGGGGCTTTGGGGTGGTGGCTTGGGCTCGGGGGACCGGGGGTCGGGGTGGGAGGAGGGTTACTTCGCTCGGGGGGGGGTGTGTGCGGTCTCGGGTGGGCTCGGGGGAGGGCGACGGGGAGGGGGGTGCGGACCGAGGAGTCGGGGGTGGTGGCTGGGGCTGGGGGGACCGGGGGGTTGGGGGTGGGGGTGGGGGGAGGACTTGCGCTCGGGGGGGTGGCCGGCTCGCGCTCGGTGGGGCGAGGTGGGGGACCGGGGGCGCTCGGGGGAGGGGGACCGGGGGGGCTCGAGGGGAGGGCGATGGAGGGGGAAATCCATTGAAAACGCCACTCCATGTGGCATTTTTGCTTCAAAAACTTCCTATGGCGTTTTCGGAAACGCCACATCGCCCTCCACGCTGGCGCTGAAGAGGCAGATTTTTAGCTTGAAAAACGCCATTTCAAATGGCGTTTTTTACTTTAACACCATTCTTACAAAATGTTGAAATGACGTTTTTCACTTTAACACCATTCTTGCAAAATGTTTTGTTTCCACCCTGATTTTGTTAAAAATAATTTTTTTTACCCCTTTAAGAAAAACAGCTCAACTTTCTTAGCCAATTATTTTCTTTCTATGAAGAATATTTTTTTTTAGTCGAAAACTTCTTTTGCAACAAACTATTATTTTTTAGCCTATTCTTTTTCTTTTTCCTCATCGAAAACCTTTTCAATTGAAAATAAGTAATTTCTAAATGCACATTTTTTCAAACTATTTTTTTTTATCTAATCAAACATTATTTTTTAACCAATTTGGTTTCTTCAGTCAATCAAACTATTAAATTTTTTTAACTAATTATTTTTTTTCTGATGAAAAATATTTTTTAGTCAAAAGCTATTTTTTATTAAACTATTATTTTAGCTTGTTCTTTTTTTTCCTAGTTTGAACTTTTTTAAATTGGACTATTAGTTTTTTAGTTAGCTCTTTTTCTTTTTTATGGGAAACTTTTTTCCAAATTATTATTATTTTTCTTATTTTTATATTTTTCTCTTGAAGCTCAAAAATATATATAAGAAAATCAAAAAATGGTGTAAAAATATTAAGAATATAAAACAAAAATATAAGAAAGCATGTTGATTGAGATTTACATAATACGAATAAAATTACAATGAAAAGGTACAATAATAAAAAGATAAATAAATAAAGAAGGCCAAATATAAATTTAAAATAGAATATAAATTTAATATAATTCAAACTAAGAAAAGGAGTATAATAATATTATTATAAATCCTAATAATCAAGCATAATACTAAATTAATGACATAAAATATAATCAATTACAATAAAATATAAATTTAAAAAGATATAAATAATAATAATAATATTTTTGATGGCTATTACTAAATATTAGGTGTATTAGTATAGAGAGTCTCTAAAATATTTATGGTAATCTTTATTTTAAGTTTTGATTCTATTCCTTAGTAAAGTATTGTTTGAGAGAGGATTGGGTTAGAGATGGTTGAAGGATTCTGATGTTTTGGTCTAAAATTCTTTCGAACGTGAGTTGCAGAGAATGGCCCTTGTTTTGCACGCAAATATAGAAGAGGGATTTGATATCGGTTGACATTCAAGTCTTTGCTTTTTCTTTTTAAATAGTTAGGTCTTATGAAAAAGTACTTATTTGGTGCATTCTAAAACATCAAGTATGTACCCCTTCCTTTATATTATAGGAAAGCTATGGATGAAAAATCATGATTATCGATAGCATGTTTTAGCCAATTAAAAGCATTAACGTTTTATTAAAAAAAAATCTCATGTTTTATCGGTAGATAAAACCAATCATTTCTTTCAACTATTGGAATGCAACAGGATCGACTAATATCAACAGCAAAAATATAAATGAAAATAAAGTATGCTCAATTATTAGCATATACAATAAAGGAAGCAGTAATATATGTACAAAAGGAATAGATACAACTTGTATAATATAAAATACTTATAATAAAATTTAATTTTTATAATTTATCTCAAGTATTAAAATGCAATAGGGTGAACAATATTGATAGTAAAACTATTTTTTAAAAATAATCCATAAAGAAATAACATGTAACTTCACTTGAAAGAGGTATGTGTTTGAATGGTTTCCTTTTTCTGTATGAATTTGTAGTTTATATTAGATTGAATAAATAGAAATTGTGTTTTAGATTATGAAATTTGATTTGTTTAGATAATTTGTAGTTGTATTTAATTAATTAAAAGTCATAGATTTAGATATGATTTTTTTTTTTTAATGACCATAAGAAACCAAACACATAGCCTAAAAAATAAATTATTTATGCTTGGTAAAATTTAATTTACTTTACTTTATAAATATTATTATATCAACATTAATATATGCCCCACGCTGCGCTGGTGCATGACTAGTTATCTATTGGTTAGAGGAAAAAAAAAAAGGGAGACATATTGTTCAGCTAGAAGTTCAATTGGAAATGCGGTTAAGGCTCTACTTATATATATATATATATGCGCGTGTGAGAGTTTGTGTTATATTCTCTATTAGGGCTCGTGGTTCTTAAAAAATTGAGAAGATAAAGAGAAGAAAAACTGAAAGATGGATCAAGGATCCAGAACAAGAGACTTGAGTCTAAAGATATTTATTATAAGATTGCCTACCTTCACGTAAGTCTTAACAATGTCATCATCCACCCCTTTGCAAGGGGCTTAGGACATTCACCATTCAAAACTCATGCACGCGTGTCCTTATTTGTTTCTCTGTCTGTCAATTAATTAATGAGTCAAAGTAGAATGTAGTGCTTGGAAGATAGCTAGAGAAATCATTCAACTTTGTGAAGATGTCTTGCTTGAACCTATCCCTTCTGCCACACTTCCTAGGAAATCTACCTCTCTATGGTCAAATCTAATGCAATGAATCTAGAAAGAAAAAGGAAATGATTAATTAAAGCGTGCAATGAATCATCCCCTGCAGTACAAACTGTCGGTTATGTTATATATCTCAACAACACCAAAATCAAGTGCACAGCAGCTTACCAAGTCGAAGCATCTCGCTTAAAGACCCCATGCAAAATAAATTCTACCACAATAAAACAAGAAGAAAATGGCACTTGAATAGCAATAGATATAATGAGTTCATCTCATTGATATATGCGCATGTCAAGTGGTAGCACATACATCACACCTTAAATTTGAAGTTTATGAAGCAAACAGTCGAGCACAAAGAAATCGTCATTCTTTCAGGGCATCAACAATGCTCTTGAGATTCTTATAGGATGATCCTCCCTCCTTGATGCTCCTATCAGCAATATCCTTCCACATTAAAGCTCTTGCCTTTATGTCCTCATCCCTAAATAATTGGCTGACCTTCTCTTTGATCTGCTCCCTTGGAACAAACCCTTTGTCATCAGGTTCTATTCTCAAGCCAGTCTTCCAGACGTCACAGATGTAGGTCTGGTTGAGGAACTGATCGACGAAGTAAGGCCAGCAGAGGAAAGAAACTCCATTCTTCACCCCTTCCAATGTCGAATTCCAACCACAATGAGAGAAGAAGCAAGCAACAGAAGGATGTGCTAGCACCTGCTGTTGAGGAGACCACTCCACCAACTTTCCTCGTCCTTTAACTCGATCTCGAAACCCATCTAACCAGGCATCATCGATCCCATTTGTGAGGTTGGGTCTTACGACCCACAAGAATGAATGGCCGGAGAGTTCGAGCCCAAGCGCGAGCTCTTGGAATTGTTGGTGGTTGAAGACCGCTAAGCTCCCAGATGCCACGTAAATGACCGACTTGGCGGGTTGCTCCTCGAGCCAACTCATGGAGGTCGCATCATCTGGCCAGAGATGCCCGACGGCCTTTCCAAACCATTGGCTTGTGAGCAGCGGTCCAACGGGCAGTAGATTTGGGCAGATAGCGAAGGATGGTGGCTCGAGGTCATAGAATGAGTTGCAAATGATTGTTTCAGCGAGCTGCATTGCTTCATTGTTGCTGGTTATGTGCCTAAAGATGGCTTCTTGTCTTTGTAGATCATGGGGGATGTTCCAAGAAAGATGGCATGTGTTCACTGATGGCATGCCAGGGCTCAGCTGGAAGGGCTCATTCCGTTTTATCGTTCCTGCATAAAATGCATAAAAGAAAGATGGCTCACGATTTTTTTTTTTTTTATAAAAATCCAGGAGCTTCTCCTTCCAATAGATATTTCTTTAAATTTGTTTGGAAGATGAATCAAACTTTCCACCATTAAAGACACATTGATGTCAGAAGCATTGAAGGAATCCCATGGTGACTACCAAAACTCGCTGCTCCATTAGTTTGATGGATCTTTTCCTAGCTTTTTTTTTTTTTTAAAAAAAAAAAAACATTACCTAAGTGCATCTTCCACATATATATTATTACTATACATAATAAACATAAATCTACATGACTAACACATACTTAACGAATAAATTAAAAAAATTTAATATTATAAACTGAATATTTATTTTTTAAAAAAAATTTATATAACATATGCAAATATAAATAACCAACAAAGAAATAGAGAAAAAAAATCTCATTTGATCCTTGACATCACTGCAAACGACAACATTAAAAGCACTGATAACAAATTTTTTTCTCAAGATTTTAAAAAAACCCCTCTAAAATAAAAGTACTAATAACAAAATTCTTTCTTAAGATTTTAAAATAACCCTTCTTTAAAAAAAAGCGCTAATTACAAAATTCTTTCTCAAGATTTTAAAAAAATTCCTTTCCATAAAAAGGATGGATAACAAAATTCTTTCTCAAGATTTAAAAAAAATCCTTCAAAAAAAAAATACTGATAATAAAATTTTTTCTGAAGATTTTAAAAAGTTTTCTTCCCATAAAAGAGGACGGATAACAAATTTTTTTTTCAAGATTTTAAAAGACCCCTAAAAAAAACACTGTGAATAAAATTCTTTCTGAAGATTTTAAAAGAATCCTCCTTGAAAAAAAGCACTGATAAAATTTTTTTTCTTAACATTTTAAAAAATTTCTTTTCTATAAAAAAGGATGGATAACAAAATTCTTTCTCAAAATTTTAAAAGAACCCCTCAAAGAAAAAAAAAAACATTGATAACAAAATTCTTTCTCAAGATTTTAAAAGAACCCCCTAAAAAAAAAAAAGCACTGATAACAAAACTTTTTCCTAATATTTTAAAAACACCTCTCCCAAAAAAAAAATCTAATAATAAAATTCTTTCTCAAGATTTTAAAAGACCCCCCCCCCTCTCCAAAAAAAAATAAAAATAAAAATAAAAATAAAATCACCTGCTCAATTTTTTAATAGATATTTTCACGCCTTGAGCCGTTTTATTTTTCAGGGAAATTGATCAAGCGGTGTCTTACCATCAGCACCGATGATTCCATCTCGGATCATCTTAGGGATGCTCTGAAACGTCGCAAGCACCGCAGCGGACGCAGGCCAAAAGGCCGCTGACCGGATGCCCATCTTTCGAGCCACCGCGAGAGCCCACCCCATGTTCCCATCGGCGATGACGCGCGTGACCTCGCCACCTGCCGATGCGTTAATCTTTGTTATAAGTTCCTCAAGACGTCTGGGCATCACCCTTAAGAAACCTTCCGTTAGCCTCCCGAGATTGCTACGGTCTTCGTCGGGAGCCAACCCATCCGGAAGGGAAACCATCTCGATTCCTTCCACTCCATCACCGCCTTTTTCGGACAAGGCAGCGATAATCCGATGATGATTGAATTCGCTGTTGACGAACGTAACCTTGAAGCCATGGTTCACCAAAAGGTGGGAGAGAGCCATTAAAGGTATAACATGGCCCTGCGCTGGGTAAGGGATGACAATGGCATGAGGTGAGCCCATTTCTTCGGACTTTGCAATGACACTCCCCCTACCACTGCCTCTATTTATATACTGGACATCGAGTGCATTCCAATTCTCATTTTGATGGCTAGAATTTGCCGTTGAATTTAGGGAAATTACAGTGAGACCACTAATCCAAAAATTAAAAATAAATAAATAAAAGAAAAAACGGAGACCACAAACATAACGACTTGTTCCGTCCTGGCCCTTGACGCATTTAATTTTCTTTTGGGTCCCAGAAAGTCTTTGGGAGATGAGGTAAGCTCAAATTATCATGTGAAAGGGACTAATGGGCAGCCCTATAAACAAGAGCTAGCCGTACAGCACGTTTCATAAACGCATCTTCCTCCAGAGATTCAGGGATGCTGGAGTCAAAGATTTCATGCTGGAGCTGCATAGATATGGCCTTGTCGGATTGTCAGACTTCTCAACGACTGCACTTCTACCGTCGAATATCGCTCATAAAACTCTAAACCAAAAAAACAAATACCGCTCATAAAACACTCAACCTCCCCCTCAAGCAGCCTCTGGTCAAAGGGACGTGCGTTAGAAGTTCAGGCATAGAAAAGAACGGCACTTGGGTGCGCTGTATTATATATATATATATATATATATTTAATATCATCTTAATTTTTATAGAAGCAACAATGAAAGTTTGATACGGTGTATTGTTTGCATGCTCCTTGAAAGAGTGTTGCAGGAGCTAATTTCTTATATCATTTTTATGTTTATTAATTATTTTTAATGAATACTTTCTTTCTATGCTTTCAATTTTTAGCTTGTTAGTATTGTATCTTACCACTTATGAACCTTATGTACCAATTTTGCATCCTTTAGCACGCTACACCATGTGTATCCTAACAATTAAAAGGTTCATACAATTGAATAGGTTAGCCTTGAAAAATATAACCCATCCATGTTACCATGGCACAGCCCAATCGGTATTAAGACTTAATTTTATGCCTTAGCCATCATGTTTATACCTCTTTAAATATTATCTTTCAAAGATTCTATCCCTATGGTATAATATCACATCGCCATAATGATAATGAAATAACTATAAATATAAGATCCCTATGGTGCTTTCTTTCTCTCAACATTTGCAATTTCTTTAATTTAACTTTCTTTGATTTTTTTTATTTCAAAAAAAATATTATTAATATTTTCTACTTATATTTAATAGAAACTCTCTAACATGCGTTCATAAAATTTGAAATAAATTCGCTTATTGAGCTGCTTACTTTCAACTATAATTTATTTTACATTATTACTTATGTTGCTTTTATTAGAATTTGGTTTAGAAGAAGGAAAAGTTGGTTTTATGGTTTAAATCATTTGAGAAGACGTAAATGCTCGAAATGCCATCACCTAATCTAATATATATATATATATAGTCACGTTGTTATAACCAAATCATGCCACATGTCATATTACATTAAATGCAATATAATTTGCTCTTTGAACGCATTTTGTTTCCACCTATGGCCAGTCAAAGTGTAACATTACATTAAATGCTGAGAATGTAAATCTTATTTTTTAAATCAATTAATTTTTTTTATTTAAAAAATTAGTCCGATACATATATTTTATTTATCTTATTTTTATTTTCAATCTAAAAATAATAATTTTAAAATTTAAATTTGATGATATAAAATAAAAAAATGATATAAATTTATATTTTTTATCTTGTTTCCATTTTAGATTATATCTATATTTTTAAAAACTTTATTTTTAAGAAAATATTTCATCTATTTTTAATCTATAGTTTTAAATCAATTTTTTTTTAAAATTTGAAACTAATTTAATATTTTCTTTTTTACCTTTTCGTTTTAGATTATGTTTATATTTTTTAAAAACTCTATTTTTAAAAAAGTGTTTATTCTATAATTTCAAATCAATAAATTTAAAACTAATTGAATCTAATATATATATATATATATATACACACACACTCACACATATAATTTATCTTATTTTAAATTTTTATTTTAATAATATTAAATTAAAAAATTATATAAATTTATATTTTTATTTATTTTATTAATTAAATCAGCATTCGTGCATTACATGGGCTTTTATATATATATATATATATATATATATATATTGCTTTCCTCTTGCATGGAAAACCGGAAGCTGAGACTTTCTTTTGGTACATGCATTTTATCATTTTTTTTTTATTATTTTTATCCTCTTACATGAAAAGCCGGAAGCCGAGAAAACTTTTTTAGTTTGGCATCTTTTATGTTGAACCGGAAGCTGAGTGTTTTCAACTTCCATTTCGATATATATATATATATATATATATATATATATTATTTTTTATTTTTTATTTTTTATTTTTTTTCCACCCCTTTTAACTGCCCAGCTGCGCGAACTTGACTCCCAATCTTTTTTTTCTTTCTTTTCTTTTCTTTTCTCGGAAATCTTGTTTTGGTTTTCCTCTTGCATGGAAGACCGGAAAGCTGGGAATTTCTTTTGGTGCATGCTTTTGATGACTTTATTTATTTTTTTCTTCTTACACGTAGAGCCGGAAGCCGTGAAATTTTTTTTTTGTTTAGACCGGAAGCTGAGTGTTTTCTCAACTTCCGTTTTGTTTTCTTTTTTTTTCCACCCCTTTTCTCTGCCAAGCTGCGCAAACTTGACTCCCAACCTTCTTTTTTTTTCTTTTCATTTCTCTACCTCTTTCTCTCTCTCTCTCTATATATATTATTTATTTATTTATTTATATATAAATGGAAGGTGAGAAAAGATCTCTCAATTTCTCTTTGCTTTGATTGCCATATGGCAGCTTGCATTTAATGAATTTTTTTTTTCTTTTTTTCTTATCTACCGTATGCTTTCAGGTGCTTTGGATTGCCATTTGGCAGCATGCCATTGGCATTTTTTTTTTTTTATTTCTCTACGTCCCTTCCCTTGGTTTCCATTTGCTTTCGTTGCCATGTGGCAACATACATTTAATGGCTGCTTTCTTTTTTATTTTATTTCTTTTTTTCTCTATCTTGTGCTTCCTAATTTTTTTATTTAATGCTCCTTTTTTTTTTTTATCTTTCCCCTCTATTGCTTATTATTGGTTGCCACGTCTTGAAGTTCCTTGATTTTTCACTCTTCCCAAAACTTGAGACAAAAATTCTACCAACTTCTGTTGTCGCGGGTCAAAATTCTTTTTTTTCCGTTTCTAAATGTGATGTTTTAATTTTTTTTTCCTATTACTTTTTTAACAGATCAAATTATTACTATTTGCTGATCAAATTATTACTTTTTAGCAAATTTAATTTTTTCAGTAAAGAACATTTTTTCATACAATTTTTTAAAAAATCAAACTTTGTTTATCTGATTTTTTTCCTTTCTTTTCTTGCGAGAAACATTTTCTTTCCAATCTAAAACATTTTTTTACAATAGATTTTTATTTTTTTTACTTGTTCTTTTTTTCTTTTTTTATTATTTTTTAACCAATCAAGCTATTATCTTTTTTAACGGGTTTAATTTTTTAGAGCTAATCAAGCCATTAATGTTTTTAGCTGGTTTTTTTTTATTCCATTAGAATTTTTTCTTGATTAGAAACTATTTTTTAAAATAAAACTATTAAATTTTTTTAGACAATTTTCTTTTCTTTTTGCCCATGAAGAATAATTTTTTTTATTTGAAATTTTTTTTTATCAAACTATTAGCTTCTTTAGCCAATCCTTTTCTTTCCATGAAGAATATTTTTTTTAGTTGAAAACTTCTTTTGCAACAAACTATTATTTTTTAGCCGATTCTTTTTCTTTTTCCTCATTAAAAGCCTTTTCAATTGAAAATAAGTAATTTCTAAATGCACATTTTTTCAAATTATTATTTTTTATCTAATCAAACTATTATTTTTTAACCAATTTGGTTTTTTCAGTCAATCAAACTATTAAATTTTTTTAACTAATTATTTTTCTTTTTTCTCATGAAAAATATTTTTTTAGTCAAAAGCTATTTTTTATTAAACTATTTTTTTTAGCTTGTTTTTTTTTCCTAGTTTGAACTTTTTTAAATTAGAGTATTATTTTTTTAGTTAGCTTTTTTTTCTTTTTTATGGGAAACTTTTTTCCAAATTATTTTTTTGTTATTGTTATATTTTTCTCTTGAAGCTCAAAATATATAAATAACAAAATCAAAAAAAGGTGTAAAAATACTAAGAATATAAAATAGAAATATAAGAAAGCATGTTGATTGAGATTTACATAATATGAATAAAATTACAATAAAAAGATATAATAATAAAAAAATAAATAAATAAAGAAGGCCAAATATAAATTTAAAATAGAAAATAAATTAAATATAATTCAAACTAAGAAAAGGAGTATAATAATATTATTATAAATCCTAATAATCAAGCATAATACTAAATTAATGACATAAAATATAATCAATTACAATAAAATATAAATTTAAAAAGATATAAATAATAATAATAATAATATTTTTGATGGCTATTATAAAATATTAGATGTATTAGTATAGAGACTCTCTAAAATATTTACGATAATCTTTATTTTAAGTTTTGATTCTATTCCTTAGTAAAGTATTGTTTGAGAGGGGATTGGGTTAGAGATGGTTGAAGGATTCTGATGTTTCAATCTAAAGTTCTTTTGAATATGAGTTGCAGAGAATGGCCCTTAATTTGCACGAAAATATAGAAAAGGGATTTGATATTGATTGATATTCAAGTCTTTGCTTTTTCTTTTTAAATAGTTAGGTCTTATGAAAAAGTACTTATTCGGTGCATTCTAAAACATCAAGTATATACCCCTTCCTTTATATTATGGGAGAGCTATGGATGAAAAATCATGATTATCGATAGCATATTTTAGCCAATTAAAAGCATTAACATTTTATTAAAAAAAAAATCTCATGTTTTATCGGTAGTTAAAACCAATCATTTCTTTCAACTATTGGAATGCAACAGGATCATCTAATATCAATAGCAAAAATATAGATGATGATAAAGTATGCTCAATTATTAGCATATATAATAAAGGAAGCAATAATATATGTACAAAAAAAATAAATACAACTTGCATAATTTAAAATATTTATAATAAAATTTAATTTTTATAATTTTTCTCAAGTATTAAAATGCAATAGGGTGAATAATATTGATAGTAAAACTATTTTTTAAAGATAATCCATATATAAATAACATGTGACTTCACTTGAAAGAGGTATGTGTTTGAATGATTTTCTTTTTCTGTATGAATTTGTAGTTCATATTAGATCGAATAAATAGAAATTATGTTTTAGATTATGAAATTTGATTTGTTTAGATATTTTGTAGTTATGTTTAATTAATTAAAAGTCATAGATTTTGATATAATTTTTTTAATGACAATAAGAAATCAAACACAGAGTCTAAAAAATAAATTATTTATGCTTGATAAAATTTAATTTCCTTCACTTTATAAATATTATTATATCAATATTAATATACGCCCCACGCTACGCTGGTGCATGACTAGTAATCTATTGGATAGAGAAATTAAAAAAAAAAAAAAGGGAGACATATAGCGTTCAGTTAGGAGTTCAATTGGAAATGGGGTTATATATATATATATATATATATATATATATATATATATATGCGCGTGTGAGAGTTTGTGTGTTATATTCTCTATTAAGGCTCATGGTTCTTAAAAAATTGGGAAGATAAAGAGAAGAAAAACTGAGAGATGGATCAAGGATCCAGAACAAGAGACTTGAGTCTAAAGATATTTATTATAAGATTGCCTACCTTCACGTAAGTCTTAACAATGTCATCATCCACCCCTTTGCAAGGGGCTTAGGACATTCACCATTCAAAACTCATGCACGCGTGTCCTTATTTGTTTCTCTGTCCGTCAATTAATTAATGAGTCAAAGTAGAATGTAGTGCTTGAAAGATAGCTAGAGAAATCATTCAACTTTGTGAAGATGTCTTGCTTGAACCTATCCCTTCTGCCACACTTTATAGGAAATCTACCTCTCTTTGGTCAAATCTAATGTGATGGTGGCTTCTCAATGAATCTAGAAAAAAAAAAAAGGAAATGGTTAACTAAAGTGCGTGGCCAACTTGCCTAAAAGGAATCCACTCTCTTTTACCACCTTGAAAACTTCTCTTTATTATCCACCGATCAAAAATTGCAAATGTGCCAGCCAAGAAGTTCAAGAAAGATGGTATATTCTCTATAAATTTTTAAATAACGGTGGACTGAAATTTCCCTTTTACAATGCGATTTAGCAAAAGGTAGCGCTAGAAAAGTTAAAATCCTCTTATGCTTGCTTTGAAAAATAAATTCTATGTAGGTAAAATGTTTATCAAAAATAGCTAAAACGTCAGCGTAAGTTATCACCTATGCAACTTATAATCTGAATTAATTACTCATCTTCAAATTTGATATCTCTTTACTAGAAGCTCATAAAATAGGATGAAACTTAAGTACAGTACCCTATATGCTTGTTCTTCAATTTCATCTGTCTCTTTTTCTTTTCTAGCGCCATCTCAACCTTCACATAAGCATCAAGGTATAGTAGAAAGGAAAAAAAATAAAATAACATACTTTCTATCTTAAGTGTTTCTTCTTCTTCATCTAATTTGGGAGCCCTCTAATCCTTTTAGAGAAGTAAAAATATTAAAAAATCTTTGAGAAAAGCAAGAAATCAACGCTGCACTTTGCTAGCAAGTTTGAAAGAAAAATATTTCTTAAAAAACCTTCTTCTCCATGAATATTCCTTCATTAAACTATTCTCTCTTTCCAACAATAAGGTAATGTTTGTGATAGTCATAAACTCCTTTTGAGCAGGCTTGTACCTTGACCATATCCCCTCCTATCATTTTCAACTTGTAATTACATTTTTTTTTTTTTTTTGTTAATAAATTAGGAGGGCTTGATCCCTCTATTTACCATTATAGAAAAAAAAAAAAAATGTAGTATTAGGAAAAGAAAAAAAGGATTCCATTTATTTTTCTATGTATTATGTTCATCCATTCTTTAGATTGGCTAGTGAGCTTAATTTAATGATGATATGGGAACTCTCCACCTACTACAGTTTGGGCTTAATGAGGCATGATAGATGATGCGGATGGATCCAAACTGGCGTAGGGTTCAGCCTAAAACAACGCAACGCAAACCATCAGCCATGTGACCTGCAGTATATTATATTTCAAGTTGCACCAACCACCAACCACCAACCACCATCCACCATTCACCATTCACCTGAAAATGGTTGCCGCAATTGACTGACATTTATAAGAGTTAGTAAATTTAATGAGGAAACAAGTCTCACTCTCGAAGAGCCATTAATCATAACGAGGAATTCAAATGTTTAAGATTGACGACATATCTAGGCGGTCAAGAAATTTTATCCCCAAAATTTTACTGAGCAAGAGAAAATTCATTTAAGATTTCAATTACAATATTATAAACTTGTTGTAAGCTCATTTGAGATTTCAGTTACAACATTATAAACTTGGTGATCTGAGTGAATTTTGCCGGGCTTAGCAAAAACATCCAAATAGCAGTTGATGGGAAATAGCTACTAGTGATAACTGCTTGATAGGTTCAAATTTTATACAAATATTATCACAAATAACCCTCTATCCAAAATTAATACTAGAAATTCTCTCTTATGTCAGCGATCCTCCACATCACCTGCTTTCATAGCACTTTCACAACACCACACATTTGAGCTCTGAACACATTAATATTAGAAATTCTCTCTTATGTCAGCGATCCTCCACATCACCTGCTTTGATAGCACTTTCACAAAACCACACATTTGAGCTCTGAACACGTGCATATCATATAGACATGTCAACCTAAGATAAATTCAATAGGGGAAGTCCTTCGGTATAAATATTTTTTGAAGAAAATATATGGTTTGGTTGCTAGATCGAGATCACAACTAAATTGTGATCACAACTGTCCAAGTTTTTCTAATGCTGACACTAAAGTCCTCTGATTTTTATTTAGCGCTGCTGATCAAAAAGAGTTCCTTCAAGCTGCAGTAATATTTTTTAAGAAAGATTTTATTTAGCAGTGAAGACCAGAAGATCATCTGGAGTGTAAAACCTGAAAACAGAAAATGAGCAGGGCACTGGGTGGCTCCAACAACTAAACTGTGAGGGATCTGACGATTTTAGGAACGGAGATTGGTGCTGACATTGTTGGAAATATTTCTTTGCAAGGCTAAAAATCTTCTACACTTAAAAGCGAGACTTTTACATGGGTGTTCAAAGGGCTGCGGGGATTCAGGTCAGAAAACTTGGTCGGCTTAAAAACCTCGTCCACTCTGGTACCCTGGCGTGATGGGATAAAATGAAACAAGAATAACTCATGTGAGTCATGTGCTTTAACAAGAATGTAAACAGGAATGACAAAATTCAATCAATTGACCACTGCAACATCAAGCATTTACAGGGAGCAAGATCTGCCAAAAACACAAAAGAAGACAACATTTTCTGATTTCAATTACTCAATCTTTTGTTTGCTCTTATATTAGTTCAAATGTCACACGATTTGTGCTCAACATTCTCACTGAATAGGAAACTGCAAATATCCATTCAGTGAGATCATGGTACAAGACTGGGATGAATGAGAGAGCATGGAACTTGAGATTGCTGGATGAATGAGAATCAAGCCTAGGCGAGCCAGACAGTGCAACCTGAAGGTTGAGAAAGCATTTTAGCTGCGAGGGAAAATGAATGAGGGGCAATGGTGGGGCCTGAGACGAGTCATGCATGGAAGGGTAGAAGGGGGTATAAATTGGTCCCTGCTGACCCTGCCCCTGGATAAGACTGTATGTAGGACCAAACATAAAGGATTAATTATGAAATGACAGTCAAACCAATCTTAAAACAGATGGACCTGAAGAAACTAATTGTCAACTCAAGTCATTAATCATGCAGCTATAACATTTGTGTTGACAGAAGTCAGGTGCAGGTCTGCTTTTTGCTACCTCAAACAACAGAACAAACTGCTTGGAACAAAATAGGTGATCAACAACTACATTCGTGCAAGCTAATTTGTTGTTCAGGACAAAGCCACAGAACTGTAACAAAATTACCACAACAAATTTTCAGGGCTATCCAAATAAAAGATAAGCAATGCACATAGCTTGCAAACAGTAAGAAATGAACAAGAAAAACAATTTGATCCCCATGCGCCGCATTACAAGTTATACTGCCAAAGAAGTACCATCGAGCCTCTATCATATTTTCTGTAAAATGCAAAGATTTTAAATCTTTTTTTATCACTTTCTTCTATACAATATGGTCTAATCCCAGTAATATGACAAAAAATACAAGCACTTAATCTCTTTACCAAAATCCAGCAAATTATACGAAAGATGATAGCTGATAGTTGATAGCTGTGGGTCATGGACCAAAATTATCGCTGTTTGCTGGCTGAGCGAGAAGGCCCGAAGTAATTTGTAACTAAACCCATGATTGCAAACCTGAAAGAGATTAAGTCATTAGTATATTCATCTTAATATTTTAATACTGCCAATATTTTCTTGATCTTTGTTAATTTGACCATTCTCAAGGAGCCATCCATGGAATATATTATTAACAACAGAACTTGACATACCATCAAAATGAAAACTAGCTCATTTTAAAGATCCAGAAGCTTTATAGCACAGCATTGAGATATAAAGTACATAAATTACATGCCATAGAAAAGTACTGCCAATCATATGAAGATCAAGGGCATAAAAGTCTAACACATCCAATTTATTTCTTCAAGCCTGAAATAAGGTATCATCCTTCCTTGCTTTGGATATGTTCAAAAAATTGAGAGAGAGAGAGAGTTTCCTTTAGTACTTTAGAAGCATCAAGGAAAAGAAAGAAAATGCCAGAAGTTGCTAGAAAGACAGATTATGGTATTGTGTCTTCTTACATCTGCTGTTGGTGTTGACCTTTTTTCCTTCAAAGAATATCTAAAGTGCTTAAATAAACAGAATAACACCCACTTCTTAAAATATTGTGTGTCAAACTCCTTCATTCTGAAGCCTAAAATAACATCAACAAGCAAAATGATCTTGTAATTGTTCAGTAAATGGAAACTCCTCCGATGAACAGCATAGGCATGGTGCATGAGAATGTGCATCTTTTAAAATAATTTAAAGTTTTCAGGCCCCAGTACGGCACAAACCATTTGCTAGGCTTGATTAAGATTGATCACATGTACAGAGAGAGCAGCCAATACATAATGTCAAGATAACCTTGGATTATTTTTAACCTTAGCCAAATGTGCTATCCCATCTATATACTTGGTTTCATCGGCCAAAGTAGTTTTCATTCAAGATTTCGGAATTTACAATTAGCTCCCAACGTGATATTTACCCTTTTCATAATTGATTTCATATTCCTGGGACCTAAGAGACCAGCTGATAGGAGACAAAACTCACATTATTGGTTATAATTATTGGTTTCTATATGTAAAATCTGTCTTAGTGGTGCGGTTTATGTCATTCTGCTAGATATGGCAAAACTAGAAAGCAGTGAAGAAAGTTTGAATTTATCCACATATCTCAAGGAAAAGGGCTTAATTCATGGATTGTCTTTCAAGATAGAGATTTAAACGCACACCTAATGCAGTGGAAGCACAATCATTAAAGCAACTTATTCAAAACAACTGTATCAACCAGAATGATTGCAGGATTAACATACATGTTATCAACAAATTGACGGAACAGAATATCAAATGAAAAATAACAATAAAATAATTACTTAAACCAAACACCTGGTCCAATGAGTTGCACAAACACTAATCACTTGTACTAAGAGCCTTGCAGCAACTTAAAACTTGCTACTCTGTGATGGCTGCCAATAGCAAACTTAAATTTTCTGGCAAGGGCCACCTGCCTTTTATCACTTTGATTTGAATGATTCAAGTCATGCTTGTGCATACATGTGATATAGAGTAAATGTTTTGGAGGTCCATGGACCCAATAATTTTCTTAGATCATCTCCAAGGTACTGGTAACCAGATCGAGAGAGATGGTGCTCAAGCTCGATCTTACCAGACTATGTCAGTAAAAGGAAAAAAGGGGGAAGAAACCAGACATGTCTCAGAATATCTTGAAGAATATGGTGACCAGATAAAGAAAGGTGATGTTCAGTCATATTTGATAAACAGAGAATTTTACGTTAAAAGATTTTTTTTTTATAAAAAAAAAAAGAAATCCTGCTCAAGGTTCAGATTCTTACAAAGTTGGACTCAACAGAGAGCATTATGAAAGGTCACAGGTAAATGAACCATGTACATATAAACTACATCATGGATCAAATAGCTTTCTTGAATATTTTCAGCATACAGGCTTCCAAGGAAGTTGACTGGACTAACTAGAGGCACACAAAACCACATTAACAGCAGATATAATGGTTTAACAGCCCCAATTTCAAAACTTGGATTGGAGAGAGGAGAAAGTATCATTTAATAAGTCAACAACAAAATAATGTGTTCCACACCAAAAGCAAGCCATCCATGCACTTAAGTTCGTGTATGATGCCATAAAATAGCTGTGCCTTCTGTCAATTTCTAGAAAACACAACAGTGGCCACCAGAGGGCAGATGTTTTCATTATAGTGATTTTACAAAGAGGATGGAGAGATGTACTAGCATCTATGACTTCAGCTGTGGATAAGATCTGCATCCAAGCTTCAGATCTTGTGATTTACTGGCTCAACATTAGACTTCCCAATTGGAGATGAAGGCTTTATTCAAGTGTTTTCTTCCAGTCCAACGTGTGCTTCTACTCTACCTAGATACTGATAGTCAAGGTGATGGAGTAAATTGATGCTACAAGAATGCCCTCATAAAAGATGCAAAATCGCCAGCAAGGTAATGATAAGACAAGTGATGACAGTCCCTATAAGCATAGATGTCAGACAAAAGTGGTTTCAGAAATGAGGGTGGATAGGCTTAGAACAAAGATTACCCTCAAACAATCTCATAAGAAAGAGCATACTTTGGAAAGTAATCCAGGGTTAGCAACTCAAGTTTCTTCATTTTGGAATGGTTTTTAGGCCACAAACCATGTCATGGAAGCATCCCATAAGCAGTAGGGAATGGCAGTTCACTTAGCTCTGAAGGACTGCAGTAAGCATCAGTTTCCAAATCTTTTAATCACTGGCTTAGATAGGAATGCTGTGGATGCTCGTACTCTACTTAAACTATTAATTGTATCTATATCAAGAAAATAGGGTGGCAAAACATGAAATATTCAAACTAACTAACATTGCATAAGTATCACAAAGGGACATGCTACATTGCCAAAACTCCATGCTTGGTGTATTAAGCAATTTTCATACCAATGTGATGAGAAATCTCATTAGTTATGCCAAGTTTAAATGCAAAACTATGCATTCTCCCGGCTAAGCTACATACTGAAATAAGAAATGGAAGAAGGCAGCAAATAGAATTCAATAATGAATCAACGTGAAATATCTTTTATTGTTGAACCATCTAGGAAGAAATGAAAAATTATTTAAACAGAAAACTAAAGGAACAAAACTTTACAGCATTACTTACATCATAGCCATAGATATCTGTTTGAGATCATTTTCAAGATTCTTCATATTCGCAAGAGACTGAGCACAAAAAATTATGGCCAGCCAAGCGCAAAGCTTGTACTACACACACAGAATGGGAAAAAATTATGATCACAAAAAATTATGGCCAGCCAAGAGTAAAGCTTGCACTGTAGACACAGAAGGGGAAAACATTATGAACAAAGGTGTTACAATTCCAACCAAATTAGCAAGCTTGCTCAACGTTGCAACCATGCTAATGGGAATAATGCAGTGAAACAAAAACATGAAAAAGAGGTTACTCGATAAACTCAACTATCTTCAAGACAAAGCATGTCTATACCAGTATCATCATCATAATCACCAAGCACCAAGAAGACAATCGCTCATTCTTAAACCAAAACACTGACAGGAAATAAATAATTCAACAGAAAGCTCAAAGAATGCTGCTTCTACTACCATATTCCAACACTTGAGTGGTCACAGATTTATAGCTATCATCATTCACTGTATAACCATAATAATGAGTTGTCTTAAAGTTCAAGGCTTCAGAGACATACACAGTAATTACACAGACTATATATGCCAGTGGAAATGTTAAGTGTAAATGCACATGTAAAAGGGAAAACAAAATCAGAGTCATAATTTACTATATTTTTATAATAAAGTTTGTCAATATAATATTATTTTGTGAACCAAGGTTCATGTTAGTCCGTTATAATGGACCCCTACTGACATCGTTACTGATACATTTATCAGCCATTATTTGTCTTAAAATGTCTGATTTCAAATTTTTCAGTATTAAAATAATGACCACTGTAATAGCCATTGTAACAGCATTATAATGGACAATAGCCAAAAAAATTAGTGATATCATTTTCCAGTATTGTCCCCCTAAGGAAAATTATTAATTTTTAAGTCATATGATCACTTCTGGATGGAAAATTGATACAAAAAATTTGAATGCAAAAATAATATTAATGAAAGCGGTCTTTATTTACATTATGACACTAAATAACCTGTTATACTGGCTGTTATGTTCTTCTTGTCACTATGAATATGACATCCTACCTCCATATCTTGCCAGCTTGCCATAGTTTGTACCTACTTTTATTCACAGGAACTGGTATAATTATCATAATTACCTTTTCTTACTAAATTCCTAGATTTTATCAAAGTTTTGTGCAGCTTTTATGGTTTTCTTTGATTGCAATTCGGAACCCGGACAGCACAATCCTCCTAAAACTGGGACAAAGAAACAAGAAAGAAAAGAATAAAAAAAACAAAAAGAAAAGTGTTCAGGATGATGTTGTGAATCCCAACTCACCGTCACATAATTCCACTTGACTCTGATTTGGAAAACACAATCGAGATTTTTAACAGATCAAAGAAAAAACTGAATTTAAATATATATGTGTGTGTGAGAGAGAAGAATAAAAACCCTAGGCAACGAATAAAAGAACAAAATCCGAATAAAAAAATTACATATATTAGTAAGAAGCCTGAATTCTATGAGAAAGGGAAGCTTTAGAAGGACCGAAAGAGCGCGTACTCGTAACATGACGCTAGCGACTCCGAAGATCATAGCGAAGAATCCAGCATAGTCGATGGGGAGATCTTGCGGAGAGAGCGTCGGAGGCACGTACTGCCTCGCCGCCGACGGCTGCCTCGGATCGGCGTTTGGGTTCGTCTCCCTCATCTCTCTCTCTCTCTCTCTCTCTCGCGACTTTCCACGGATCTAATGTTCTGATAATAATCTAAAAGGCCTCGTCGTAGAATCCGGAGATCTCGTTGCCGGTTTTAATGATTATGGAATTTGAGCAAAGTGCCGGTCCAAGGTGCAACTCGTCCCAACCCAATTGGACGGACCAATTTGCAGCCAGATTTGAAAATTGAATATCGTTCATATACCATTTGAGTTTAATTTACATTAATAAAAAATAAATTCAGCTTTAATCGAATCCAATCCAATTCATAAACATAAAATTATATAAATTATTTTTTTTCACTCTTAAATGAACTCCTCTCTAAATTAATTAATTTTTTCATCTTAATATTTATATCTCATTCAATCTCTTTTTACTTAATTATTCTAAAAGTAAAGATTTTTTTTAACTATTTATTTTCTTAATTAATTTTTATCTCATGATAAGCATTTTTTTAATAAATTTTTTTTATCGAATAATTTTTTTTAGCTCATTCTTTTTCTTTTTTTTGGAAGGTTAAAAAGAAGGTCTTTGAACTTTTGGTCCATATGGCAACATGTATTTCATGCTTTTTTTTTTTTTTTTTTTCCCTCTTTATGTAAAATCAGAGGCAAAGAGTTTTCTTTGGCTTCTTTTTTGTTTTTTCTCTTTTTTTTCCATCCTCTCTCTCTCTCTCTCTATATATATATATATATTAAAACTATTTTTTTAGCTTATCAAATTATTACTTTTTAACTATTTTTTATTTTTTATGATTTTTTTTTTTTTTTTCAGTTGGAAACTTCTTTTACGTCAAACTATAAAAATTTTTTAAGCGATTTTTTTTTTTTTTTTTTTCATGAGAAACCTTTTTTAGTCAAAAGTTTTTTTAATCAAACTATTATTTTTTTAGCAAATTAAATTAAAAAAAAAGCCAAGATAAAGTTTCCCAACCTCCGCTTTCTTTTGGCTGCCATGTAGCAACATGCGTTTAATTTTATTTTATTTTATTTTATTATTTTTTTTTTCTCTTATTTGTAAAAGTGGAACCTGGGAGTTTTTCCGGCTTCTGTTTTGCATTTTTTTTTTGACACATTTTTCTCCATCAAGCCAAGTGAACTTGACTTTTTTTCAGCACATTTTTTTCAACACAAAAACCCATTTAGTTTTAATCTAAACCAAAGCGGTTACATTGCTTAATTAGTTTTTTTTTTTTTTTTAATTTTTCAATCATCTCCAGCTTCTCTTCACCGGCTAAGCCCTTCCTCTATTAAAAATTATAGATCTCAACTTCTAGCCAACTTATTTTGCAATGATGGCATGAGATTAAAAGAGGGTTTTGAGGATCAAATCCTCTATAAATAGCTTAGAGTTAAACCAGCGAATCAGCTCCTCTTCTCATTCTTTATTATTATTATTATTATTATTATTATTATTATTATTATTATTATTATTATTATTATTATTATTATTCTCCTTCTCTTCTTCTCTTTCCCCTCTTAATTTTGGTGCTAAAGAAGTCTTGCTATATCTTTGCCAAAGCCTTGCCAAAACTTGGATGGTGCTGGCAATAAGGTAATAAGATAAAAATTAAACATGATTAATCCTTTATTTTTCATTGCATACTTTATTTCTATCTAACTCATGCCCCAAAAGTAACTCTACATCAGATTAAAAAAAAAAATGTTATATGCTTATAATTCAAATTCACCTATTATTAGTTAACTTTCACTCGAGTTTTTGGACTATGTAGTTCTGATTTGCTAACAGAGTTAATTGGACTAATTGATGGGTTTGGAGCGTTACAAATGGTATCAAATTCGATCTGAGTCTACGAAAATTGATGGGCATATGGATAGTTTAGATATGATGATCTTACATGTGTAATATATGAGGCATAGTTCTACTATATATATTATATTCAATTATTTTATTGACATATTCATGATGGTATGTGTAAAAATCTTATTGGGCTTTTAGCTCATTGCACACTCACCCATCCTTTTGCAGAGGATCAGGAGAATGCATATCTCATTGACCAAAAGTTTAGGGAAGAGTCCGAGGAGTAATATTAGATATTGTCCCATCTTTCTTTGAGATAGTTTCCTTTGAAATTTTAGATATTATGTTTTTGGATCATATGAACATAGCTTGTTAACACTTGATGATTTGTATTGTTGAATGATATAATGAGATTTTAGCTTCCGCAATATCATTCTCTATAATTGTATGAGTTGAGGTTGAGTAGGTTTCACATGCTCTTAAGAATCACTTAAAGAGTATGTGACCGTATCACGATGCACCTATACCGAATTTAGGATTGGATAAGAGGTCGGGCATGACATAAGGTGCTCTGCATACGATAAAGATGTCAGAAATATGTTATATTATATTTAATTATTTTATTAGTATATTCATGATGGTATATGTAGAAATTTTAATGGGCGTTTAGGTTGTTATACCTCCACCCACCCTTTTGCAAAGGATGAGGAGGATGCATATCTCATTGACCAAAAGTTTGGGAAAGAGTCCAAGGAGTAATGTTAGATATTGTCTCATCTTGCTTTTAGATAGTTTCCTTTAGGATTTCAGACATCATATTTTTGAATCATATGAACATAGTTTGTTAAGACTTGATGATTTGTATTGTTGAACGATATAATGAGATTTTAGCTTCAGCAATATTATTCTCTATAATTGTATGAGTTGAGGTTGAGTAAGTTTGCATGCTCTTAAAGATCACTTAAAAGAGCATATGGCTATCTTGCGATGCATCTAGATTAGGTTCATGATCGGATCAGAGGCAGGGCATGCTTATAACTCAAGTTGCTATCAATTGATTTTCATTTGAATTTTTGAGTCACATAATTTCAGCTTGCTAATGAAATTAATTAGATTAGCAAATGAGCTTGAGGCGTTACAAACTCATACTAATTCGGTCACCAGAGAGTTGATTATAACCAATTAGGAGCACCGAAAGCCTAGCTGGGGAGTATGGAGCACCACCAGAGGTATTCAGCCATCACCGTCTTCCGAGATCCCCTATTTAACCTCTCTCAATTCTGTTCGGAGATGTTATAGTTAGAACAATGGGATCTTAGTAGAAGTCAAAAAAAATGAAAGGGATGGGATCCTGAAATCCCCAATTCTCGTTGACCGAACGAAGTCCCAGGCTTCGGAACCTGGGACGAAGAAGAGGTTAGCATCATCGATTGCCGCTGTTCGGTCGACGTTGAGATGATGCTATGAAAATATTTCCATGGTTACCGAGGATTCAAGGGAAGCTCAAGGAGAATGCTCCTCATGCTGATCAGCTGTTGTGAAAAATTTTTTGAACGCTTGTAGTGATGGAATTGCATGATATGGAAGATTGATGAAAATTAAGTTTTCTGTTCCAATCATAAACCAGAAAACCCAATCCAATCAGCCCAAAGCCCATGTGTTGAACTGGTTTGGCCTACTAAGTTGAACCAAGTTGAAGGGTTGGGTTGAATTAATTATATTAAGCTCAACCCATTTATATTTGATCAAACCAAACCCATAGTTTAACCTATTGGATCTTAACCCATTTAGGCTGGACCTGATAACATTGGATGGGCTAGAATATTGGTTTTAGTCCAAGTAGCCTAAGCCCAAGACCAGTTGTTGGATTTAAACCAAATAAATTGTTGAAATGGGCTTGACTTTTGGACTAGTTGCTGGACTATAGCATAAGAACCCAATTCTAGCCTAATTAGTGGACCAACTTCAGAATTTTAAACCAATTTGATTAACTAGAATGCAGTTTTGATATAATTCATATGGGACTATGCTGAAATAAAATAGGTTTAAGTAGATTTGTAATGGGTTAATCTAATTAAACTTTAGTTAAGGTTACTAGTGACATAATTAATTCTCTAATGGCCTAAATAAGCCGAGGTAAGTCCAATATAACTTAATTTTCTCGTTAGAAAGATTGATTAGATAGTGGTTAGTACCGTTGAATAATGAATAAAGTATAATTAAAGATGATTAAGCATAAGGTTAATAATTAGTGGAATAAAAGGATAATTTGGTAATTAGTTAATTAATAATTCTTGCACTAAGTTAATTAATTAAAATGCCAAATGACCTAATTAAGTCTCAATAGTAAGAAGGGTATAATGATAATTTTAAGGTTATAGGGATAAATTTTTTAAATTATAAATTTTAGTGAATTAATTAATTATTTATATTTAATTATAGATGATCAATGATTGATTTGATTGATTAAAGAGATTAATTAGGATTAATAATTGAGGTAGGAGTTCTATGCTTACCATTATGGAATATATTTAATGCCTGGCATGCCTACACACATCATGAATTTATTATTGGTTTTCTTAACATAATTTAATTGTGGACGATGATTTATGTGTCGAGCTGATATATATGTGTGTGTGTTGTGGCATATTATTTTAGTTATAAAATGATTTGAACTTTGATTTAAGATGTATGAGTTATGCATCGAGCTGATATATATATATATATATATATATATATTGTGGCATATTATTTTAGTTATGAAATGTTTTGGGCTTTGATTTAAGATGTATGAGTATGATATGTTGTGGAATGCTATTTTGATTATGGTATGGTTATGACTTTGTTTAGATATAAGTTATTATGATGTTGGTATGTGATTAGTTACTGGGATGTTGCAGTGGTAGCATTGGGAAGGATAGTATACCTGAGAGGCTGATGTTGAATCAATCATGGTATGTGGATATGACATGGCTAGATTTGAGACATCGGGCATTGATATTACTAATACATTATACTAGTTCTAGCAGTGTTGGAGTGATTCTTTATTGGCTTAGACTAACGATATCGGAAAAAGATTAAGGGCTAGAGAGGTTGGTGTAGAACCAATCATGATCTATAGATATAACGTGGCTGAGTTTAAAAGATTAAGGGCCAAAGAGGTTGGTGTAGAACCAATCATGATCCATGGATATAGTGTGGCTAAGTTTAAAACGATTGGCATTAGTATGAGAATCAACCTATGTGTGTGTATACCGTTAAGTTAGGTTGTTAGACTCGAACTACCAGCATAAGGTTTGGCAATATGTATCTTCAGTATGCGGATAATTATGATATGGATATATAATTATGTTGGTATTTGGTGATGTTGGTATTCGTATAGTTTATGTTGGTATTTAATTATAGTTAGTTTTATGGTTTGGTAGCTAGTTTCGTGGATATATTATGTTACTTTTTATAAAAAATTATTTTAATATATATTTCGTTCTGATTTTGTTGGTATATTCATAATAATATACGTAAAATTGCTATTGAGTTTTTTAGCTCATTATCTCCCTCCCCCCGCCTCTTACAATATTTCAAAGGATGATGATGATACTTATTTGTTAGATCCAGACTTAGGTATGGTCACTAAGGGTGAGACTTAAATTTTGTTTCCTATATGATATGGTATTGATTTAGCTAAATTGAGGATGACTCTTAAGCACTTAGTATATTGACATTGTAACAACATTTTGATATATATGAAATATATGGCATATAGCTACTACTAATGTTATCATGATTGTTGTTACCTTGTATATGTTGAGTTTTAGTAAGTCTTTCGTGTTCTTAGAATATGTGGTTGTGTCATAATTGTTTCTGGACTGGATTCAGGATCGGAGGTTACAATATAAGTGGAAGCAAAGATACATTTTTTTTTTCTTTTTCAAACTATCAATTTTTTTTAACTACTCAAAACCTCTTTTTATAGTCGAAAATATTTTTTTACGTCAAACTATTAATTTTTCTTATTGGTTCTTTTTTCTTTTTTTTTCCACAAGAAAATTTTTTTGGTCAAAAATTTTTTTTCATCAAACTATTAACTTGTTTATTGGTTTTTTTTTTCCCATGCAAAACATTTTTTCTCGAATTAGAAACTTTTTTTTACATCAAATTATTTTTTTAGTCGGTTCTTTTCCTTTTTCATGTGGAGA
Organism: Metroxylon sagu; assembly: GCA_017589505.3. Taxonomy (NCBI): domain Eukaryota; kingdom Viridiplantae; phylum Streptophyta; class Magnoliopsida; order Arecales; family Arecaceae; genus Metroxylon; species Metroxylon sagu. The sequence goes on from JACVBY030000609.1 coordinate 548,519, forward strand.
ATATTTTTTACATCAAACTAATCAATTTTTTTTAGTCAGCTCCTTTTGTTTTTATAGAAACATTTTTTTTGAATTGGAAAGTATTAATCTTTTTATCTTAGCTTGTATTCTCTATTTTTTTTTTTCCAATAGGAAAGGAAGTCGATTATTTTTTTAGTGAGGAATCAATTTTATATGAAACAATTAATTTTTTTAAGCTGGTTCTTCTTTCTATTTTTCCATGAGAACATTTTTTTTTAATCAAAAACTATTTTTAAACATCAAACTTTTTAGCTCGTTCTTTTTCTTTTTTTCAATGGAAAACAATTTCTTTCCAATCAAAAACCCTTTTTTGCACCAAACTATTAATTAGCCTATTTTTTCTTCTTCTCATGAATAATATTTTTTTAGTTAGAAACTATTAATTTTTTATATTAAATTATTTTTTTAGTTGGCTCTTTTTCTTCTTTTTCGTGAAGAATAATTTTTTTAGTTGTAAACTATTATTTTTTTAATCTTAGCTCATGTTCGCTATTTTTATTTTTTTTAAGTAAAAAAGGAAGCTAATTATTTTTTAGTGGGAAATCAATTTTTTCTCTGTTTTACAAAAAAGAAAGCAATAGTAGATACTTATAAAAACACAATTATCAAATATACATGGCTTTTATTTTTATAACGAGTCAATTTTTTTTTTATCTCAACTTACATTTGTCTCTCCTCTCTTTTTTTCTTTAATGGAAAAGAATCAATAACAAAACTCCAACGATCATATAAATATTAAAAAAAAATTGTTACACACATAACTAAATTTGAAATATGACTAAATTTTAACCTATTATTAGATTATTGAGCATAAATAATATTCTATGACAATTATTGCAAATAGATTTTAATGTGATTAAATTTCTACTTACAATTTAATTTCTACAAACCCTTAATGTAAATATAATTAAATATATAGTATTTAAATGATTCCTTATTAAAAAAATTACATTACAAAGATTTTTTTTTTGTTGCATTCCTAAAAGAAAAAGAATTACATTATAATATATAGTCACACGGGAAAACTTGATTAAGTCCACATAATGAAAGTTAATTGAAAACTTCTCTCAACTTGTCCTTTTAGATGACTTGGTACAACTAAAGAACTCTTATTATTGGTGATATTTTATTCCTCTTTTCTCTTACAGTCTTCATATATAAAAATAATTTTTTAAATGATATTAGTTTTTTCTACTTTGCCTTAATCTTAAATAGCAATTTAATCTGCATACTTATTGATGCAATCTAGAAATACAAGAATAAAAGAAAATTTAACTTTCAAGAAAAAATGTATTATAATTCTCCTTAGCAATTATACTTTTGTCCTAGTATAGACAAAAATCTGTATGAGATCATGGGACCATCTAATTGAGTTTGTGCTATTTAGTTTGTAATGGTATAATATTATCGAAAATCTTATATTTTTAATAATTTTACACTTAATAATTAGATTATAAAAAATGCAAGGTTACTGTGTTTAATTTAGATTTTTAGAAATAAAAAAATATCATGTTTGATAATAGTACTATAAGATTATATATAATGTAATATAATATATATTACAAGACTATCATATTTGGTAATATTGTATTATATTATATTATATTATTTGCAGGTGACTAAGAATTGAAAAGTGGTGGCCTAGGTGAGGATGCAGATGGGAAAGTATAGTATAAAATTATCGAATTCGGTAATACTGACCTTTCGAATGAAAACCGAATTATTATAATTTATATAACCTTAGATTATCAAAAATTAAATATTATAGTTCAAATCATTCTATTTAATTATCAAATATAATAATATATGTGATAACCTAAGGTAGTGCTTGGTATGAGGTAATCTTTAAAAGATTACTATTGATCTTTGATGATGATCAAATCATCCTATTTGGCATCCCCATTTTAACACTGATTTATGATCATATTACAATTAAGATTATTATCCGAAAAGGTAACCTTAGAAGATCACCTAATATTACATCATGGTGGTGGTAAACTATATTTGTCAATCTCTCTGTCTTATATTATAATAATATAATATATTATTTATTTATGATATATAAATATTATATAATATTATATTATTATATATTATAATATTATAATATATTATATGAATAAGTTTTCGTTAGGTATTGCTGGAGACTCTTTGATTATTTAAATACATCGATGAACCAAACGGCCATTGGTCAAGGAAGCAGTTGGTTTCCTGTTCAGCCGGAAAGCCCGGAAAGGAATCCCGTGATCCCAAGCACGAAAAGCCTGCAACTTTCGACGTCGAGACCAGGGGAGAGGATTCTACGCCTCCATTTATCCGTCACCTTTTTCCCGATTTAATAACATTAATACCCGAGCACTGCGGGTCGTTATGGGCCCGTGATAGAGGGGCGACTGAGACTGGAGATTGGTTATTTGTTGTCAGCTCCGCGCCACTCGGACTCGATGGTTGGCTTCCAAGAGTTCGGAAGAGGAACCGAGAAGAACGGAGCAAGAAACGTCATCTCCTACGGAATCGAAGCCCCGTAGATTGGTTCGCATCTCGCCGACCGTTTCCAACTCTTAGGTCAGGTAGATCTCACTCGTATTTTTTTTCCTTTTTTTTTTTTTTTTTGGTTCACGTGCCGATCCGAAGCGATCATTGCCATTGTTCGATATGATAGGAAGTCTTTGGATTTCTTCTTCCATTTTATTCCTTCTCATTTTTTGCATTTAATGCATTTTTTCTCTTGTTCCTCGGCAAGCTTTTTTTTTTTTAAAAAAATTCTTTTTAAATCGAATAATAGCGAAGTGACTGGGGTTTTTATTCAAATATTTATGAAATGAACCAAATGTGGAAAGATTTCTTCTGCTGAATATTCGACTAGATGACGGGTTTTCATTTTTATTTTTTTAATCCATTATTATGTTTTCTCTCAATGCTTTTGTGCATTTTTCATCCGTTTTTACTGATTTTTTTTTTTTTTTTTTGATCATTTTGATCAAGTGATATGCGTATAAATGTTATGATATATTGATGGTCGTAGATGGCTACTGCCTCCTGCGCCGATGCATCCCTGTGGTGTCTTTCTCGTGGTTCACTCAATTTCCGCAAGTGTTTGCTTCAGAATTCATTAGTCTGCTGCAGGTGGCAGCTAAAAACCTGTAGGAATTTATCTAATAAAAGAAGGTATCCTCAAAAGTGTTTTTATTTTCGATAAATTTGCCTTTTTCATTCAGTTTCATATTGATTTGGATTTCTCGCAGGAAAAATGTATCAATTAATGATCGCTTTCGTGCATTCAGTGTTATAGTACGTGCTAGCCAGGTAGGAATGCAGGGCAGAGACATATACACGCAGATTTATCTTGAGATGCAAAAGATTCAACTCAAATGAGTTTATCAAATGATGCCGATTTTTATGACAGGATGAATCCAATGACCCTTTCACAGAGATTGTTGGAGATGGAGATCACTCACTGCATGGTAATGATGATGAACTTGCTCAGTGCTATAGTGCTTTGTCTGAGGGAGGATCAAATCAGGAGGCCATTGAGAAAGAGAGAGATCAGTTACTTGAAGAGTTGGTTCAGTCACAGGCTAAGCTGCAGGAATATGCTGATATGATAGAGCATGACAAGGAATTAGCAGTTGCAGAACTTGAAGCAGCTAAGTCTCTGTTTGATCACAAGCTGCAGGAATCAATCGGGGAGAAATTTGCTTTGGAATCCAAGTTGGTTCTTGCCAAACAAGATGCTGTTGATCTTGCAGTGCAGGTTGAGAAGTTAGCACAGCTTGCTTTCCAGCAAGCTACCTCTCAGATACTAGAGGATGCTCAGTTAAGGGTGTCTGCTGCTGAAACTTCTGCCGCAGAAGCTGCTCATCGCTTTGAAGAAGAGATAAGAAGTGCTACTGAGGGTACTATCTCCTCCATTGTTGATCAATCAACAGATGCAATAAACAAAGTCTTGTCTGCAGCAGAACGAGCCAGTAGCCATGCAGAAAAAGCTGTATTAACTCTCTCTGGTGGAGAAAATTTGATGGATGAGATTGCGGTTCTTCGGTCTCAGAATCTTGCATTAGGGAATGCTGTCAATGATTTAGAATCTCAATTGCTGGTTATGAAAAATGAGGCTGAGAGATTGAAGTCTGAGTTGGAACAAGCTCTAGCACGAGCAGAGGTTTCGCATCTTTGCGCTGAGGCTGGAGGAAAAGCCCTGACTGAACTTCAAGAGTTAACTAAGAAGAAGTCTCTTGAGAAGGAAGAGGAAGTCAGATCGTTGTTAGAGAAAGTGAAGGAGGAGACAGAAGGAAGGGAGAAGGCAGCTGGAAATGTTTACAAGGTTGAACTGGATAGCATCATGGCTGCTGTCAAATCAACCAAGGAAGCAGCACTTTTAAAAGACCAAGCCTATATGAGGAGATGTGCTGCCCTGCAGAGATCTCTGAAGGCATCTGAAGCTGTTTCAGAGGTCTGGAGACGGAGAGCAGAGACCGCAGAGTCAGTCTTGCATAGGGAAAAACTACCTGGAGAAGGTGAAGAAGATGTTGACTATCTAGTCAATGGGGGAAGGATTGATCTTCTGATTGGAGACGATTCACAGAAGTGGAAACTGCTTGCTGATGGTCCTCGAAGAGAGACACCTGAATGGATGACCCGTAGGATTAGAACTATCTGTCCTAAGTTGCCACCAAGAAAAGTCAATATGTCTGAGGCACTAACTGCGAAATCCCTGTCATTGAACTTGCCCAAACCTGATGAAGTGTGGTCCATAGCACAAGAAAAGCCAAAAGAGGCAGATTTGCTTGTTGAGCATGTAATTGAGAAAGAAGTTATTGAGAAGAAGCGAAAGGCTTTGGAACTTGGATTACAGTGGAAAACTGTAAAATGGCAACGGACCCCAGAACAAACAAAATTAGGTCAGTTTCATTTGTTAAAATTTTTATTTCTACATCTGTATATAATATTATCTTCCAAATAAAAATGATGAGCATGAACAAACGTTAGCCATGAATTTTCTTGCAGAGCCCGGCACTGGCACTGGGCGTGAGATCGTGGTTAGTATTCCTCTCAAGATTGTTCAGTTGTTACTGAATAATGCCTGATACTTTAATGCTTCACAATATGGCATGTGCATCATTGCACACGCAGGTTATTGTTCACTATCATCTAGTTCCTGTGATTTAGGAATTCTATTTGCTTTTTTATTTTCTCCTGTAAATGGACAATAATTGCTCCCTTGTTGCCTGGGAGTTGATAACTAAGAGACAATGACATATTTCAGCTCAGTTGCACCCGCTAGCACACATACACATTAAACAAAACCTTGATTCCTTTTCTGAATTTTTACGTTGTAGAAAGAACTTTTAAATATCCGATTCCATCACCATATTCTCTAGTTATAGTTTGTATGTTCGAACTTTCGGCATTCAATTGATTCTCAAAAAGGTGTCTTTTATAGATTCTTTGGACATGTGCTTTCCTTTTATATGTGCATAAGAAAATGTTAATTATTTTTAGAATAAGAAAATTGTTAAATTGTCTGGAAGTATTGTTACCAAATCTATACCAAACAATTTTGATTGATGGAATAACATGTCAAAATTCCATTAAATGTTTACTTAGATGAATTGAACACCCTGCATGCCAAATCCTTGCTCATGGAGGAAGAAAATAGATCTTTCATTTTATATTTTACTCCTAGATGGAATTGGTAGAATACATAAAAGGAAACTGAAAAAAATTGACTCCTGATTCTCTTAGATGTTGATTTTAAAATTTTCCCCCTTCTCAAAATACTGATGTCACCCTTAAGATTGCTCCAGAGCTACCTAGCAGGGAGCCATGGCAACCCCTTACTGCCTTTTTAGAATTTAATTTGTTTAGGAATTCTACCATGACTAGAGAAGTCAGGTGGCTAATTCTTTTTAGTTTTCATAAAAGAAAATATAGATCCAAAGACTTCTAACATTGTTTGTGGGGTTGGTTGTGATTACATAGGGACTGTGAATTGGTCTTCTTGTGAAAGCAAGATCTTGAAAGTGGGGGGAGGATAAAGCTGTTGTCCCCTTCACTCCATATTATATGTCTGTCTGGCTATCATGTAAGCCATCAAGTGAATCTGTGTGCCAAGATACATTGATACAATAGGTTGTTGCACTGCTGATATTGTAATATTTACGCATTTATTCTCTGCTACTTAGGCCTACTATCAGTAGATAATTATGGTATGATATGCTTGATACCTAAACCATGCTGCCGATTAGTTATAGCTGAATAAGTTACCTCCATAAGGAAGCCAAAATATACAAAATTTTTACTTGTGGATTGGGAGTTGTTCTGGAAAGAAAAAAACCTTGGCTCGTTTTTTTATTTCATGTTTCTCACTTGGTACATTCAAATTGATATCATGATTGCACATTTTAGATTGCTAGATAAATGCCAGTTGGCAGCAAATCGACAAGGGGTGCTGTTGGTGTAACAGAACTCCAAGCCAAATCTTTTGGAGGTGCACTCACTAATGAGTAGGTACAGGAGTTTTTGATGAATGGAGATGAGAATATGAACTCCTGCTTTCCCCAGAAGTTTTAGCTGGAATCCAATCAAAGAGTTGAATTGAGGCTAGTCAAAAGGGATCTAGGAATGTCTAGATGAAAGGACCAAACAGCTTGAACTGCAGCTGGGCTTGAAACCAATTTATGATCCTAAGTAAAATTAACAAGCTACTGGTCGGCAAACAGTCCCTCGGTTATATCATTCCCTTGAACCATCCAATACTTGTTTCAGTATCATTTCAAGCTCAGGAGAAAAGATGTTTATGTAAATGAATGTTATGCATCCAGATTGGTCATAAACCTGCCATAGTCAATTATTCTCAGCCTACAGAATAAGCATTTTCTATCTTTTCTTTATGGTTAAAAGTTTTCACACTCCCTCATATGTCATGTATTTTTTTGGTTTAGTCATACTTTTATATCCTCATCAAGGTCTGCAATCTCGAGACTGGATATTGTACCAGTATGTGATCAGTCTGGCACAATATGATCGGTATAACATGGGATGCACTCTGTTCCAAGAAAACTCAGAGGTCCTTTCTTCTCATTTCTTATGATGATATTGCTCAAAACCTGGCGAAATAGGTTAGTATCGGGAAAGTATATGGAGTGAGACTCTGGTTTTTGCTTGGTTTGGATAGGTATGAACCAATTCTCATGCTGAACTAGCAAATCGATCAGATTCCATATCGGTTCAATGCAGTACACCCCGAACCATGTGAGCATGGTTCAAATCAGTTTTGCGGTCCTTGATTTTCATGTTACAAGTTAGAACCATATCATGCAAAAAAGTGCCTAGAAAACAAACTAAACAAAGCTAATTTTGAAATATATCTTGATCTGCAGAATTATCTTAACCTGAATCGTATGAAGCTTTGAATTTCACCATTTTTGCTTTTTTGGTGTTTTACTTAAAATCAGGATAAAATTGGAATCCCTAATAATTAGTTTAGGAGGATCCTGCTAGTAATTTGCTGATAACATATTGTCATTTCTTTCTTTTTTTTGGGTTTAGCATACATGCTAAGATTGATATCTTATGATAAAGCTGTACAAGATTGATACTGCAGTATAGGCAATTCAGCCAAGGTAAACAAATGATTTACCATGCTGATATCACCAATAACTGGTACATAAATTGTTCTGTGAGATGCACAAGGACACTTGCAGTCATAGCTTACAAATTTAGATCACTTCTTAAAATATCTTCTAAATATCTGATATTTTTTTTGTAAACAAAAAATGATGATGGATTGCATGGAAAGGCACTTGGTCTTGTAAATGATTTCAGCAGCTTTAGCTGAAAGGTGGAAGAAGATATTCATTGAAGTTAAATTATAAAAAAAAAAATGGTACATCAATAGACTCTGTGCAGATATACCTGCTTTATATCATTCATGGTTAGTACTAAGAAGTAGAACAATATTCCTATTTTCACCCTGTGGGAGACTTCAATTGTTTTGGTATCAGCAAACGGGTTGCAGGAAATATTGGGACAGTATTGAGATTATTCTGTGATTAAGTGGACCAGATTGAGGTTTGAGTACTTTGCAAGAGTAAATTGCATTTTATTTTTATAGTTATATTTCATGAAATAAAAAAATAGTTAAATATATTTCTAATAATGAATCTAAAATCTTTGTATCTTACAGAAAATATAGCTCAAAACTGAGTAGAATAGCGAAAAAGAATTCATGTAGCCGATCCTAACTAGTTTAGGATTCAGGCTTTGTTGTTGTTAGATTTCTAATAATGAAGGTTTATATTATATGAATGTGCTGCATTGGTTGAAATATATTTTAGTTTAATCAAGAACTTCTACCTTTACACTAATTTTCATCATATGCTCTTTATTTGAAGTTTCAAGGATTCAATTGGGAAAGCTGGAGAAGGGAGTGGTACCTTGAGCTGGCTCCTAAAGCTGCAGATCTATCACAGTCTGGGATGACGGCAGTGTGGTTTCCACCACCAACAGAATCTGTTGCCCCTCAAGGTTGGTTCAATAGATTATGATAAAACCATATCTCTTGATGGCATACTGTTGGTATTCAAACTATAATCTTTAAATTCTTCTTACATAAATCAGAATGTTGGCAAGTGAGAAGAACCACGATGAAGCAGTATAGTGAAGGCTAGGATGTTTGGGTGAATGTATGGTAAATCCAATGTGGAAGGAGGCAAGAATTGGTAAATTATTAAAAGAAATGGAGATGCATCAGCAGAGTTTTCCTTGAGAAAAGTGTTTGAGGTCACTTGGACATGGATAGCTTAGGCTAAACACAATCCTATACCCTTGGTGAGTAAGGATCCTGCAAGTTGAAGGGTCAGAAAACTGAGGGGAAAACTGCCGGGGATCTTGATGGGGGTAGAAAGAGATGATTTGGTTATTAAAGATGCCCATGTGTTGAATACAATTAATGGTGCTTATTCATAAAGCTTTTTTTAATCTTTCCAATTTGTTTGATTGCTTGTACCATAATTCCTGAATATATATATATATATATATATATATATATATATAGACTCTCTCTCTCTCTCTCTCTCTCTCTCTCTCTCTCTCTCTCTCTCTCTCTCTCTCGTAAATATGTCATTTGCAGTTGAATTCATATGTATACATGTATGTATGTATGTATGTATGTGTGTGTGTGCGTATCATTGTAATCATGGGCCCATGCACATCTTCAAGCTGGTGCATCATCTCATAAGACTATGCTGCAAAAATCTCTAGATGTTGATGTTGTTTCTTCCATAGAGTGTTTGTGCGTCCCATGCTGACTATAATGCTGACAGCTATCAGTCTAAATTGTCACAGTAGCGTCAGTTATTTGATATACATATTCCTGACAGACATGCTATCTGGGATGATGCAGGTTATATGCCTTCTGACCTTTACAACTTGAACTCTGCTTATGGTTCTGTGGAGGAGCTTAAGCAATGTATCAAGGAATTGCATGCTCACGATCTTCTGGTGAGAGTACAAACTTAAGGTTTTAAATATCACTTAGTACCAGCTTGATTTATTATGAGTTAACATTGCTGAGAATAATTTTTGATTTGTCTCTTTAAGTGAGCATTCTTATTTTTGTGTTTTGTTGATTCTCTTTTATCCTCATCTTTTTTTTTTTTCCAAAGTGTTGTAGTGCACCACTTTTTATTTTTTCGATTTTGAATGAAATTTCTTTTTTATTTCTATAGTTGCTGTTAGCATATTGATTTCCCAATCAAATGTCATTTCAACATGTCAGCATTTTAATTACATTTGCTGATTCTTTTTAAACAGGCCTTGGGAGATGTTGTACTCAATCATCGATGTGCACAGAAACAGGTTGGCTTCTGAATAGACACACTTTATTTCCATTGCATAGAGATGCTGTCAGAACATGACAAGGAAGCCAATCAACATGCACTGATTATATTGCATCATATTGTTTGAGAAATTTTGCTTACAATGAAGATTTGTATCTTTCTAATCAAATAATACACTTGCTGCATTTGATCTTCTATGCTCTTTTGGATAGATTGATAAGATATAGCATGAACTCATTGTGCCATTGCTAGATCTTTCTTCAGATCCATAATTGGGCGTGTGCTCCAGATTAAGGTGGCCCAACTGCTGCAGTCCCTGCTGTGATTTTAAAACCTAAGTTACCTTCCAAACAAGACTGACCTTGAGTAGCCTTTGTCACTATGCTCTAAATCCAATCTAATCATGCTTGGATGGACCATGTGAAGCCCTATTATGATGCTTTGCAATCAAATTGGTCACACTTGCAACATACCTTAAGAAATGCTCTTTTTTTATTTGCATAAAAACATGAACAGTGCAAACTTTTCACACCCTTACACAATTTTAAACCACCTTCTAAGGGCTTTCCAAGAGCTGAAGTTCTAGGTCTAGGCATCGTAAATTCTGATTTTGAATAATGAACATTCAACTGTGGACTCAGATGGACGAAGAACAGGTGCTGCTAGACCTAGACATTGATCCCATAAACATGACACTTGGACCACTTCAGAATAGAATTAAGGAGACAATGTGTGATAGATGCAAGGAACATAAGCCAAAAGAGGAAGCAATTCCATAATTTGGTAGTTGGTATTTCAAATCCATGATTTGTTATGCTGCCAAACATAGCAAAGTATGCATTTGCAAATGAATTCCACAAAAACTGTGGAATTCGTTCATTCCAAACCGGGTGTAAAACTAGTTCAAGTTTATAAAGGATTATTCAAGTTGATTTATTTTAGTCAGTTCTACACTAGTTTTTGTGGTTGGCAAACACCCCCTAAGTCTTGTCGGCAAAATTAACTTGGTGTTTTGTGCATAGTCAAATATTGATGGATCTCTTTATGGGACAGTCATAATTGGATGACTGATATATGCAAAGCAGAGAAATTCTTGAAGAACATTCAACTACAGCCTATCAAGAACACCTATTCCATGCATCGTTTTGGTTTAAAAGCCAAATTCTGCTAAATCAAGGCATCTCTATCTTTACCAATCATTTTCACTCTGAACACCTAACAATATCCACTGCTATCACCAACAAAAGAATAACTCTACTAAAAATCCTCCATCTTGAGCTGAATCAATCAAAATCATTTGGGAATATCGATCTTCTTTTGATAAAGAATGATAGAAGAAGACTTGGAAAATACCTGAGAGAAATTGGAAAGAAAACAAAAAATAGCCAATTGAAGGAGAGAAATTTGGTGGCCTTGAAGGAGAGACTGGGTGAGTGTTCCGAGCAAACTGGGTATCATATTTGGTTACTCTCTCACTGCCTTGACATCGGTAGAAAGAAGAAGGAAACCCCCATTTTGCCTCAAAAAAGATGGGGCAACCAATCCACCAAATGAATAAGAGAGCATAGCAGTAGTATGCTAAGCTATCGGTTTAATTGAATAGCTCATGTGACTGTGATTCAAGAGCAGATGAAATGAGCCAATAAAACAAGAGACTGATAGAATCCTTGTAACATTTCAAGCCTGAACTGTTCAAACTCAGTGTACATGCGATTTTTCATTTATATTTATCAATCATTGTATTCAACAAGGCTTGAAAAGATATCATACTCCAAAATTGACCAGGCGTTGCCATCTTGAATCTTATTCTTTGTTTTGTCCTCATAATATGGTGAGTTCTTCAAGATTTCGATTCAGATGGGCAATCGGGATAATGTACTTTCACCATATTCACTCTGTTTTTAGTTTATAATTTGCATCAGTTGTAGGAGCCTATGTTTACTTAAATTTGTTTTCTCATGCCCGAGCTATTATCTCATTTTGGAAGATTCATGACCTCTTATTTTGTCTTTCTAATGTTGTAACTCCATGTGGTCTAATTGCACTTAATATGCTCTAGAGTCCAAATGGAGTGTGGAATATTTTTGGCGGCAATCTGGCATGGGGACCTGAGGCAATTGTCTGTGATGATCCAAACTTCCAAGGTCGTGGAAATCCATCAACTGGTAAGTGGCATGCTTGTTAGGGAATGCAGTGCCTATAATTCTAGTCAATTGGCATGCACACAGGACACAACCATAACAGAGAAACTTTATTCAGGCTACCTAAGATAGATTATTTAAATCCTTCTTCACTTTTTACTTCTAATGTGCTGCATTGCCTGTTACTTCCATCAACTAGTGATTGTAATTTTAAACCAAAAGAAAAAAGTATTCATAGGCAGGTTACTTTGTACATTAATTAATTTTGGCTACTCTTATGCAGCCTACAGTAGTTGCACTTCTGCTGCATTATATTTTGAGGAAACACTTTCTGCTGTATTTTGGTTGTCAATAAGCTTCAGTGAATTAGAAGTCTTGTGATGCTTTTGACATGTGGAAACATATATTTCCATTGGCATACTTGGTTAGCTTGTAAAGTGATAGGTTTATTTGCTTTATACTACATCACGTGTTTTTTAGAAAGGGTATCCCAGCGCATAAGGCCCATGCCATTATGAAGTCTAGGGAGAGTCAAATGTACACAGCCTTGTCAATGCATAAAGAGAGGCTGTTTCTATGTTTCAAACCCAAGATATGGAGGTCACAATGGAGCATCTTTATTGCTGCACTTAGGTTCAGACTTCCAGCAACATGTTTTCTGGAGAACAATTTTCCCAGGACATTATTGAAGAACAAATTAAAAATTTCTAAGTCCCAAAAATGATGAGGCTATTATTATTCTGCATCGCATCAATGCTATTTATCACAAAATACATTTGAGAGTAGCAGGGATGCCTACTTCAGGTTTAAATTATATCAAAATATCAAGCTTGTGAAAAGCTATAATTTGTTTAAATAACCATTTTTCATTTCATTTCTAGCAATGCATTGATATATTTTGGACATTTAGGCCTGCTATTTCCCTTTTATAAATAAAGCACATGCTAAGAGAATCTGGAAAGTGCATTGATAGAATAAAATTAAAATGGCATATGATTGGTACTATTGCAAGAAAAATTAAAACAGAAAATAGGGGTTCGCATCCTATTTCCACCAAAGTGCATAACAGGACATAATGGTGATGTAAATGAGATGCATTGAGTTGTTGGAGCATTTGATTTGTGGCTTTATGTAAACCTTATTCAGATGCCTCCCCCACTTAATGAATGTTGATAGGTTTCACATCCTTTTAGAGCGACAGAGAGAAGAAGAAGAAGAAGAAGAAGAAGAAGAAGATGATGATGATGATGATGATGATGAAGAATTGAAAATAGGAAAAAGAAAGGAAAAAGGGAACGCAGTGAAAGAAAAGAAAAAAGAGAAAATATCAGTAGTTGCAACTACCATTCCAATTAGCATCAAGCCATTTAGAACAAGCAAAAATAGGAACAAGAAAGTAAAAGAAAAATGGGGACGTAGTAAGTTGCATGGATGTGATCTAGAAGGATTACAAAGGTCAAGTAGTCAAACCTTCTAGAGAAACCAAATTCAGTGCACATTTTCCCAACTAACCAAATAATTAGTCATAGCAATGGAGGTTTGGCATCTTTTCTTGAGCACAATGACCCCAGCACTGTAATCACTTGGACAACTCCAGTCTAATTCAGGATGTAGGGGTCAAATTTGCAAGTATTATTCCAATTAGCATCAAGTCATTTACATCCCAAGATAGTATGCACCAAAGAGTCAAACTAGGTTTAAGCTAAATGATTTACACCAATCTGGTGAAGATATGAATTTGATGTTTTACCATTCACTGGTTCGAATCCAACAGGGGCTAGAATACCCCACCTAATTTTTTCACCCACCAACCTAAACCAAACCTGCTGCTTGAGTAGTCTCTTGCATACTTAACAGCAAAAACCCCTGGCTGATAAGAGGCCTTTCTATTTGAAGGGCACCACCACAGGAAAATTAATATTACAGGGATGGTGGTCCATGATCTTGTGTCTGGAGAAAATTATTATATTCTTTTTATTACATGATGATTAAATTTTATCAGGTTTAGCGTAAGTTATTTTTTATTTTGTTGTTTCTGCTTGTGTTTCCAGGTGATATATTTCATGCAGCTCCTAATATTGATCATTCTCAAGAATTTGTTCGAAGAGATATCAAGGATTGGTTGAACTGGCTTCGGAATGATATTGGCTTTGATGGATGGCGCCTTGACTTTGTAAGGTAATCAGCTTATTGAAGTTCTTTATTTGTTTTTTTTTTTTTGGGGCCCCCTCCATAGTTATGTGCCCCCCCCCCCCTCCTCCTCCCCCTCCCCCTCCTCAATTTCAACCCCAATGCCTCAGGGATTAACCATCTAATGATATTTGAGTCTGACAACACATCTTGGATTATGCTACTTCTTGCTATATTCCTACAATCATGTATTTTATATAACATGCCCAGTTATTCACTGTATTATTTTATGTATCTCTCTGAAATTGCTGCAAGTAACTCTCCTTAATGAGACAAGCACCTATTCACTCTCTTATATCACTTGCCACTGCCTTCCCTCCACATGCAGCCCTTATAACATGGCCCTCTTTATTAAACATTAATCCAAACTATATAGAACTTTTTATACCCTAATTGTGTGGAAGCATAATTATAGCTATAATGTCAGGCAAGCACATCTTAAGTGCTTTATTATTCCGATTGTCTCTCCAGCTTCGAAGTTCTTATGCTAGTCAATACAACCAGATTTCTTCATTTGCTAGAACGTAAGAAATCATTTTTTCTTCTTCAACCATCAACCACATTTCCTGAAAGTTCTGAGCCAGCGACTACACCCTCATAGGGGAATGGAGCAGTAACTTACCATTGCAGTTGCAAACTTCAAAAAATACTGATTTATATAGTAAATTCAAAGGCTTACTGCAGTGTGGAGATGACCTTGAATTTGTTAGGCCTTGACAATCATGTAAGCTTGGCTTTCAATAGTATGATAACATTTTTATTGCTTTCAGAGGATTCTCTGGTGGATATGTGAAGGAATATATTGAATCTTCAAATCCTGCATTTGCTATTGGAGAATATTGGGATAGTTTGGCATATGAAGGTGGCAATTTATGCTACAATCAAGGTAGCTACCATGAATTTATTTTATGATTCCTTTTGGTGCAGTAAGAAATTTATTTTCATTTGCAAATGTGATAGTGGCAGTCAACAAATATTGACTATGACTATGTTTATCTCATGATTTGTCTTGTTTATCTACTTATAGCATTTGTTTTCAATGGATGAGTCTGTTTTCTTGAAGATAATGCTCATTGTCTTATCAAGTCTCAAAAAAAAGCATTTTTTTGGAACTTCAGAAAAATGGCCACATTTTTAAATGAGTTAGACTACACACTTTACATTAAATCTTTGAAAAAGGGTTCAATGATTCAAAATCAATGATGGATTGTCCAAAATGAAAGTCCAAACTGTTGAAGATGATATGCTCTACAAAAATATACCTAGAAATCAAAATTCATATAATTTGTTAGTCCTTAACCCAAGCACCAAGTAGGTGAATACTTTTAAAATTATCAATAAAATATTGTATTTTAAAATGATCTAACCATTAAAGTCTAGTGAATTTAAATCTATTCATACGTTAAGATGTATAGACAATGATCAATAAAATATTTTTTAAATTTATGTGTCCAAACATGTATTTTGGTCAAGATTTATTGCATTAAGCTGTATTGTTTGGTGGTTGGTGTATAATACCTTACCAATAAGGTATCGGTACAATATAAGAGCTTGATTTGGCACTATACGGATGCATGGTATAGTTGTTCTCTTACCTCTAGCAGTATACCATGTGTCAAATCATCCCTGTGGCATACCTACTTGTATCGTACTAGTAAGCTAATGGTATGATGCCTAGTGCCACTAAAACCATCCTTAAATTTAACACACTAGTACAATTGAGTACCCATTTGATGCATAGGTTAGTGACTAAATTTTAGTTTCTAGTCAGTTTTTACAATTTAGATCATTTTCAATGGTATGGATTTTCAATTTGGATGACTTATTATTAATTTTAAAATTGTGAATCTTTTATCAGTGATTCAACATAAAATATGCAGTCTTAACTCTTTTTATATTTCAAATATAATATGAGAGAACATCACTAATCCACACATTTTGAAGTATCCAATAGAATAATCCCACAAGAACCCATTCCACAACAAAATTCAACAGCAATGATGAATTCTGAAGTACGTTAGTTTAGATCATCTTTGGTGGTATGGATCTTTAATTTGGATGAATTGTCATTGATTTTGAAACTATACATCTTTTATTGAAGATTCACTGCAGTCAAAATATTTTTAAATTTCAAATATATTACAAGAGAACATCACTGATCCACGCATTTTAAACATCAAAATACAAGTCCTCTGTCTGGAACTCACTTTACTGAACTATGCTGTATGAAACTGCTTACCGACTTCACCAGCTTTGCTGTTGTTGTCTTTACCAATAGCCTAAAACTAAAAGGTTGACCGAGTCCCTTGCTCTTTGGATTGGCTGAGTTTTTTTAAATATGACATCATGTCTATTCTTTTTCTTCGAATCATGTGATATTTTTAGAAACATTCACTTAGCTGGATAGTCCATACAATTATTTTTTTGTTGTGATGATCTAATGAACACTCATCTGATGCGCAAAAGTTTTCCACTTAAATAGATGCTCATCGACAAAGAATTGTCAACTGGATCAATGCCACTGGAGGCACATCATCTGCATTTGATGTCACAACAAAGGTGAACAGCTGACCCTTGTGGAATTTGAAAGTAATCAATATTATTTTACTTGTTGAGTATGGAAAGCAAAAGTTAGAATTTGGATATACATCTGATGCTATAGCCTGAGACAGTATGAGATTTTGGCAGATTTAACTACACAGGTTATAAGTTAGCCTGCTGAGTTATTTGCACTTGCACGTGAATAATTTGGGCAGTGTGCATTCACTACCCATGGCAGTGGGCTGATGCAATCCCCCTCTGCAATGACCTTGGGTTTTTTCGCAGCAAAGGTGGCTCAAAGAACTAAATATTATCGTGTGGGTTGTGGATTTTTGTCTATAGTTTTTGTGGATCGCATAAAGCAGTGAGTCATCATATCTTTCCACATTACAAAGTTCAAAAATGAAAATGTACATAATGCATTATTTGTGGAAGCTCTGAAAAAGAAAATCCTCAATTTGTACACTTCTGAGTTCAATTAATTCTATCACTGATGTTGATGGAACCTCCTTGGAGTTCATTTTCTATCTGCCTATATGAAACTTAATTGATGCTCAATATTTCAAGAAGAATGTGTGTGTGAGTTCTATTGCATCTCTCTCTCATTGGCAACCCTGTTATGACAGGGCATTCTCCACTCTGCTTTGTATAATGAATATTGGAGGTTAATAGATCCTCAAGGGAAACCAACAGGAGTCATGGGATGGTGGCCCTCACGTGCTGTGACGTTTTTAGAGAACCACGACACAGGATCTACCCAGGTTTGTCCACCTGTTACCATATGGATATCTGCATTCATTATTTTCTTTCTGCTGCTGAACAAACACTGCATGCACATTCATTCCTGATCCTACAATTGAAAGGCAAGGTTAGGTCCCACTTCACGATATTGACTTCAGGTTATCCTCTAAGCCTCATCACTTAATAATCATGATCTGGGATGTCCACGTTATCTCTGAGCGCTTGCACTTTCATGGCATGTTCTATTGTTTGGAAAATATAGCATGACTGTAGACATGATAATATGTTGGTCATAATTAAGCAGTCATTCTATTAGCAGGCCTGGCGCATTATTTTTCATAAAAATACACAGAAACAGCATTCTTGTTCGAAAAATAATCTAAATTCACATCTTGTTTCTTTGTTATTACCAGGGACATTGGCCATTTCCACGAGATAAGCTTGGACAAGGATATGCATACATTCTTACGCACCCCGGAACGGTAAGCAATCCAAATGCCAAATTCTCCTTAATATCTCTGTCACAGGGCATAAACTAACCAGCAGACATCAACGAATAATTTTAAGTGGTAATTCCTAGATTTGAAAGAATGTGGAAAGCCAAAAATTTGAAGAGAAAGACATGGAATATCGAAAGGATGCAAAATAGATTTTATCTATCTAAGACTGGACAGAAAACCAAAGATCATGGGATAAGCAATAAATAATGATGAACGACAGCAACAATGATATTCACATAAACTCATACGGACACCCTAAAAAAATGGAGGTTACCTCAACTTTTGGTGGATAGGGTTCTAATATGATTGGATTATGGTTTTTGTTCGGTCAAATTATTAATTGCATGCTTCTAACCATGCCAATGTGCTTGCATTTTGTAGCCTGTAATATTTTATGATCATTTCTATGACTTCGGCCTTCGAGACACCATTGTAGAGCTAATCGAGGCCCGAAGACGAGCTGGAATACACTGCAGGAGCCTTGTCAAGATATTCCATGCAAACAATGAGGGATATGTTGCCAAAGTTGACAACAGCCTTGTGATGAAGATAGGACACTTTGACTGGAACCCTTCTAAAGAGAATGATTTGGAGGGGACCTGGCAGAAGTTTGTTGACAAAGGATCTAATTATCAGATTTGGCTGAGACAGTAAATTCTATCCATTCATTGAATGATACCCAGCCTTCTCGTCTATTCTTGAGAGAGAGAGGAAGAGTGGGAGAGTGCTTTTATCATTTAATGCAAATCTAAATCCATGTATGAATATCTATCTTGCAATATCTAAGCTTTTTTTTTTTTTTTTTTTTGGGGTACAAGTGCAATTTTCATTACTGACCAGCTCGAGTTATGCCTCAAGAACTCTTGGATTCAGAAAACATCATCAATCACTTCAAAGTTCGATGTGTCTCCAGGTATCGTATCCCAACCTCTTCATAGGAGGTGATCAGAAATTTCTCGTAGACAATTTGAGCCCCCCAGATGGTCTTTACTTTCGTCCCACGCTCTCAATTGGTGTGTCCATATATATATATATATATATGGATCCAAAGCGACACTGTTCAGCGTTTTGAAATGGCTCGGCTCTTGGCAGCATGACCCCTGGGCCTAATTCGACTCCGCTTTAACCGGACGTAGCTTGCGCGCAAGAGCATTGACAAGTATTCTGCACCAGCCTTCGGGTATGGTTTAGGGTTGATGATTGGATGGGAATCCTTCAACTACAAGTTAACAAAAAAATAAATTTGATGGGTTTGTGTCTTTCAAATTTGTCTATAAAAATAAATCAAAAAAATCACCAAAAGAGGTGGCATTATAGCTCCTTTTTCATGAAAAAACAAGTATTATATTGATATAAAATATATTGTGATTGACTAGATATTACTAAAGATTAACTTCTATGTCAATCAAAAATTCAAGTTCCCCGGTTAAAGTCCCTGATATAACGTTAGCAAATGATACAATTAATCGATTGCAAGAGACTCTTTCACTTTTTCGCCTTCTATTTGTATATAACGTTAGCAAATGATACAATTAATCGATTGCAAGAGACTCTTTCACTTTTTCCGCTTCTATCTTACAAAGTCGTTGCTTCTAAATAATCATATCTATCTCTAAACAAATCAAGTTTAAAGGTTTAATGTGCTGTTTTATTCCTTCGATATCGTAATTCATTTTAAATTGCACATCAATTTCTCAACTATTGCAATGTTTCCATCAAGGTTTGCCTAACACTAACTTTAGACCATCCATCTAAACTCAAGCCCAAAACAAACTTTGGTAAACAAGCCAAGACAACATCTAAAGTTCAACAACCTAAGCTCGAAATTTATCCTAAGAAGTCGGTTAGTTCATGGTAATCCACTTGAGTAATCTGAGATTACCGTATAGGTTACTATATTTGGCATTGAGACATGATAATCTGCATGATAATATTTGATTCTCCGTAATTTAAGATTACCATGAATCATAGTATCATTTTCCTTTTAAAAGGTGGATAACTGAGATTAGTAAAGTTTGATAATCTCATATTATACTCATGACTTTCATGCAAATATTCAATATTATTTAATCTGATTATATATTTAATATGCACTTAGTAATACTTAGATATTTAATATTATATATTTTTGATATTAAATAAATATTAAATATTATTATATTATATATTAAATTTAATATTAATATAATATTTAATATTTTAAATAGTATTATATATTTATATAATAATATAAAGTCTTATCTTTGGATCGGAGCCTCATTCTGGATCTTCTCTGTAAGCTTAATATTTTGACCCTCTTTCATGTTAAATCATTATATTTAAATAATATATAATCTATAATATTATTTATATTTCAATAATATAATATATAATATATATTATATTATTTATATTATTTAAATATTATTAAATATATATTATTAAATAATATACTGCTACTACAACAATAATAACAAAACCTTGATCCCAAATTAGTTATATACTTAATAATATAATACATATTAAATATTTATAATATTTTAATATATAAATTTTTTAAAAAAAATATGAAGAATTTTTATTTTTTACTATAACATGAAGCTTTAAAAAAAAAGCTACTTAAAAGATAAAAAAATTATAATAAAATATAAATCAAAATCAAGAAAATGATAATACGAAGAAACATTGTATTCCTAAAAATCAGAACTAATTTTATCAAGGCAAATCAAACATAATAATCATATAGTCACAGTAATTTAATTATTAATGCAAGATTATCAGTAATCTAATATTCTTAATAATATTATATTATAACAAACCAAACGACTTATTTAAGAACGATAAGAATTAAGTCCAAAAATATTTGATTTGATTGGCTATTTGCATTCTTAAATTTTTTTTTTCTTTGAAAAAACAAAGACAGATGATTAAGTTGGCAAAGATCACTCTCGCCTTGACTTTATATACGGTGAATGCATGCCTAATCCTCTGTGGTGTAAAATAGTTCTTAAGCCATGGACGCCCTCCTCCACCAATGGAAGACGAACAGGCGAACCGGTCATTTCACGGTTCATGGACCGGCTCGGCTTCGAAAACGATGGAAGTGGAGGTGGGCCTGGATCTTTAATCTTTATATTCTTATTTTAGAAAGAAACAGCCTAAAAGACATTCGTCCCCCCTGATCATGGGGAATGGACGGCCCAGATAGGCCCAGCGAAGCCCTCGACGAGTTCCTCCCATCACGATTCGCGCGGCGGTCGTTCATATCGGAGTAACGGACGGCTGGATCCCGGCCCCTTTCACCCACAAAGTGCTCGACCTTTAACTGCCCCCGCAACCCCCGGCTCCTTTAAATTCCTCCTCACGCTCCCCTCTGATCTTTTCATCTCTCTTTGGTTTCTGCCTTCTATTTCGAAGAGAAGCGACTTTTAGGGTTCGAAGGGTCACGCCAATGTCGCCGGAGAAGGAGAGGGAGAGTCATGTCTACATGGCCAAGCTTGCGGAGCAGGCCGAGCGCTACGATGGTGAGGCTCTCGATCCGTGTTTTTTGACCTCGATTTCATTTATTATAGTTTATTCTCATATATCCAGATTTTACGCATATTTTGAATCAAATAGGCCATGGATCGGCTTTTTGTTGTGTTTTCCTGTTTTTTTTTTTTTTGACGTTTTTGTCGATTTTTCGGTGGAAATTTAGGTTTCATTGGAGCTATTCATTTATATCTTCAGTAGGATCGAGATTTCGATTTTTTTTTTTTTGCTCGATCTATTGGCTAGATCTGTTCTTGCTTGTTTGTCGCCTATTTGGATTGCATTTGTTAGGGTTATGGTTGTTTTTGTATTTATGGTTAGGTTATTGTTCATGAGATAAATTAGGGAAATGTCATGTTTTCATCTGTTATGCGTATTTGTTTGTTCATGATCGCTTTTGGAAACGTGGAAGATGATCATAGGGTCAGGGCTTGTATTGTTTTTGTGTCTGCAAACCTTTTCTTATTTCAAGGAGGTATTGGAGGTAGAAGTATCATTTATGATTGATGTATATGCTGCTGTGAGATTCTATGTTTTGATTTGGAGGTTCATATCATTCGAGATATTAGTTATCTGCAAGTATAAACAGGAATAAATATGATAGAGAAAATATTGAAAAAATATGATGGCACATTACTGTTATGTGATGATTTTCTTTATGGAGGAGTACGCCTCTGAGCACAGATGTAAGACTAAATTAAATCTATTCATGGATTTATATCAACATGAAGATAGTTGTAAGGTATGCATAGTTATAATTCATGCATAGCTATGAATGGATGGGTTATAAGTTTTAGTTTCACATAATGAGCTGTTTTGAATTTGGATTCAGCATCTCATACGTGTTGCAACAGTACATTGTCATCTCCTCTTCCAGTTGGAGGAGATTCCAGGTTCGAAACTTGGGAGGTGGTTTCCCAAGTATTTAGACCTGGGTAATTCTAGTAGGTCGGTCTTCCCTCTTTTTTCATCAAAAGTAATGAGATATAAATTTATCTAGACTTCTTGCTTATCTTTTTGTTTGCTACTCATTGTGAAAAACCTGCATACCTGTTATTGGCAATAATGGCCTCATGGTCGTTACCATCTTGATCCAGAAATGGTTGAAAGCATGAAGAAAGTTGCCAAGCTTGATTTGGAGCTGACAGTTGAGGAGAGAAACCTCCTCTCAGTGGGTTATAAGAATGTTATTGGGGCTCGCCGAGCATCATGGCGCATCATGTCATCTATTGAGCAGAAGGAGGAGTCGAAAGGGAATGAGCAAAATGTTAAGCTAATTAAATCTTATTGTCAAAAGGTGGAAGAAGAGCTCACTAAGATATGCAATGATATCTTGACTATCATTGATCAACACCTGATCCCATCTTCTGGCTCTGGAGAGTCTACTGTCTTCTATTACAAAATGTAAGTCATATTTTCACATGATTGTATTTCATATTTTATAGTATTTGTTTTAAGTTGATATTGATAAGAAATATTTGGAAGTTACTTGATACTACTGAGCTAACATATCCATAGATAATAGCTTCTTAAAGATAGTCCTCATTTCCAGATTCTATATAGCATTTTTTCCAAATTTTTATTTATGGAATCATGATAAAGTTTTGGTTACCTTCATGCATCATTGACATGGTGCAGAAGGCATTTAAATCTGTGTTTTACCAGGCATGGCAACCCAAATCCAGAAATGAATAAGTGCTTCAATATTCTATAGAAATATATTTTCTATCAGTTAATTGAGACTAGTTTGGTTATCACTTTAAAGTGCGGTGACAACACTGGAAAGTCAGACTTATTAGAACATGGTGAAATGTGTCTGCTTGCAGATCACTAGGTAAATTCTTAGTCATGATTCTCACTTACATGATCTTGTGGTTATCTGGTATTGATATATAACAATTTTAGTCTATAAACTAAAAATTTTTTTGAATTGTCATCAACAGTTTTGTTTAGTGATGACTAGACTTGTGAAGCCTTGCAAGGCATACATCAATGTTTCCATCTTGCCAAGGATGGAAATCTTGATTATTGGTCCCCCCTTGTCAAGTTATCAGCTAGGCTCATCCTTTTCCATCTTTTGATGCCCAAATCCAAAATGATACTTATTGATCCATCTGATTGTGTACGGTGCAGGAAGGGCGATTATTACCGCTATCTTGCTGAGTTTAAGACTGACCAGGAAAAGAAAGAAGCAGCTGATCAGTCTTTGAAGGGCTATCAGGCATGTTCAACATTTTTCTTTATTTTATGCCAGTACTTTCTCTTACATTGTTTCAATTTCTTTAGGCTGCCTCTAACACAGCCAGCACTGATCTGCCACCAACCCATCCAATTCGTCTTGGTCTTGCACTGAACTTCTCAGTTTTCTATTATGAAATTATGAATTCTCCTGAAAGGTATGACTGGCTTTCTAATATTTCGCGTGAGTAGTTACCTTCCTCCTGTAGTTTCCTAGAATAATATTTGGACAATTTTCAGGGCATGCCATTTGGCAAAACAAGCCTTTGATGAGGCAATTGCAGAACTGGACACTTTAAGTGAAGAGTCATACAAGGATAGCACATTAATTATGCAGTTGTTGAGGGACAATCTTACCCTCTGGACTTCTGATTTACCTGAGGATGGAGGTATTATACCATAAATATTATCAGTGACTTGATATATAATATTTTATATTGTTACATGTGCTTGTATTCTGGTTCAATTACGAAAAAAATGACTAGTAACATTGGAAACTAAAACAAAGCCCCAGAGTTGTTTTTCCTTGTTCAAGTGCAACCCAAATTTGTAATAAGTTCAGTATACTTGATGTCCTTTTGGTATTAGGTATGATGCTCTTTTTTTTCTAAACCCAGTTTTGATAGTGGTCTATGGTGACTGAATCTTGCTAGCATGAAACAGTTGTTTGTATATGTATGTGCCCCCAAATTGCATGGGTTGCGTATTTTCAGTTATCTTGCTAAAGTCACTGATTGTTGATATCAGTGATGGATATAATCCCTTTGATCTAGATCCCAACGCGTGCGCGTGCGCGTGCGCGTGCGCGTGCGAGAGCGAGAGAGAGAGAGAGAGAGAGAGAGAGAGAGAGTTGGCTGTCATTCTTATTCCTGAGACATGGATGTTTTTATTTTTTATTTTTTAAATAGTTGAGGGAAAACCCAAATGATGCAAAGCTTGATTTTGACTTATGCTTGATAAGAAAAGCCGAATCAATTGGTCTCAAATCTGACATGCATTGCAGGTGATGATGGTTTCAAGGGTGAGGAGGCTAAACCAGCCGCTGAGCCTGAGGTATGACAGTCAACAGGATTGTAGTCTTTTCTCAAGGAACAGTCTTATAGGTTTTGAGTTTTGTCCGTATTAATGATATTGTAACTTTTGTTTCAGTCAAAGAACTAATGGTGATGCTCATGTTCTGCAAAATTGGGACTGTCTTATATGTGGCAGCCATGAGGTGTCAGTCTTCACAAGGGTTTTTTGTTTTTTTCTTCTTCTTGGTTGAATTGGAGTTGCTCCATGTAAATCAGACTGATGGATCTCTTCCTAAAAGTGGTTTTCTGTTTTCTGTTCTACATCATGATAGAAGGATTGGCCAGAGGGCTGTCTTCCTGATCTTTATCCTTCTTCCTTTTCTGTTCTCCTTTTTAATGATGATGAAGCATCATACAGTCGACTGTATTAGGTTAAACAGATGCAGTTGGACAACAGGTGGTGGTGTTCTATTTTTGTTTTCTTTTTGATAATTAATTTTCTTAAATGTTTCTGAACTGTCTGCTGAGTCAACTTCTACGTTTATCTTTTTACATATTATTATATAATTTTCTAAATTATTATTTACAGTATCTGTTAATCCATATTATAGCATGCAAGGTCTTTCTTTGGGTCTCAATCTTGCAGTGTCTTACCAAGGGAGTTGATACGTGCATGTATGGTGATGAGCCGAGGACAATCCCTATGGCTGGTTGGGGGGTGAGGGAAGGGGTTTGTTAGAACTTTAATGCTTAAAGAGGTTTGATGAGAGGCGGGAAAGGTAAGCGGAGCCAGCTGGTTGTGTTTAGGAGAAATTTTGGGTATTTATAGAGGATTAAGGAGCCTAAATAAGAACTTACCAAACCTTTTCAGGTGAGATTCGAAATTATTACAAGTATAACCTAGCCTATGGCTTATGTGGATTACAGATGGGCTTTGTGTTTGTTATTTGTTTCAATTGGATTTGGATATGGATTGGATATATAGATTGGATTTGGATATGGATTGAATATATAGATCTTTAGCCTAATGAGGATATTAAAGCTTGAATGAGGAGTGTAAGAGTTCATGCTAGTTTTATTGGATGAAGTCTTGGGTTATAGAAAAGTGTTGGTGGTGAGGGGAGAAGGGTTGTGGTAATCTATTAGTTGTCTGAAAAGGCTTGCTACTTGAACTCACCAAGCTAGATGTCAAGGAGTTTATGCTAATCTCTCTTAACTGGTATACGTCAAATATACCTTTGTTGATCAGAAGCTTCATATAATTTAGCTTGAGACTTGAGAATTACTGATACTTAAGTTGATCAATCAGTCTTTGGAGGTTACAGTTTGAGATGACGTTTTCTAACATCAAAGTGGATAGATCTTAGATATCGCTTTAATATATGTTGGCTTTCTTATGCAAATGGTAAATCCCAGGGTCGGGTCGGTGCATTGCAATCTGCTGTGGAAATGTTTGGTTGGTATGGTTATCACCAACCTTGATTTTCATGAGAACGCTTGGTTGAGTAGAAACATGGTGCCGGTGATTGCCGTTGTGAAGCAAATGCGTCAGCCGATTTTAGAAGAATAGGAGGGCCATGCCCATCCGAAGAAGATTTCATTAGGCAAATGAAATCATGTTTACGAAAATACAAACCTTACAAAAAAAAAAGAAAAAGAAAAAAGGGGGAAACTATGTAAGAGATGAGTTTGATGATAAAGAGATTTTAGTAGTAAAACTGTCCTCCAATGGTTATAATGGTTATCACCATGTTCTCTGATCCAACATCGCGATTGTACCCTCTGCTCTTCGGGGTTCTGATTGCTATCGCTTTCTATTGAAAAATTAATTAACACGGCAATGACGTGCAAATGAACTTAGCTTGGCCGTGCCGTTCGACCAGATTCTCAGTGGCAGGAAGCAGTCTTGGATTTCCAAAGAGTCAAATAATGGCAGTCTTGGATTTCCAAAGAGTCAAATAATGTACGACCCGACTTCCCAGATATATATAGAGGGACACAGACAAGCCCTTTATTTGAAAACTTTTGTGATTAAATACAACTTCAACCTCTAGCAACTTCTCATTTACCAGCCCAGCCCTTTCCCTTTTGGACCAATACTTTGGTGGTATTTTGATGTGACCTTTGGCTCCTTGCCATGCCGAGCTGTTTTTATAATTAGGGTTAAACAATATTTTTTTAACAAATTAAGGATGTGAACGAAACTTTTTGCAAGAATAGGCTTAACGTGAAAAATGCTATTTCAAATGGCATTTTTTCAGAAAAAAAAACGTCCCATCAGCGCCAGCGTGGGAGGTTTGGTGGCATTTAAAAAATGCCTCTTTGAGTGGCATTTTTTAAAAAACGCCACTCAGAGTAACGTTTTTTCGTTTTAACAAACGCCACTCTTAGTGGCGTTTTTCTTAAAAAAGGCCCCCTCCCCGCTTCGCCCTCCCCAGCACCCCCCGCTCCCGCTCCCCGAGACCTCCGCGCACCCCTCCCCCCGAGCCCCCCGGGACCCCACACCGCACCCACCCCCCACCGAGCCGCCCCCACCCGAGCGAAGCCCCCGGTCCGCACCCGCCTCCCCCCCCCCCCCCCGCCCCGCGGCCCGCACCCGAGCCCCGAGCCCCCCACCCCTCCCCCGAGCCCCCACCCGGGGACCCCACTCCACATGCGCCGCCCCCCTCTCCGCCCCCCGCCCCCCGCCCGGTCCGCACCCGAGCCCCCCTCCCCGAGCCCCACCGGGACCCCACTCCACATGCGCCGCCCCCCTCTCCGCCCCCGCCCGGTCCACACCCGAGCCCCCCTCCCTCGAGCCCCACCGGACCCCACTC
The DNA here is from genome assembly GCA_017589505.3 of Metroxylon sagu. Taxonomy (NCBI): domain Eukaryota; kingdom Viridiplantae; phylum Streptophyta; class Magnoliopsida; order Arecales; family Arecaceae; genus Metroxylon; species Metroxylon sagu. Next base: position 576,069 of record JACVBY030000609.1, read on the forward strand.
CACACGCGCCCCTCGCCCCCGCCCCCGAGCCCCACCGAGACCCCACTCCACACTCGCCCCCGACCCCCGGCCCCCCGCCCCCCCCACCGAGCCGCACCCCCCCGTCCGCACCAGAGCCGACCGGTCCCCCCGAGCTCCCTCTCTCTCGTGCACACCCGAGCCCCCCGTGCTGCCTCTCTCTTGCGCGCACCCAAGCACCCTCCCTCTTTCTCGTGCGAACCCACCCGGTCCCCCTCTCCCGCACCCGAGCAGTCCCCCCTACTCCCTCTCTCTCGCGGCCCATCTGAGGCCCGTCTCGCGGTCCATCCCCTTCCTCTCTCGAGCCGGTGGTTCCCCAAGGTAATTTTTTTTAATTCAATTAAATTATAAAAATTTAAATATGCTTTGTTGCTAGTTGCTTAACATTCATCTTTATGATAAAGAAATTGATAATTGAAACAATGATATTTTTAGTTCAAGTACATCAGTTAATCGTGATAGAAAAATTTTAAAATCAGTAAATTTATGTATCGAAAAAAATAAATAAAGGTTAGTTAGCTTTTTGTGGAAAAATTACATTGTTTGATAAGTAAAAAAAATTCAATGAGCATGAAAAAATTAAATGAGCATGTTCTATATTATCAGTCATGATGAGCAACATTGACACACTTGATATGCCAATATGTCTTATTTTAATAATAATAATTAAAAAAAATGAATGCTTTGGATGTGTTGCTCGTATGATGCAAGAGGAAAATAAGGCCAGTCATAGAGACATCCTTCCTTAAGAACAACAACATAACAAGCTTCATCAACACTGCCACATTTAGCATACATATCAACTAAATAGCCTCTCTTGTAACATCAGGTTTAAAAAATTCTTAGATTTTTTAGACCACAGCACCGTTCTTTTAAAATGCATAGCATATTCGCAAAATTACTTGAACCATAAATTACTTATGTAAATACATTCTCAGTTTCAGGAAAATATAATTTATTTTAAAATTATATCATATTTAAGCTATTGCCTTAGTTGTTTATTGCTATTAGATTAACATTCATTGGAATAATTCTATTGAAAATTATTCTAATAAAAATTATTTTATTAAAAATTTCATTGTACATCATCATGGTTTCTATCTTATTATCATTGTAGTTATGCTTTTTTGTTTAAATAAATCAAACTTGTTTTTACTTGTTATTATCAGTGAAAAAAAAAAATTTCTTATGTGATGTTTTTATTTATTTTGATAGAGTAGTACGAGATGGCTCATAATGTTTTACATCCTGGGCCTCGCGATCCTAGTGTTCTCACTCTGTAAGCCTCGCATAGATCAACCAAAATATTTGAGGGTGAGGTATGCATTATTGATCGATGATTCTTAATTAGTTAGCATGCATTTATGTTATTTATATGTATTATTGCAATGAATTTGTTGCAGGAATTACCGGTGTTTAGATGTCGTCGACATGACACGCAGATATGGAAGGAGACACCGGGCATGGCACACCCACGAGTGCAATATTATTTGGAGCAGGTTGGCATGTATGGCATATATCGGATAGGCCAGATTCGACTCGATGTCGGCCTTATTTCTGCATTTGTTGAGAGGTGGCGGCAAGAGACCCACACATTTTATCTTCCATTTGGTGAGGCGACAGTCACACTACAGGATGTCGATATTCTGAGTGGTCTACGGATTGATGGGTTAACGGTTACTGGGCTTGATCCGCGTTATATATTAGAGCAGTGGCAGGATATATTTGTGAGGTTGTTTGGGGTTGAACCCCCTGTCGAGGCATTTTCTAAAGGCCATTTCCGCTTATTATTCTTCATCGGTTCTACCGAGACTTCCACTTGGATGATGATGCAGATGATGAGGTTGTCCAGCAGTTTGTGATGGGGCAACTTCTCCGAATTATAGGTGGAGTCTTCCTTCCAGATACATCCGGATATTTAGTGAAGTTGATGTATGTGCCTCTTTTAGAAGACCTGGGAGCATTTGCTGCATATAGCTGGGGTTCTGCTACATTTGCCGGTTTGTATCGGGCACTCTATCGTGGAACGAGCCCTACTCAGACAGAGATAGGAGGATACTTGCCCTTGCTACAGGTAAACAGTTGATTATATCGAATGAGTTTGGAGATTTTTCTTTTGTATTGTTTACTAATATTGAGCATTATTCGAACATTCAGATATGGGCATGGGAACGATTACCTGTTTTTCGTCCCATCAGACTTGAGACTCCGGAGGCTAGACCTGCTGATGCAGATGATGCTTGGCACTTAGGTGCACCGTGGGGGCATAGATGGAATGTGAGATTGAACCAAAAGAATGTCCCAACTCATACACTGCGTGCCTATAGAGACCAGTTCGACGTATTGGATGATAGTTCCCAACGGGTATGACATTACTAAATTTCAAATCTATTTCCAATGTTATTTTTTTATTTTATGTAGGTAAGTTGTGGATTGATGGTTTTTTTACATGCAGTTCATATGGTGTCCGTATACGCCCGAGATTTTCTCTATTTTGCCTCCAAACTGCTTATTCGGTTCAGATATTTGGATGGCACGGACCCCACTTATTTGTTTTGATTTAGTGGAGTAGCATTTCCCGGACCGAGTGCTTCGGCAATTTGGTTGCCGCCAGTCGATCCCATCACCATGCGATACGTCACTTCAGCTTCATCAGATAGATCGACGAGGGAGGGCACATGCCTCGTGGGATGTCATACACGCCACACATATTGCTACATGGAATGAGCGGCGTGAAAACATCATTATTGGGGAGCCTATTGCTGAGGGAGTCCCATTTACTCCTGAGTACATGGAATGGTTTACGAGTATAACACGTATATGCATTAGCCGTTCCGAGTATCATACTGCGGGCTACGAAGGAGAAGGAGCTTCATTTGAATTCATGGTATTATTTTAAAATGATTATTTAATATCATTTATTTTAGAGTTATTATCTTTTGTTTTTTGATATTATATTGTCATAAACATGCAGCATGAGAGGTTTCAAGAGTTATCCTTGAACTTGGATCGAGTTATGCATTCGACATCGGAGGCTGAGCGGCAAAGGATTCATTTGGACATGAGGGCGATTTTAGATAATACTTTTTTTGTAATTAGCCATCAGCATGTGAGGAGTACACCTGCTGCGGCACGAGTTCATGAGGAACCGGCGATGGCACACGCATATAAGGATCCTGGGACGAGTAGATTTCGTTATACATCATCGCCTTCTTACATGCCGTCGCCATATGCACACGATTTTCCACATATGGGGCATGCAGGTGAGGGTACATCTGGTAGTCATGATCAGAGGGCGTTGCTGATTACTGACATTGCTGATACGGATATCACCGAGGTCGGCGATGATGTTTCCTACTATTTTTGCGACATTGATATGACAGATACGATCCCCGCGCAGGAGGGGGTCTCCCATGTGGTTGACGAGGGCCCTCGATCGATCGCGACATATGCGCGACGCTCTAGACGAGTTCGACGACCTCCTAAACGGGGTTGTGGTACTTAAGCTATGTAAATAAACTAATTGTTGTAAAGACTTTTTTGTTTAATGTATTAAATATGTTTCATCCATTGAGTTGTTTCTTGTATTGCTCAGATATTGTGATGCTAACTAAGTGATATTCTAAGTGATATTCTAAGTGATATTGTGACAGGAACCGCTTAGAATATTTAAAGCAAGAGTTTTGGCTTCATGCTAACTAAGTGATATTCTAAATGTTCTCTTGAATAGTTTATCTCAATATTTTTTTTTAGTTTTTTTTTTCTCTTGTCCTATGGAAGAAGATTAATTATATATTTCTAATTTGTATGCACATCCTTTTCTTCCACAAGCAGGGTGTGGATCCTTCTATACGGGCCGACGTTTGGGAGTTTCTTATTGGTTGCTATGCTTTAAGCAGCACTGCTGAGTATCGGAAGCAATTGAAGATGGCTCGAAGGTTTTACTTTTGTTTTCCACTGCAGATTGTAATTGATTAGTTGGCTATTGCACATGCAGACACATTCATTGGTTCTGTAAGGGTCCATTTTCCCTTCATTGGGTTCTGTAAGGGTGGGTGGGGAAGCCCAACCCCGCCCAAGCTTTACCCAAATATTGGGGAATAAGAGGAGGGCCCACACACGTGTTCCATCCGGGATTCCGGATGCCCCCACTGGTCACAAGGTGTTGGCTTAGCTCAGATTTGGTGACTAGCTTTTACCGTGCAACTCGTTTTAGCTAGGGCTGTTTTTAGTGGTGAAGTATGGTCTACTGAACGTTATTTTGGTGAAAAAGGCCTAAAAAATTAGATCTTCAAAATAACACCTAGTCCATTCTATTTGTGCTCGATTGAGAATATAATTTATTCTGATGGTGGTGTACAGAAATATTTAAGCTCTTCTTTGGCTGCCAATGATGGTGGATCAAGGGTATTTGAGTGTACTTGGTTGTGCAATTAGATCATATAATGTTTCATAAATTTGAAATATAAGTTGATAGTTTATAGGACATGGCATCTAGCTGTGCAATGTAATTTGTTATATGAACCCTAAAATCATGGAACTAATATAATCTATTGTGTGTAAAATATTTACAAAACTTGTTTTTAATGTCCTTGGTGTTTTGCATTCTTTGCATTTTTGAGTCTTTTCTTTTGGTAACCCTTTCACTCCCTAAAAGAATATGTGAAGAACACGTGAAGAGGATGAGATTGTGGGTTGCGAATTTGAAGACTTCTAAATGTTAGATTATTTTTTTTGGATTGATTTTTAAGATGGACATCATTTTGATCATGAATAATGAAGGCTGGACTTCAAACCAAAGTCACTGTGTCACACCAACTAGCCCACGTGGCACTCTTTCATCTGCTATGACATTTAAATATTTTTATTTTATATCCATGGTAGGCTTCATTGCTTCAACTAGATCTATCTATAATACAATCATAGATAAGGCTCTACATTCAAACTTCATGCCTTCTTTTAGAGCAGAACCTTATGTGAAGCATCAATCACAGCTAATTGAACACCAAAGTAAAACCACTAAAAATATCTCATCATACTTTAATAATATGGAACCAAACATTTGGTATGAACCAATAATATCATAAGGATTGGAAACATTTCTTTACATAGTGCAGCATCCAGGGAGCTCCATGAAAACGTCAAAGACAGCATGCCCAGTGTCCACCCAGGAAAACAAGTTGGGAGCATTGTCAAAGTTCGCTCCTCTACTTTGTTGCCCATAGCTCCTCAACAGTGTAGTTACAAAATTAGAAGGGTTTATTCCTTCGATTGACTGTGACCTGACAAATGCTACTGAGATGTTCGCTATGCCAATAAAGCCTCAGTACCAGCTACTTATTCCCTAAGCTTCTGAACTGACCACAGTAAATGCACAAGACAGAAGAGAATGAGCAACTCTGGGAGTTAGAAGAGCAGACAAGTTGATCAAATCAGAGCTTCAAGACATATGAAGTAATGATGATTCTTAATTTTATCTGAAGCACAATAATATTTAAGTATAATACACCTACTAGTGAACAAAAATCAGCCTGTTCCTCCAACTCTTAGCAGCATTTTAATTGACTAAACTTCAAGGAACATAGCATAGGGTCATCACCAAGAAAAAAGAAAAAAAAGAAAAAGCATGTCAGATCAGAAACCCACAAAACATAAGTTAGTCTCTAATGAAGTAAGCACTGAAAAGGAATATCTTGTACTGAATATCACAGTATAGCATAACAAATAGAAAAGAGTAGCCCAGACTCTGCTGTATAGATAAGCCGATGGAGCAAAACACCTGTAATTTAGTTGTAATCACTAAATTGTAATCAAATCAGCGCAATTGCTTGATGAAGCTTAAAACTAGTATCAGTAATCACTGCCAAAATGTTGGCATTGGCAGGGCCTAAAACAAAACAGTTGTATCCAGCAAATGCTCCACATCTTTCCAGTGGTCATAAATAAAGGTGCAACCACAGGGCGTAGCAATTAAAATGTCTGCAAATTAATTGGCAAGAACAAGAGCGTTGAGCCAACATAGCAGCAAATCATATATCAAGATGGTATAGTCAAGAAAACAACAGAAAAGAAGAGCAACTCTGACGTTTTTAGGACCATCACAACAAATAAATAAGAAACCCCCCTCGCTCCTACATATGAAAGTTACAAGAGAGACAGAACTGTGTTAAAGTAAAAATTGAGAGAGTCAGCTCTGTCCACTTGTAATATTACAATTACTTCTCTATGTCCTCTCTCCATTCTAACACTGCAAGTGCAGCCAAGATGAGATAAAAGTCACTATCAGTGATACCTTTAACACTAATCAGAATTAACATGCATAGCAGTCCAGAAGGATAATGATATAGATTCTCTCTGTGGTGAGGTTGAACAATTTTCTTCCACCAACCAGCAAATCGGGCATAAATTTCTTTTAGAAATAGTAAGTACTGAGCAGTTAACATGCATCAAAAGCTTGATTTTTGGCACTAAAAATTTGATTCTGCCTTCGAAATATAAAAAGGTGTTCCAACTCCCAAGCAGGGAAGTTGTATGGACGTACAATATCAAACAAGTGACATATAATTAAGCAACTTAATTTGGACAAATGTTCTCACAAGAAGCTTCCACCAGCTAACTCAGAAAATTTAAATGTTTATCAAACAATCAGCTACACATGAATTTATCAAACAATTATACAACCAGTCTATTATAGAATTCAATTGTTTCAAAACTTGGCACAACTCTTCATTAGTTGTGATGCATCTGGGTAAATTAGCAGCCTCCTACACAGTCCAACTTGAGAACTACTTCTTTTTACCATGGCAATTCATTAGATGTAGGCAAATAAAGAATACTTTCAGCAAAAGTAAGAACATGGGCCATATTTTGCGAAGAAGTATGACAATATGATTAGTATAGAATGTACAAATTTCACTTCTGCAGAAGAGACATCTGTCATTTAACCAATGCCAAGCACATCTTGAGATAAAAAGATCATGATACATGATATTGAATGTATAATTTTTCTTTTCTTGCGCCTAACCCTATGTGCAATCATTGTGACATTAAACAAAGGCAATGAGATAATAGCAAAACAAACATAAGAGAGCAAGATTTATGTGGTTCATCTCTTTAAGCCTATGTCCATTGAGCCACCGTAACTCTCTCTATCTGAGACTCCCACTCAAACAAGAACAAACATACCATGAAAAAGTTGAAGAAAAATCAAGAAATGCAAGACACTAAACCTTGAGTGCAGATAGCATAAATGAAGACTGTCAAAATTTCAAATTCTTGCTCTCATTTATTATAATCAACCATGCAGAAGTTGTTTCATACATAAAACATAAATAGTACAATTTAGGATCCTGAAGATCCAACATTTATATTAGGATAACGGCGTCGAGAATGACCCGTTTGCTTCCAAATACTACAATGACTTTTATTTCTTGGCTGCACCTCATCCATTTCATTATGAATGCGTGATGACTTAGGCTTACCTTTTTTCTTCGGTCTGAGACGATTGTGATCAGGAATGCATGTGAATGTGTCCATCCAGTAGTCTTCATGGGGTAACGGATTAAACTCACCTCCCCATACATTTATATAAGAGCCAGTTGTGTATACTTCATCAACAAAAGGGGTTATATCCATGGCAATTTCGTGGCACACGGCTAAGACATGTGAACATGGATACTTATAAATTGTCAACACAAGCCGTTATCGGCACATTTCTAGCTCCCTTCAGTACACTATTAAAAACTTCTGAGAGATTTGTTGTTAAAATACTATAGCGGAAGCCTCCATCATGTGCCAATGTCCACTTCTCTGGCTCCAACTCCGATAGCCAAGTCCAAGCCTCTGCATTAACTGTCTTGATCCGTTCCATGATAAAGTTAAACTTTCGAAGCTGATGTTCGCTCCCTACTTTCTATACAGCTCTTTTTAATTGAATATCAGAGAATCTTGAGTTGAAATTACTGCACACATGTCTCAAGCAGTAGCGATGATAAGCTAGAGGTGGAGCCCATCCATTACTGTCATCTGCTATGACACTTAGTATACTTGGATGTCGGTCTGAAATAAGACAAATGCCATTTCTGTCTTTCACAACATGCCTCCTGAGATTCCACAAAAACCAACTCCAGCTAGCAGTGCACTCTTTATCCACAATTGCGTAGGCCAGTGGAAATATCCTATTGTCAGCATCAATGCTTGTTGCAATGAGCATCTTCCCCTTGTACTTTCCATAAAGATGTGTTCCATCAATAGAAATGACTGGGCGACAATACCGAAACCCCTTGATGGATGGATGAAATGCCCAAAAAATATAATTCAGGATACGCACATTAGATGTCCTTGCATTATAGAAATTTCAACAGACTATCGTTCCAGGGTTTACATTCTGAAGTGCAAGCATGTATTTAGGTAACTGAGCATATGAGGGTTCTCATTCACCAAATACATCAATCAATGCCTTCTGCTTCCCACGCCATGCTTTGGAGTATGACACAGTATAATGAAATTGTTCTGCCACAGCTGCAATATTGGCTTCAATATTCATACTTGGGTCTTTTTCCATAATATGTTGAACCGCATGACTGATAACTCGTGAACTTATGTGTTTGTGATCCCGAGTTACATGACTGAATAAACAAGAGTGTGGCCCCTCGTACCTTGTGATCTCAAAAAATCCATGCTTCTTCAACTTTGTAGCACGCAACCTCCAATGACAACTCTGTGCAGAACTTGAAGATGCACATTTCACAGACCAGAATGCTTTCTTTAACTCCACAATATTATATGTGCGATGCTTCTTGATGTGATAAATTTCACATGCTTTTTTCAGTTCATCTTTGCTAGTAAACAACAATCATGTAGCAAACTCAGTCATTGATGAATCTCAAAATTGAGAATTAAAGGGTAATTGTCTTTGAGTGCTAACACAACCACCATCCTGCAAATTCAAGTCATGATAAAACTCCGGTATTTGACTATGTGCAAAGACTTGATGCTCATAGACCTGACTATAAATAATTTCTGGATGAGTAGATATAGGAACAGAACTACAGCCAGTTTCATGAACTATATCATCTCCATGTGAGTCTTCATCCTCATCTCGCTCTTCGTTAGAGTCATCATGTTTAGACCAATAGTCATCATCTGCACTGTCGTCTGACTCAAGTCCCCGACTATTAACACTTTGATTGTTTGTCACATCAACACTCTGCACTACTGGCATAACTCCTTCCATCATCGGGAAATTCACTGGAGTTCTGATCTGCTGCTGGGCAATAGGAGAACTATCCTGAATATCCTCTGTATGATCAGCATTGTATGGAGCTGGAGCATCTTCTTTGAAAACATATAATTCAACATAGCGATAATCTGAAAATTTGGAAGGAAATGTCAACATTTCCTCCACATCGTCATCCTCCTTGATTGGATGAAGCATATATTTCTAATGTAATGTTGGAGAACTCCACATCAATCTCAAAATATATTGCTGCACTGGAATTTTAAGCACACTATAAACCCGCTCGATCAACTCAACATAACGGGTTCCCATGCACAATCTAAAACTTTTACGAGGAGGCTGATTATATTGTATTCCATCTAAGCCATGTTCAATTGATCCATCACAATAAAGCAGCAATCGAACAGTATCGGTGCTCATCTGAAAAATAACATTCAAAATAAATCTAGCATCAATACATAATATTGTATCATCAAGCATAAACTGAAATAAGTATAAATTTTCTACTGATTAACTGCAAACAAACTAATAATGGAATATGCACGTATTTTATAAGCATTTAACATTTAAATAATAGATGCATACCCTGTTAAATATTCGATATTAACCTTAACCTATTTATTTTCTGTGTGTTTGTTGTATGGTAAAAATAAGACTATATCAGATACTTGACATCCAAAGCATTTATTTTTTTAAGTATTATTATTAAAATAAGATATATTGGCATATCAAGTTGTCAACGTTGCTCATCATGACTGATAACATAGATCATGCTCATTGAATTTTTTTTACTCATCAAACAATGTAATTTTTCCACAAGAAGCTAATTAACCTTTACTTATTTCTATCGATACATAAATTTTTTTGTTTTTTAGTTTTTCTATCGCGATTAATTGATGTAATTAAACTAAAAATATCATTGTTTCAGTTATCAATTTCTTTATTATAAAGATGAATGTGAAGCTGTTAGTAACAAAGCATATTTAAATTTTTATAATTTAATTAAATTAAAAAAAAATTACCTTGGAAGACCACTTGCCCGAGAGAGGAAGGGGGGCGGATCGCGAGACGGGCCACATATGGATCAAGAGAGAGAGAGGGGGGACCGACTGCTCGGGTGCGCGAGAGAGAGAGGGAGCCGGGGGGCTGCGGGGGGGGGGGGGGTATCGCACGGGGGACTCGCGAGGGGGGAGGGGGAGGAGATCGGGAGGGCGGGGACCGGGGCCGGGAGGGGGGGGGGCTCGGGAGGGGAAGGGGGGAGGGAAGAGGAGGGGAGAGATCGGAAGGGGAGAGTGGGGGCTCGGGAGTTGGAAAGGGCGGGGGGGTGGGGGAAGGCTTGTGAGGGGGTGCACGGGAGGGAAGAACGGGGGCTTGGGAGTTGATGAGGGGGAGGGGGGCTCGGGAGATCGAAGGGCGAGGGGGGGGGGCTCGTGAGGGGGGTGTAAGGAAGGGAAGAGGAGGGGGTGAGCTTTGAAAAAACGCCACTTCTCAAACGCCACTCTGAGTGGCGTTTTAAAAAATACCATTCAGAGTGACGTTTTTTAAATGCCACCGAGCCTCCTACGTTGGCACTGATGGAGGCATTTTTTTTTCAAAAAAATATCATTTGAAATGGCATTTTTTACTTTAACACAATTCTTGCAAAAAGTTTCATTCCCACCCTAAATTTGTTAAGAAAATATTTTTTAACCCTAGTTATAAAAACAGCTCTCACCATGCAGCACCCTGACGAGATTAGGGATGAAGACTAGGCTAGGTGGAAAGGCACCTGAGACCTGCTGCACTACCCTGGATGTATAAAGTTCTCTTTGGGGGGGGGGGTGGGGGGGGTGGGGGGGGGGGGGACCGGAGGTCGGAATCCTCGAGGTGGAACCTCCAGTTTCTCAACACCTTGGAAATCATTAACCGAGGTGTTCTTTCACTTCTCCAGAAACAAATTTCGCTGAAACATGACACATGAAAAAAGATTACCGGATAAATAATCTTAGTAACTTGAGGCTACAAAGCTGCGAGCATTTAAATGGCCCTATTCTTGAATCCAACCAAATGCAACTGGATAATTGCTGAGACAGGTCAGGCATCCCGTAGTAAGAACTAAACAAGGTATCTTCAACTTTCACAGCCAAAGAGAATTTACAAAGGACATGTCCAAAGTTGTCCGAGGTAACCCCTCAGCTTCCTTCAGTGGACTTGTAAGTTGGCCTGACCCATTTTCAGAAAGGAAAAGTAAACCTGTGCAACGATGCATGAATGGATGTCCGACAGCTCTCTCTCTCTCTCTCTCTCTCTCTCTCTCTCTTTCTGAGAAAGGGGAAAATGAGGCTTCTGGTGCTGAGCTTTGTGCGGATGAGTCGCCGCCTCAACTCTAGCGTCGTTAGTAGATCTCAGTGCCTCTGATTCAAAAGACATTTCAGACGTTAAAAATAAGGATGTCAACATGAATCTAATCTTTAAATTAAATAAAATTGGAACTCAACAGTATTCTCTCTCTGCCATGTCAATCTAAAAAACATTTACCTCTTCGAATGCATGTTACTGCTCGTCCTTGACAGAAAAATTCTGTGGCAAGGAAAAATTCTCCTCCTGATTTAAAATCTCCGTTTCTTCATCATCTGGTTTCTGGATTTACAAGAAAACCCATTTAACTCAGTGATTGATGCTCTATCATCTGGACAGCTAATTGCATTTACAAGCAGAATGTCATAACCATCCAACATTTGAGCAACTTCATCTGAACAATACAATTAGAAAGCCAAGACAAAGATTCCAGCAATTTACAACATTACAACAGTTAATACCACATGAAACTTAACTTTGAATCCTCAAGTTTTATGTGGCTTGCAAAATTCCAACACCTATCTGAAAAGGAAAATTTTATCTTTAAAAAATGCTCAGGCATAGCAAGGGTCTTAAAATTTATTCTTGAAAAAAAAAAAGAAAAAGAAAAAGAAAAATAGATTGCAACTTTTGAGGTGGTATATATTTTAGGCTTTGGTTAAAATCAATAGCCAACAAATGTGCTGGAGAAGTGTCAGTTTTGTAACTTCTCCAACAGTATACCGGATGGATGAAATCAAAAGCTGTTCTAAGGGTTTTGTGTGGTTATCACATATCATGAGATAAACAAACAAACAAACAAACAAATAAATAAATAGATACTGCACATAAAAGTGAATGCTTATTAAGATGTATCAATAAAAAACTATTTATATGAATAAATTAAATTGAGAAATATATAAATTGACTCATTTTTAGTGTCCATTTTAAAAGATAAATACTTAAGAGATCATCAGCCGCACCAAGACAAGTGAAAGGGAAAACTGACATAAGATGGCCACGTGTAACAGAAACTGATTGATTTTCTTTCTAATACTGAATGGGGAACAGAGGTGCTAGGGTTTAATGCAGGTCGGACCCCATGCAGAAGTAGATTCAGCTGCGCAAAGGGATCAAGCGTAATAGTCTGAAAAGAAGCAACTTAAAAGGGATCATGTAGGAATCAATAGTGTTGCGCTGATCAGCTTTATGCAGTAAGAAAACACATACGTAAAAGAATCCAATAAAAGTAGTAGCAATAATAATTAAAGAATGTTTAGATAAAGCTTAAAGTGAATGAATTTTATGAAGAACTCCATTCGGTTGCTTTTCATAAAACATATTTGGAAAAAACTGGTGGTCCATTAAACCTGGAAAATGAGTTCTGAAGAAACAGGTTCTCCTTGTTTTCCATAAACATGTATTAATGAAAATTCGGTTTTACAATCATCTGTCTCAATACAAATCATTGAGAAAGGAGGCGGAGAAAAAACCCTACTTTATAGAGCACACATGAGCAATACCATGCATCAATGATCAAAACAACTTAGCCTCAAAACAGAATGAACTTATTGGTGTAATTTGCATGATTACCTAACAGTTACCCAATCACTAAATGTGTGCAATACTCCCATGAGTATCATTCAGACAATTATTAGTTTTCCACTGATAATAGAAGAGCAGTCAGTGCTTTCAGAAACCAACAACTAGGAATCTAACAATAAAGTACTTTTTCTGTCTTCTTTTGAAGGATGAGGCTCTACAAGGTTAGCGACCACCATGTACGCATAAAAACATCTCATTTAAAGCCTCTACAGTGGAATTCAATAACTTCTTCAAAAGCATTAATAATGTCCTTGGCCTTTCATATCCAACATTGAATGCCAATCAAGTACAAGGAGCCATCCATGGTCTAATTTCCACCCTCAGTGCCTTCTATTGTTTCACTAAATCACAAAGGGGTTCCGGATACTTTTTCCTATTTAACAACCCATTTGTATGATACATTAGAGTTAACCAAGACATGACAGAAGCATCAGTCATATTTAAGCTTGATAAAAGGAAATCTTCATTGTTCAAGCATTATATCTCTAATATGTGAATACAAATAGAATCTGCAACATCTTCTGCATATTTGCATGCGACTACCCTTTTTAACATGTTTCAAAGTGATGCAAAGCCCTTCGTAAGTCAATACCATGGAGTCAAACTCTCAAAAAATTTAACACAACAAAGGTTAGTATTCCCTCTGATTTTGCATCTTATTCCTGGAGTTAATAAGACATTTGACAATTGCACTCATACTTTTTACAGCTCTCTTCCGATGAAAGTTCCACAATATTGGCATAACTCCAGAGTTTGATGTAAATGAGGCATTTGCTTAGTCCTTTTTCAGCATAGAAGTTTCCCTTCCCACCAAAAGTCATTCAGTGAATGAGACAGTCCAGAAAATATCCACAATTAGGCCATGACCTTAATAATGAACCTAGTTACATGCATTTGAGTGGGCTTTAGAGTGATACTTCACAATAAAAACCTACTTATGCTCATCAAAAACTAACAAATCCATTCATACTATAACTTACAAGACATACCCTGACATTGACATGGTTGTGTGTGCTGTGCATTTGTGCATCAGTCGGCATCATAGCATACCAGTGCAACAAACTATGCTGCATCTGGTACACAATGACAGGCTAACTTTGCACATTTTGTTCATCAATCAAATCAATCATGCAAGTAGATTACTCCCTTGTCTGCACCCTCTCACCAAAAACAACTAACCTTTGCAACTATCTCCATTGATTATGCTTTAGAACTAGCATTTAATAGTGCACAGCATTCAACAAATTGCCACCATTTCTATTATCTTTCATGTTAGAAGTTGTTGAAATCTTTATGCTCATCAACCTTTTTGCTCACTTCCAGCTCCAAAAGGCACAAAACAATGTAATTCCTTTTCTTTTCAACATCAGAAATTTGCTAGTCAATTTAAAAGTGCCAAAAACATTTGATACCATGATCTATTTGTTTATGTTGTTTAACACATTCTAGGAAATCAGTTGATGTCCTTTGGGCATGCTACAAATTGCCACCATCTCTATGCTCTCTTTTTGGTTAGGAGTAGTCGAAATCTGTATGATCATCAACCTTCTCATTCACCTGCGGCTCCAAAAGACACACCAAACAATGTAATTTGAACTTCAGAAATTTGCTAGTCAATTTAAAGATGCCAAAAACATTTGATACCTTGATCCATTTGTGTATGTCATTTAACATCTCCTAGAAACTCCATTGCAATGTCCTTTGGTGGTTGAAAGTGTCTTAGACATTCTCTTTTCTACCTTCACAAATTAATTGCTTTCTCTTTGGAGTATCAACTTAAATATGTGTACTGGGTCTTTTCTCAACATAAATGACTGGTTCTTGATTTTCCTTGATAAGATGAAAACCAAACAATTGATGTTCAGTAGCAAAATCAGAAATCTTTAAATTATATGAAACCATCTTCTTCCAAGCATTAATAGAGCTCTACCAAACTCAAGTAAGGTGATAAAATTTATTATAGCCATTAAATGAAGGAAACAGATTGAAATTTTTATTGCCTTTTTTCTACCATGTTCTTTATTTGCCAATAGTTCACTTCTGCTTCCTTTATGTGCATTATAAATGTCTTCATAACTTCACAAAATAAATGATAATTCCTTGGCATTGTAATTTGATTGTTTTACTGGTTAGAAGGATTGGCATCTTTTCACTTAGAAGGTGCCCCACATCCAAAAGCAAATTGATAGTTCACCTAAAGTCTTGTAAAATACCAAAACATGTTTTTGCATAGAATTACATCAAAAAGTTTAACCCAGCCATGCTTCTATCTTAGACATTAACAACAATCAGGGTTCCATCTCAAACCAAGTATGAGGTTTATCCTTTTTTTCTTTTTTTTTGCACAGAAGCCCATGACAGTGGATTGACTTGAAATTAAACAATGCATGACAAATATGCGCTGCATGAAGCAAACATTGCAGATGGTCACCAAGTTTAAGAGCATGAACCCCATCTAATCTTCATATTTCAAACATCAATAAAGACTACATGTACTCTCTCTCTCACTATATGTGCTCTCAACTCCCCACACAAGTGAACAAACATACATATGTCATACAACTACAGTGTATACAGCCATTATCTCCAACACCATGGAATTAATTCATCTTCTACATGCTGTTAAATATTCCCTTGCATTTCTTTTATCCTTTAAATAGCCAGTGAAAATAGTTGGCAGTGATACATCATACTTGCTAGCTGCATCTAATTGTGAGAATAAAAGCAAACAATATTGCAATATAACCATAGATATTAAGTAGAATTTTCACTTCACCAGCATTTCTAAATTGAAGAAGCGGTCTAACAACTGCAAAACCTCATCTGCTGAGAAATGTCGGTCAAAGCTGCAATTACAAGCTACAGAATTAGAAGCATAATTTAGATATAATGAATTTGCTGTATTAATCAAGCCTAGTATTGTGATATATTCCTCATATATAAATAGAAAGGGCACAAAACTAACCTCTTCCGCAAATACTCCATCAGCCCATAAAGAACAAAGTGGCGATGGATACCTGCATAGTAATGATCGTACAACATGAGAATTTAGATGGGCAACCATATTCATAACTAGGAAGGATGAAATCAAAAGATCATCAACAAATATGCCCAGAATTAAGTTTGTCTCACTTTTAAATCATAGTTTACCAAGCTTGATTATAATTTGTGTTGAGATTTTGGCCCAAAACTAACCTATTTTACACCTGTAGGTTGAGACATGTAAAAGATGAAGCTCAAGTCCATCAAGTTGGGTGTTAACTTCAAGGATATGGATCTTGACTATTATGAATCCATTCTTTCATGGAAAATTAATTTAATTTTACAGGGCCCAAGTATAAAATTTTCTGAATCCTACCTATATACTGAGCATGGTCTAGCAACTAGTCCTTCAGATATTGTTGATATTTCTGATGCAGTTATTAAACTATAGGTATAAAGTGAGATCAATTTTGCATCCAAGTCAAAGTTTAATCAACCAATTTTAGCCTACTTTCGCTTTGGATGGGAAGGGCATAAATCAGGCCGGTTTTCAGCCAATCCACAACATACTTGGAGGTGCATGCAAAAGCAACAGTGTCAGCTAAAGATACTAATAACTTCATTTACAGAGAGCATATATTTAAAAGTCATTTGACTTATAAAAGAATAAGGCTCCCAAAACAGTTCTCCACTCCAAGGATAATTCATCCTGCACTGCTCAGGTACATCGACGCCCATTCCTGATGTAGGTCACTATCGCACATAATATGGTTTGGTGATGGGAATTTTGAATATTTGCACTGTCATAATTTTAAAATATTAATTATCCAAGTTGATGGACTCCCCATGCATAATAAACCAAGAAAGTGGAAAAATTATGTAATTGTGTAACTCTTTTGTTTCTAGAATATTGTCTGGAACATGAAACATAGTTTACATCACTATGACCTTGTGTAAGTTGAAGCCAAAGTAAGATGACCTAAATCTTCACTCATATCTAGGTTATGATAAACGTATTAACAATTCAATAGCCTAATGCTATATGGCAGCCACTCTAATATCGAAGGAAGAATCCAGAACCAAATAGCATTATCCCAGTGTCTGCATCAACTAGATGCACCTTTTGACATCAAGTCTAACCAAGATCAAATTTTTCATCAAAGCTAAGCATTTCCGTGCGTCCCTTTTCGTCCACATGATATCTGGGGGTAAGCAGAAGCTTCGATGAGATAAAAATCTTTTTTTTTTTTTTTTAATTGCCTTCATTTAACTTTTCCTTCCATAGCCACACCATGCGCATAAAATATTTCAACCACAAACAAACATGGAACAGCTTTTGAGACACATAGGGACTAGTCGACTCCCAAAATCAAGAAGAAATTGGTAATTATATTAGTTAAAATAATAATAAAGAAAAAAATTTACCTTGTAATTTAGAAGGAGGGTAGATTTCCAGAGCTTCCAGCACCCTCAATTCCAGTTCCACCTGCGAGCGCTCCTAATTGAGAGAGAGAGGGGTGACAAAACATAAAATAAAAAAAATAAATAAAAAGACGCCACGGATTAAACAAAGAAAATTAATTCGATTGACAAAATGCATATATCAAATCAGCATAAGAATCGAAGAGAGTCCTAGAAGAGATCTCGTACCATGGGCAGAGAAGAGGCCGACGAGGGTGGAGCCTGGACCGGGGAATGGACCGAGAGGCCGTCTTGCTCCTCCTCGCCCGCCGCTTCCATTCTCTTCTCTCTGGCAATCACGATGTCGAAAATAGAGAACCCTAATTCAGGTTACTCCAAAAGCCCCCGGAAAGAAAGCTCTCTTTTTTTTTTTGGGGGGGGAGCGGTGGCACCGCGCGCGAGATCGACGGGCTCCGGAAACCCCGCCGGAGGCGTGAGGGGAACAACGGCTACGTTGAGGGCCCGCCGCTGTGAATCACCACTTTTAGCCCATGCTGTTTCCCGACTGGATCCTTTTGCTTGGGCCTCTGGGCTAACCTATCATCAAAATGCTCTCCTCTCTCTCCCCCTAAATAAATTTGAATTATATCTGAGATGGTTTCAAACTCTAAAACCAGGCAACATGGTTTTTTTCTTTGAATATTTTATTTTTATAAAGCACATTTGATAAATGGCACGAAGGGATAAATATGAAACTCAACCCATTGCTGGTTATATAAAATGTTTCACTTGATGTTGCTCTCTCTTTTATTTTTATTTTCTTCAATAAAAATAAGGGTTCCCTTTACTGCACCACGATGCAAAATGAAAATAAAGATATAAATTATAGAATTCTAATGGTAGATGTAGAGATATCAAATGGCTGGATCGGTCCAAACTCTACTCGGCTCATGAGCTACGGTACCCATGCTAGGTTGCCCCCTACCGCTCATGAGCCATCATGGCTTACGACCAACCAACCTACGATTTGGGCACATGTAAGTGGCCCACTAGGCAGGATGGGTTGGCCCATGGCACGACCCACATTGCTGATTCATCGGCCCACCTAGCGGCCCACCAGGCATAGCCCATTAGCCCTTCCCGGATCGGCACGCCAAGCATGATCTATTGGGCACACACTTGGCACACCTAGACCCACTGGGGCTTTGACCATTTGCCCTCATAATAATTATAAATGGCTAGGTTAGAGGGTATTTATATCAATTTCTCAAATTAAAGGACCATCTTACTTTTTTTTAAGTCAAAAAAGCTAGTTTCAAGGATATTTCTGTCTTTTGTTCAAAATGACCTATTTGTCATTTCCAACAACTATAAATGGCTACTTTTTAAGGTTATTTGGGATATTCGAAAGTCCTTCAACATTTATAAATAACCTATATCCCTTCTCTCTTGTCCCATATCGAATCACAAACTCTTTTAAGAACTCTAAAGCTCTCTTAAGCTCTTTCATCTTCCGCCAAGCCATCTTAATCCTCCTAATCTCTCTCTAGTATCTACTCTTTATCCTCTACAATCAGCAATATTCGGAGCTAGCAGCTCTCGTTCACCCTATGGTCAAGAGATTTTTTGATCTTAAAACAGCGGAGTATGAAGCACACTAGTCACAAACTAAAACCAATGTCCCCGAGTTAAGAGTAGCAAATCGTGTCAATGGGTCGTAAATATGTTGGATAACTTCAAGTATAATGGCAAATGGGTCAATCCGAACTTAATTCATTTATTAATCAGGTCAGAAATCTAAACCAAACCCGACCGATATATTATACGGGTTACATAACACGATTCGTGTAATTCATTTAACCTATATAATTTATGTGACCTATATAATCCATATAACCTGTGTAACTTATATAACTTGTATAACCTATCTAACATGTTCAATACCAATTCCCTTATAAAGCAATTATATATTAAAAATCACCTATGTAACATGTTTAATACCAATTCACATATAAAGTAATTATATATTAAAAATCATAACTAAAGAATAGACAATTTTTTCATTCAAGGAAAAAGAGA
The DNA here is from genome assembly GCA_017589505.3 of Metroxylon sagu. Lineage (NCBI taxonomy): Eukaryota > Viridiplantae > Streptophyta > Magnoliopsida > Arecales > Arecaceae > Metroxylon > Metroxylon sagu. Next base: position 595,708 of record JACVBY030000609.1, read on the forward strand.
TAAAAACATAAAATCCTTATATAAGCATATAATCATCATCATAAAATAATAATTATTAAAGGATAATATTAACTTAGATAAATAGGTTTGATGGATCATATTTAGGTTGGTGGATTGGGTTACGTGAATTTATCTGTTTAATAATCAAGTCGATTGTGGATCATTTTAGATTAGCAAGACTTGTTTATTAATTGTGTCTAATAGATCAATCCGATTTTTGACCCAAACTCATTTATGCTCAACCCGAACCTGCTAACTTCATATTGGATTTGAGTCGTCGACCATCTGGTTTAGAGCTAGATCGAGAACATCTGAAGTCTGGTTGTTCTTTGACATTGCGGAGATTGCTAGCAAGAGGATCCATGTTATTTGCAAAGTTTGCAAGAAGAATTATAGCTACAATACTTCATGAGAAATTGATTACCTAACTTGATACTAGAAGAAGTATGAGAGTATAACTTGTGGCTCTGCTCAGACCTAAATTAAACTTAGAACAAGGTAAGTAAGCAATGTTTTCTTATTTCCAAGAATTAAATAGGAAACCTAGACCCAAATTAAACTTGAACAAGGTAAGTTAGTAATAATTTCTTATTTTCAAGAATTAATAGAAAAGAATTATTAAAATTTATTGTAGGTAATGAAATATCTTTTATTTTTACCAAAAATCTATGTTTTGAAAAATATAAAAAATTTACCCTAAATCCTATATTTAAAAAAGTTTCTCAAAATATTACTAAATCTAATTATTTTAAATAATATTTTAATTATAAAGAAAATGTGATTTTATAGTTTCAAAATTTTGATGATAGAATAGCACTTATGTCCAATGTTTGGACTAGTATTATTGAATTATCTTATATTTGTGTTATTATACATCTTATTGATTGCAATGGGGTAAGGCAAAAAAGAATTCTTAACTTTAAATTGATTGAATATCGACACAATGCCACCAACATCCCTACTAATATCATGCAAATAGTATGTGAGTAATATATGCATGATAATTTTTTTTTCGTTTGATTTAGATAATACTTCTAATAATAATGTTACTATTAAATTGTCAAACTACAATTGCATCCCATCTTAGATGAAAAATTATTTCATATTAGATGTGCACATCATATCATAAATTTAATTATACAAGATGTTTTAAAAATTATTAAATCATATGTAAGTAAAGCTAGAGATGCTATTAAATATATATAATCTTCATGAGCTATAAAATAAGAATTTAAAGCTTTATATCTTGCCCATAGATTAAAATATAAATAATTTTTATTAGTTGTAAAATATAGATAAAATTCTATATATTTAATGTAAGAATCATGTTTTGAATATAAATCTATTATTGACTTCCCCGATGAAGCTATATTAGATTCTAATTGGAATAATTCTAATATTATTACATAATTTTTGGAATATTTTTACGAAGATACTAATATTTTATTTGGTACCTATTATCCCATTCCTCTCCTAGTTTTGCATCAAAAATATAATATTACCAACTATTTTACAATATAGGAAAGCTAAAAGTTTTGAAGATATAATTTTATCAATAAAACAAAACTTAATAACTATTAGAAAGAAATTTCATAATTTCATAATTATGGATCCAATAGTTAAATTGGATGGCTTATATATGATAATAGAAGCAATTTATAAAAATACGATGTGTGAAGTAAATATAAATAGATTTAAAAATAAAATTAGTAATTTATTAAATGAAATATTTGTGATATATGATTAAAAATATAATAAAGATAAAAAGTCCTTTATTTTAAGACTGCCCCAGGTAGTGCTAGTAGTAGGGCAGTAATAGAGGTCAATTTTAGAATTTGTTGAAAAAAAATCAAGAATTACCACTTTATCATTATCTAATGAATTAATTTTTTATTTGAGTAATGATTTTATAAACTTTCTAACTCAGAAAGAAATAGATAATTTTGATATTTTGACATGGTAGCGAGCACATGAGAATTATTATCCTCTGCTTACCATCATGGTTGTGATCTATTAACCTCTTCAGTGCTCATAGTAGCATCAAAATTTATTTTTAAGTGTAAGATGATGGGTACTCAATAATAGGAGAAGCTGATTGAAGTTCGATATGATAGAAATGCTAGTTTCCCTAAGGATTGGTATGATGCAGAAGATAAGATGGAAGGTTAGAAAAATAATGGTGAAAGTCCCTTCTAAATAACAATGACTAGAAGAATCAATTATTTTGATTTCAATTATTATGATCGGTGCTAAATAATTGTGATTAGACAATGAGCTCTGTTAGTTTACATACAAACCGAAGAGGATTCCAACTCAATTTAATCATATTGTGCCCTCTTACATTGTCTACATTTATAAATTTATAATGCATATTTGTAGCAAAAAAGCAAAATGAAGTTCTCACTAAAATATTAATCTACCTTCTTTAAAAAAGGAAAAAGTATTGATATATTTTATTTTTATAGGATTTTTGGTTTCTTGATGAAGAATATTTTTCTTTATAATTACCTAAAAATGTACAAGAAAAAAATGTCAAGCTCTCATGGATCTTAATGTGAAAGTTTGAAAGAAACCACTAAATAGAGTATCTAGAAGTTATTTTACAATGATAACATCATTTAATGAACTCATCGCTACCTTACAAACAATGAACTAATAATTAGTTGGATATGGTAATAAAAACCTTTAGGGATCATTTGGTTCATGGTAATCTATTTTGTAAATCTGAGATTACTATATAAATTATTATATTTGGTAATTAAATATGGCAATTTGAGTGGTAATATTTATTTTTCGGTAAACTAAGATTATTATAAATCATACCAATCCAATTTCCATCTGAAAGGTGGTTTTCTGATATTACTAAAGTATGGTAATCTTAAATTACATTCTTAGCTTATATAAATATTTAATAATACTTAATCTAATTATATATTTAATTTACACTAAATAATATTTAAATATTTTATATTATATTTATATATAATATATAATATATAATATAATACTTTATATTAATATTAAATTTAATATTAACATAATATTTAATATTTTAAATACTATCATCAATTTATATAATAATATGTAAATATTAAATTTTAAATTATTAATATTTATGACCTTCTTGCATATTAAATTATTTATAATATATTTATATATATTATATAATAAAGTAATTAATACTATTATAATATATATTATATTGTATATAATATATAATATATATATATATATATATAATATTTAAACATATAATATTTTTAAATTAATTTATAAAGAATCTTGATTTTTATAAGAATATTTCATATTCTAGCAAAAAGAAGAGAGGGCCATTCAAAAGATAAAAAGATTTATAATAAAATTCAAATAAAAATTAAAAATATAGTAAACTGATTACTGTATTAGGAACCAAGTGTGGTAATATTCTATTCCTGAGAATCTAATTACCAAGTATAAAATTACAAAGAAAATAAGATTTTCAATAATATTATATTACCACGAATAAAATGCCACCTTTATTCCAATTTTTAACATTTATTAGCATGTCTACTATATTACATAACTAGGTATATACTCACGCAATATATGGATGTTCGTATGATTGATGAAATAAATTAAAAAAGATATAGACTTATTTTTTAATTTTATATTATTAAATTTAAAATTTAAAATTATTGATATTAAATTAAAAATATCGATAAGTTAAATAAAATATATATTAGAGATTTCTCCTTCCATGTACATGCTGACAAATGATGTTCTTAGAATTTGAAAATATACCTTAGAGATTTCTCGATAAGGGTTGAATGCATTTGGAGTCACCCTTGGGATACCCTCCTTAATTATATATCATTCAGTAATGATTGCTTAATTATCAATCAATTTCTTACATTAAAAATAATAATAGGAAAGAATTCATAAATTAGTTTAATTGAGTTGAGACCCATTCCCATTCTTGGTTGGGAAAGGCCAATCATCTTATTATGACTATCCTTAATTGATGCATGATAATTATAATTAGACAACTGGCCCTCCTAATTCACATATAAGCAAAAGAGATTTTAATTCTATCTAATTACATTGTATCCTCTAACTCTTTGTAATAAAAACTCAACTATTGTAGAAATAATTACTATAATCGTGATGCATAAAAGGAGTTTCTCAGTGTGATGTTCTCCTTAGTAACTTGATAATGCTTTATTTCTATACTTAAATAACATTTAAAAGCTATTTAATTTACTTATTCATATAATATAAAAATATAGTAATTAATTTTTTTGTTGGAAACATTTCGATTTACTCTCTTTTTCTATACATATTAGATTGCCTAACTAGCAAAAAAAAATCAAATCAACCCGTCTAGATACCCTCCATTTTTTTTGGTTATAAATAGATCATTATAATCCCGCAAAAAGCATTTCTCAAGAATCTACCTCCACAATCAAATTAAGTTAAGGCGGATAATTTACATTCTATTACCTACTACTCAACATTGTGGTGATATCTGCTAAGAAGTTTACAGCTTGGTTCTTCTTCCTAAGTATATGTCGATAAATAATGTTCTTAGAATTTGAAAAAATATCTTAGAGATTTCTTAACAAGGAGTGAATGCATTTGGAGTCACCCTTGAAATATCCTCCTTAATTATATACCATCTACTAATGATCGCTTAATTATCAATCAATTTTTTACATTAAAAATAATGACATAAAAGAATTCATAAATTAGGTTAATTGAGTTGAGGTCCATTCTCATTCATGCCTCAATTGGAGAAGATCAATTATCTTATTATGACTATCTCTGATTGATGCACTGTAATAATAATTGGACAACTGGCTCTCCCAATTCACATATAAACTAAAGAGAATTCAAATTCTATTTAATTATGCCCTATCCTCTAACCTAGCCCACATACATAAATTTAAGATACATATCTGTAGCAAATACAAAATGAAGTTCTCACTAGATAAAAACATATATATATATATATTTTAAGTGATGCTATGTTTCATTTTTTTTATGGGGCTGGATCAATGTGAAGAATATTTTTTTCTTTATAATTATCTACTAAAATGCATAAAAAAAATTTGAAGCACTCATGCATCTTTATACAAAGGTTTAGAAGAAGACATCAAATACTCTTAGAAGCTATTTTGCAATGACCACATCAATTAATAAACTCATAATTATTTCAATATAACAATGGAAATCAAGGAAAGCCTGCCTAATTCTAATAATTAACATTTATTACCACACTGAATGTTTTTTAATAAAATAGCGTAGTGTGACCACTTAATTAAAAAATAATCAAATCAAAGCAGTCCAGTTCCAACCATTAATACCCTCTTTAATTATATACCATCCGCTAATGATCACTTAATTACCAATCAATTTCTGACATTAAAAGCACCAAAATAAATTAAAAAAAAATCGAACCGCCACCTTTTCGGTCCACAGAACGGTTGGACCTTTCATCACGGCTTTATTATTACCTTTGCACGAAAAAGTCAAAAAGAGAACCGAAGCGGTCCAGCACCGAACCGCCCACCACTAGCCGCGAACGTAACGTCCGTGACAAACTCCGTCTCCACCGCGGAAAGCCGTCGGACCTCCGCCGCGCGCATATCAGACGGTCCAAATTCGCGGTCTAAGTGGAAACCATCCGCCCCGCGGGGTTATTGGAAAACTAAAACCGAGGTTCGGGTCCGAGCCTGCCCGGTTCGGATCCGAACCGGGGTTTTCTTCTACCCCTCCAGTTCGTTGAAAGCTTCGATCACTTTATCTTTGGTCCAGAGCCCCCTTCTCGCTTGGAGAGGGAGAGCTCAAATGGCCTTCCCTCATTGCCTCGTCCTTCCACTCGCGAGCTTGACCCTAGCTTGGACTCGAGAGATTTAAACCCTAGCCCTAGTTTCAGGGGGAATCGGTTTCTATATCCACTCGCGGAACTCGTTGGTAATCCGAGTAAGCTAGCTGAAACCCCTCCATCTCCCTCGCCGGATCGGGAGTCCCCGTTTTGGGTGTATTCTTGTCGGGGGTTCTTGCTTTTTGTTCGCTGGATTGGTGTGGGGTTTGGATATGTGGGACTAATCGGCTATGGTGATGGGGAATTCCATGTTTTTGCTGCTGTTTTCGTGTGAATTGCACGGAGGAAGCGCGCACAGTGCGGCCTTTCTGGCATTTCGGCGCTGGTTCAGCGGCAAGGTGTGGTTTTTGAACGGGGAAGTGGTTAGGTGGGGAGGTGCAGTTCTAGGGTTTGAGTGCTTCTTTTAGGCGTGTGTGCTGTGTGGAATTCGTTTGTTGATAGAGAAACGCGCACCTTTCGCTTCTTTGATACTTGTGTGCTTTTAAAAACGTTCCATTTTACGTTCAGGAAGTGTAGAATTGGGCTTTTGGGCCGTGGTTATATGAGAATCGAGTTTCTTTTTAGTTCAAGTATTTTGAACGAAACTGGCAGTAGTTGCATTTTTTTTTTTTTTGGCTAGATTTTCTAATATATGGATGGATTGTTGCCACAAAATTTGAGTTTTATTTACTATATATTGCATCTCCTTTTCTTCCTCCCCGTAGAACGGTGGTTCATAGTTTTTTAACTTGAGAGCATAATTTGTTTCGGTGGAGCATGATTCTTTTTGAGGTGCAGTATTGTTGTCTTTTGTTACATCAGTTGGTATTGTTGAAGAACTTACCTCTTAACAGTTAAAGATGTGGTACATGATTTCTTTGCGGGAGTGTTGTCTGGTGGACATAATCTTATGTTTTCATGATTTCAAGCTCCATCCTTCTAATCTAACCGTGGGGCTCTCTCACTCTCCAGTTATGAATTTATGATGAATGCCTTAATTGTCGTGGATCCTGCAATGTAGCATTTCAGACCCACTTCCTGATAGCTTACAGACCAAATAATTTGATGTCTTCCAACGAATATCAGAGGTGGTTTGCCTGACAACTAAGCTGTCTTGTGAGATGTTATAGCCTTCTTGTTTGATGGTTCTTCCCTTTGGTTTCTAGCGTAGAAAGTTCTGATCAATATTTTCCAACATCTGCTCTCACATAGTGTTTGCATTTGCTTTGACAATGCAAATGAAAAAGCTAAAAAATGCACTGGTTCAATTCACCTACTTCTTTTTTAATCTTCCAAATATTCCATGAACCATCCATCAACGCACAATATCACAAGCCATCAAACTTCCTTTCATACATCAGATTCATATTCCAAGTTTAATTCTGTCATTCAAACAGAGTTTAATTGCAAATTTAAAAAGGATGATTGTTGAACCTGGCTACATTGTGATGTGCCTATTTATGTATATCTTTGCAATCCAAATGCTTTTGAGTTTTTTTTTGACTTGCATGCCTTTTAAGATAAGAGCTTTAATCTTTTCATTCTTTGAGGCCATTATTGTCTGCGGCTTGCAATTTGAACCTAAAGGAATGGGAGATCTTAGTGTAAGGATATAAATATTTTAAGTCCAGAACATTTTTGCTTTCTTTAACAATCTTTTCTGTTGACATTACTTTTGGCTGAATATTATCTGAGTCAATGTTTCTGCATGCAGGCCTAGCATGAGTTCTTGATGGAAAATGTTTGCGAGAATGAAAGCAGGTGCTTCTCTGAGGTAATTTTTGTAACTATTTTTTTGTTATCTTGCCATATTTTACTTCAAGCAATCGGTTATTGGAAAGCCTTGTTAATTTGAACTGTCATTCTTTTTTGTCGATCTGCTTACATGGTTTTCTAACTTATTTTGTTTTATTTATTGCTTCTTCACCAAAATATAACATACTTTATGATGCCGGTAGTTCTTATGTGAGCTAGATAGCTTGTTGTGGGAAGCTATGATTGAGAGAAAATTGGCTTTCAAACAAGAAGCCACAGATTAATGTGTTGTATGACCAGTATACGTTTTAGAGACTTGTTAAAAGATGTGTATCTGCTTTTATTGGACTGTGCACTGTTTTCTGGTTGTTTGTTCATGTTGCTTCAGGCAAGTTGTTGTTCTGGAGTGCTGATGATTGACAGAAGTGTGGTGCTAGCATCAATGCTGCTCACACATATTTTGGAGGGAGTTTGAATTGTTAACTGCATATTGACCATCTTTTTTTTCCTTCTCTCCAGAATCGAGAGGCTATTGCAGTTTGCATATTTCTTTCCATTTGGGTAGATTGCCCTTACTGTTCCTTGACTACCAAAGCACTAGCCTCAGTTGCTGCAAGCCACCTTGTGTATGCCTGCGAATGAAGCTGCTGAGAGGATCCATTACTCTTTTGAGCAAGACAGCTTCTCCTGAATTCTTCAATCTCAAGTTCAAGGAGAAAGTTGGCCAGTTTTAAACGGCAATCTGTGGGCTGTACCCAAAAGCAGAATGAAGTTCTTCATAATTCTGATCCAAAGAACTACATGCCTCATGATTCAGATATGGACTTAGGTTTATCCAGTGAATTTTCCCCACCATAACCTGCATCAGGCACCCTGTTATCCCCAAAGGTTTGGTAAATGCACAGTCAAGTTGCAACATGTGATTATCTGTTAATTTGTTCATCTGTGTTTTATCTATCTTCCTCTGCATTTTTTGGTGGACTGACTTGAAAAGTGAAGGGCAAATCGAATTATTTTGATATCTTCTCTTTGATCTGATTGAACAAACAGGAAGATTCTTTTGGCAATTCCGTGTGTAACTTTTTGCCGTTCGTTTGCTTTGGCAGAGTCTGAGCAAAGAAATGTCAGACAGTCTTCACAAATGCCTTCTGGCACAGATTTTACACCATCAACCCTAAACCTAGAATTTGCTAAGAACCAATCTAGAAGCCAACAATTCAACTTGAAGGGATTTATGCTGGTTCTCATGGTCTTCAGACAAGTTTCAATCAGGTGAGGTTTCTAAGGGATGGAACAATTTCTGATAGTCATAGTTTCGTGCTGAGAGGCTCACCGACTTTTGAACTGCAGCACGAAAAGGCTTCTGAATATAACTCCGGCCTTAAACGAAGTTCAGAGAGGTCAGACGTGGTTGAAGCTCCTGCAAATTTTAGCTTTCTTGGCGGTCAACTGCAGTTCATGATGAGCCAACACCCAGGATTCTCTCAACCTTACTGTAGGGAGCAGCAAGGGTTTAATGATATGCAGTCATGGCGACAGCATTTTATGTGCAAACAGCAACAAGAGATTCAGAGGCAGCAGCAACTCCAGCATTTGGACCAGGGGGTTGGGTCACAGAATTTACATACTCAGCCATCTAGAGTTGCAAGACAGGAAGCTCAATTTCCAGGCGTGCTGAATGGTATGCCTATTAGTGATGCTTCTAATTACATGTGGTCAAGTGAGCACATGGAAAGTGAATTGAAGACGCTGAATAGCTCTCGTATGCTCTTTGCTGGGACTATGAACATGGCACAGCGTGGCGGGTTTCCCATGAGAGGAATTTCAAACGGGCCTATGTTTTCACATGACCAAGGCCAATTATTGCGACCGTTGGGGTTTGTTCCACGACTTGATCAATCCTTAAATGGGACTCCTGTTCCCCACAGTAGAAGCTCGTTGATTTGTTTCTCCCAGATCCAAGGAATGTCCCATGATTGTGCTGATGCAATGACCAGATCAGGTGGGAACCAGGCAGAGAAGCCATCAATGCAGTCATCTGCATTAAATTGTTTTCAAAGCGATCATTTTATGGTCCCCGAGCAGCACTGCTTACTGGATGATGTTTTGGTTGCTGAGCAGGGCTTTCAAGGAAAGGGTTCGTTTGCAATTGCTCCAGTTCAAGGCCCAAATAATGGTACCACATCAGGTAACTATCAGCAAGCAGATCGCTTATGTATTTTGCAGGCTCAAGAATTTCAAGGTAGGCAAGAACAAAATGATTGGTCAGGAAACTTACAGGAAAGGGCCATGATGCAGGTAAAGTCTTCTCATGATGGAACTAGTCTAGACAGGACAGAAGAGAAACTCCTGTTTGGTAATGAAGATGATGGCAATTGGACTGCTTCTTTTGGAAGCAGTATTACAAGCTCAACAGGTTTTCTTCAAGGCAATCCTGTGGAAAGTAACGACCATTTTGGTTCATTTCCTTCTATTCAAAGTGGGAGCTGGAGTGCTCTCATGCAAGAGGCTGTGGAAGCTTCCAGCAGCGACACTGGACTACATGAAGAGTGGAGCGGCTTGAGTTTCCAGAAAACAGAACTATCAGGTGGGTACAAGTCTGCTGTAATAAGTGATAATGGGAAGCAACAAATGATGTGGGATGACCACAATCTACAGGGTGCATCACCTTTGACCTCAGGACCTTTTCCTTCGTTTAATGATGCTGATGCAGGCTCAATTTGTCATACATCCCCCAGTTTTGAGCACCCTACTAAATTTGCATATGAACTGAATGAGAGAGTATCTACTGATGCTTCTCATGAGTCCATTCAACAACCATCGAAGGAAGCTAGCGAAGAGCATCTAAATCAGAGTCACCAGCAAAAGCAATTTGTAGGGGCCACTTTTCAGGCTCTGACACAGTTGGATGATGTTTCTAATGGTGCTTGGGAAGGACAGATGTATGGACAGTCACTAAACTTTGCACAGCCTACAGGCATGGAGATGAACTTGCAGAACATGCAGGTTTTGGTTCACCAACAGAAGATGCCTAATGTGAATAGCCAGCTTAGTAACAAGCCAAATGGATGGAACGCCAATGGGTCACCAGCTCCTGATTTATTAGTCCATGATAATGATGTCACCAGTCAAGATGCTCAAAGATATGAGACCAATAGAGCCTTGCATATGAAAAAGAAGTATGACAGCAGTATTTGGAAGGCTGGTGGAAATCAAGCAGCTGTATCCTTCCCAAACTTTTCTGGTGGGTTGCAGCCAGTTAGATCTGACATGGGCAGTCCTAGAATGAGCAGCGATGATGTCTGTATGGGTGACGATGCTGCTATGAAAAATTCAAGGACCTTGAAATTTAATCAGGAAATAAATCAATTAGTTCTTAACAGGCATCAGGTTGATTATGGAAAACATGTTGCTTTTGATTCTTCTGTGAAATATAAAGGAGATGAAAATTTTACAAAATACCAGAATCAGTTAAGCAGGGTTCAACATGCTTGGGACTCATCCTTGAATAGCACTGACCAAGGAGTTAGTGAAACACATAATCACAAACAAGAAAATAACCTCCCAAGAGAGGTTAATGAAGGCTTTGTTTTCAGTCAAACACATCCTACCCAGCATATTGATCCAGGAGTTGGTGCAAGAAAGGATTCATTGTTAGCTGGAAATGAACACCATTATGCGATGACCAATGTACAAAAGTCTGGTCAATCTGGTTGGAGAACTTTGGGGCCTCACAGGTTTCAGTGTCATGTAATGGGAAATTCAGAGATGAATATAGAAACTGATTCCCAAACTCAGAGATCATATTTTCAGGGTCCTTCCCACCTGGTAGTTTATGGTTCAAAAAATCAGGAGCAAGCTGGACACGCCGTTGGATATAATGCTGTTCATATAGGAAAGGTAAATGGTGATCTCATTGCGGATATTTCTTAGGAAAATGAGTTTCACCTTTTTCCCTCTATCCTTTTCATTGGCTGGAAGCATTTATAGTTTTTGTCCTTATATAGGGGCACTTGATTGATATACAAGAGAGTGCAAAAGGAGCGGGGGAAATACAATACAAAGGCTCCATTCCTGACCATGACTCTGCTATGTCTTCCTTTAATGGATCGGCTGCTCATTTTTCTCAGAATAGAAGTGCTGGTCAGGCTAGGTTAGTAACAACTTTTAGTATTTGCCGCTATACTTTATATTATTGGTCAAAACACCTGAATATCATTTCTCGGGAAAAAAAATGTCCCTCCACGATAATTAATTTTTTCTGCAGTAACATTACAGCCTTGTAGAATAGGACTTTACATTTGTTCTCTCATGAGCTTGCAAGTCATGAGAAATCAACCAGTGTAGCAAAACTATTCTCGATTTCTTGTTATCAAATTTTGTAGTACTTTTTTAGATGAAAGTTCATATTACTTCTTTTAATCCCTCATTTTTCTTTTTACAATCTTGCTACTTTGAGACCAGTGCAGCAAAACTATACACGATTTATTGTTATCAAATTTTATAGTACTTTTTTAGATGAAAGTTCATACTTCTTTTAAACTCTTGTTTTTCTTTTTGCCATCTTGCTACCTTGAGATATAGTGTTTGCTAGGATGTTAGCTTTCCTATGTATGCCTTGTTCTAACACAAATAAATATAATCCATCGTAGCCAAAATATCCTCAACCTTCTTCACACGGTGGAGCAATCAAGGGAAATAAACACTGTTGCTCACTTCAGCGATTCTAAACAGAGTGTACCATCTGAGATCCCTCTGTCAGCTGCTTCTGATGGTTCTGCTCATCTTCAGCATAGCCAGTCTTCTGCCTTTGGTTTAAATTTGGCTCCACCATGTCAACAACAACCACTCTCAAGCACTTCTTTGCCCTCACAGACTTCCTTGCCAGGATTAAATGATTGTGATTCAAAGAGTCTGGACTCGGGGGCAGGAGATCATCATCGAATCACTAAAATTCTATCTATCCCTCCTTATGAAACACCTCAGAGAGAAAATTTGGATAATAAATCAAGTATATTTGGAAAGGCAAGCAAGTCAGGTATTTATGAAAAATCCTTGGTTCCTTCCTCACTTCATTATGCGAGGAACAGAGACATCTCTAGTACAAATGAACTAGCAACAATGGACGGGTCAGCAAATCCTTTTGGAAGTGAAAGTGATGTAGATGGTCGTAGCAAGCAATCTTCTAATCCTAATGTGACAGATGACTCTAGTGGAAGTGCTTTACCTGATCAATCTGCTCAGGCTTTACTACCTAGTTTGGATAGCAGAGTTTCCTCGTTCAGACTTGCACCCTCTGCTGATACTTGTGTGCCTATGGCTTCTTATCCACTAGATTCAGGGCATTCTCAGCTGATAAATGGAAATAGTCATGTAATAAATTCTGGCCAACAACTCTCTCTTATGGAAACAAAGTCAGTTGACCAACATTCGGCTGCAGCAGCCTTTTCCCAACAAGGTGGCTTTTCAACAATGCTACATAATGTATGGACAAGTGTGTCATCTCAACAATGCCTATCTGGAGCCCAGCCTCAAAAGACCTTGCCCATTGTAAATCAGTCTGTAAGTCCACTGCCTAGCATGAGGGTTACTAATTGTTGTACCATGTGGACAACTGTTGATGACAAGAAAGAAGAAAGTGCTCCATATGAGTTTGGTGCATCTTCTATTGATTCACAAGAATTCACTTGCGGACGAGAAAATCCAATGAAAAACAAATCCTCTGAACAAAATTCCTCTGATAATGTGAATGTTGCTGCTAAGAAAGGCAGTACACCCCAAGGGCAAGAACCAGTGCTAAAACATCTTTCTGATGGAAATTATGCCATCTCCATTCCATCACTGGTGTGTCTACATCAGCAAGATCTCGATAGAGTAAAACATGGACAGGACTTGAATTTTGCTTCTTTAAATCATGATGTGGGTATATCTGGACAAACTCTAAAATCACTAGATGCCCATGCACAAAACTATTCCCTGCTTCAACAGAAGCAGGCTACGAAGGGTGCAGAGTTGGATCATAGTAAACAGATTGGAAAGAGGCTCAAAGGGGCAGATTTGGGTTCTGATGCTTTGCAGATGGAGCCGACAGGTCAGAGGTTTATTTTTGGACAAAATCCAGTTCTGAAAGAACTGGATGCAAGCTTCCAGGCTTCTGTCAAAATGCTAAACTTTTCTTCAAAGGAAAATGAAGGCAAAAGTTCAAGTGCATGTTCTCAGGTCACTCGTAGAGATTTACCTTATCAAGATCTTCTTGCTTCAAGACAGCATGATATTCAGAGTCATGCAAATTCTCACAGAAAAAGTTCCATGTCAACATCTGTAGGAGGGAATGGACAGCCACAGATTGGTCGTCAAATGGCTCCATCCTGGTTCGAGCAATATCGAACCTATAAAAATGGTCAAATTCTGGAAATGTACGATGGACTTGGTAATTCTCAGAAGACTGCAAAAGGTGGGACCTGCTTCTTTGCAAAAGTTTCTGAGAGCATGCATAACGGTGCTGTGGCAGAGCAAAGAACTAATGTCAGTCAAGTTGGTAACCTCCAGCAGAATACATCATCCACCACCAAAGCTGCTAATGAGGATTCACCTTCTCATTGTTTGCCTCTAGGTGCCATTGATAAAAATATGATTCTAATGCCAAAGAAGCGTAAAAGTGCAACATCAGAGCTGTTACCTTGGCACAAGGAGGTCATGCAGGGTTCTAGAAGGATGCAAACTATCAGGTAGTATTCATAAAACAACAATTTGCTCAATGACTTCTTTTTTTTTTTCTTTTTTTATTGGTTTCATTGTGGTTATGTGCACATGCATAAGCGGTGGCATGGAGCTTGTCTTTGCATATCACCACAAGCATAAATGCATGCATCTTGCTGTCCCTAGTTATTAATTGAATTCTTTCGTTTTTTTCTTTCAGCATGGCTGAGTTAGATTGGGCTCAGACTGCCAATAGGCTGATCGAGAAGGTTTGTTTGTCATAAATCTCACTTGTTGTGATTCTTCATCTTGCTCCATGGCATTTTTGTACTGGTTATTGACTAGTTATGCCAACAGGTTGAAGATGAATTTGAGATAACGGAAGATGGCACATCAATTGCTCGATTGCGCAGAAGGCTTGTCTTGACAACTCGGCTAATGCAACAACTCATTCCCTGTGTACCAGCTAGATTTCTGAATGCAGATGCAACTGCTGCTTATGGAAGTCTGACATACTTTGGTGCTAAATTGGGTCTGGGAGATGCATGCAGCTTTATCTCTTGTTCAGAAAATGCTTCTCACATGCTTCTGAACAATAGAAAAATGTATGCTTTACACTTGCATCACATCTGTCAAAATGAGCAAGCTGCTTGCTTTTAAAATTCTGAAACTATCTGACATGTGTGATATATTTAATTTTTGCTAACGTAGGTTCTGCATATCTTGGACTTGCATGGTCAACTAGAAGCCTCACATTTTGAACATAATTAATTTTTTCTTTAAAATTTGTTCAGGAGACCTGAAGAACTTAAGACGGATGAGAAGGCTGGAGATTCTTTTTTCTTCAAAGTCATGGAAAATTTTATTGGAAGATTAGGGAAACTTGAAAGCAGTCTCTTGAGGTAAGCATGTGGGCTTTATATTGTGACTTGCTTTTCTCTTCAATTGAATTTTATTGTTGTTGGTGTTCCTCATGACATTTCATATTTAAAAGTCAGAAATCCAAATATGATGCCTCCATTAGTGCTCCTCATGATGTTTCATCTTTAAAAGTCGGAAATCGAAATATGATGCCTCCGTTATTCACACTCAAGCACAATATGACAAATCCAGGATACTCATTTTATAAATGATGAGGCCTATATATTTCATATATTAGAATTATCCTTAGGATTCAGTTAATAACTAATTTTGCCTATGTCCTGTAGCCTTCTTTAACAACACGTTGATGCAAGCTATTAGAAGTAGCAATATCAAATTGGTCGGCTGGCTCATCTCAGTTTGTAAGTATACTTTATTGTCTAATTTGAATTTATAAGAATAGAGGTGATATTCAAAATTATTTTAACTATTCTATTAAATTCATAAGCTATAATATAAAATTTTGAAGAGGACAATTGAGCGTAGATTGAGATGTTATATAAAAATATCAGAGAATTAATTTGATTTTATATAAAGAAAGTCAATTATGGAAGCTATTTTTCTTCTTCGAAGGTTAATGAAAAAATATAAAAAAAAGGATAAGATTTTTATACAGTTTTTATTGATTTAGAGAAAGCATATGATTCTAGAGAAATTTTATAGTGCAAGATAGAGTTATTGTTAGCTTGAGAATTATTGGTAGTAATACTAATACGCTTCTAATCATAATAATTTTGTACTATAGATTTGCTCCAAGTCCTCACATTTTTATGCTAGTTATGGATGAGCTTACTAGACATATTTAGAATGATATTTATTGATGTTTGTTATTTGCAGATATAGTCTTTATGCATGAAACCAATATTAGGATTAATTGCAAGTTGAAATTTTGGAGGAGTGCATCAAAATCCAAGAGTTTTAAGTTAAGTAGGACTAAGATCGAATATATGGAATGCAATTTAATTAAAATTAGAAATAGGGATGAAGATGGAGTAAAAATTAAGGATTATGGGGTTTGTAAGATGGTCGTTTTTGGCATTTAGGATTTATTATTTATAAAGAAAAGAAAGACTGAATATGATGTTATCTATAGGATATGATTAAAATAAGTTGGATAAAATGATAAAGTGCAACTGAGATATTATGTGATCATTGTATAGTTGCCAAATAAAAGAAAAAATTTTATATGATAGCCATTCGGCCAATTATACTTTATGGTATAGCCATTCAATCAATTATAGTTTATGGCATAGAATGTTGGATAATTAGATAACAATACGTGTATCAGTCTACTAGATAAGTGTAGCTGAAATAAGAATGCTGAGATGGATACGTAGTAACGCAATGAAATATCAAGAAATGAAATCATTTATGAAAAGAAAAATGTTGCATTAACTGGGAACAAATTGAAAGGATGATTTAAATAGTTTGGACATGTACAACCTAAGCTAGGGGATGTAGCAGCAGTCATTAAATATCTATGGAAGGAAAGAGGGGTAAAGGTAAACCAAAATTGACATGGGACGAAGTAGCAAGGAGGGACTTAATATCCCAATATTTTTTAGAAAATATGGCCCTAAATTGAGAGGAATGGAGGAAAAGGAAACCGACCTCAATATGCCGTAGCAAAGTCAAACATATGGATATGGCATTTGAAAAATCTTAACATCCTTTACCAAAGTTAAACATATGGATATGGCATTTGAAAAGCAGCAGTCATTTAATATCTATGGAAGGAAAGAAGGGTAAAGGTAAACCAAAATTGACATGGGACCAAGTAGCAAGGAGGGACTTAATATCCCAATATTTTTTAGAAAATATGGCCCTAAATTGAGAGGAATGGAGGAAAAGGAAACTGACCTCAATATACCGTAGCAAAGTCAAATATATGGATATGGCATTTGAAAAATCTTAACATCCTTTACCAAAGTCAAACATATGGATATGGCATTTTGAAAAATCTTAACATCCCTGATGCACCAGATTCTCAATCAGCACCCTGCATGCACACGTGCATACCCTGTATGCAGCACGTGTGCATGCTCTGCTAGGTAAGTTCAAGGTCTCAAAGTTGCACATATGTACCGTTTTGAAAGATTGTATGCTAATAATTTGGTGGTGCTAAATGATTGGAATGGAAATGTGGACACATGTTAGATATTGCAAATTATTGAACTTTAAAACAGACGCATGATAGTTAATTGTATCTGTGCATGTACTTATACATGTGTATTGATATAATGTTTAAATATCCAAATAATTTCACATGTACGTCTGACATCCACGTTCTCATGCGAATATATCGGTCAATGCATGTTTTCCAGATCATAGGACTGATGGTACACTCATCAGGTTAGCTATCGTCAACAAGATAGCTATGTACTGTCACAGTTGCCATAAAAGGTAGACTGAGGGAGAGTTGACACTATGTTTTCTTTCTCATGTAGATAGTCTTAGCAATTAAGGAAAATACAACAATAAGTTCTGCAAAGTGGATGCCTACACGTGATCAACTTTCATCTCTTAGCCATGTAGAAGAATTTAGGCAGTATATAGGTCTTAGATGAATCAGTTGCTAGTATTCAGATTGTTAAATTATGTAAGCTATTTGGGAACAAAGTGCTAATTGCTGAGGCTAACCATGCATGCATGCTGTAGTGGAAATTTAGAGAAATATGGAGACAGAGGGGCAAAAATTGATAGATATCCAGATGTTCATAATTATGTAATTTCAGTAGGAATGCAGATTGAAATGAGGTCCCCTATAAAATTTTTGATGGAAGATGTAACTTGCATATATTTGACTAGTATGCTATGGTCATTGATGATAAAAGTACTAGATGGAGTGATGTGATGTGCTCATGGTTTTTTCTTTCATTCAAAGTGAATGTCATGGCCATCTTGAATGGAGATTATGGGACTCGTGCAGAAGGGTTGGAGGTGGATGCATAAGAAATATGTAGATCTAAGATGACAGTTGGGGTGGTAGCCCTTGAATGGAGTTGGATCTACATTATCAGATTCTGATTGTGTGGACAAGGCTTGGTACATGGTTATCACTTTCACAATTTTAAAAATAGAGAACTTTGTTGGATGGCTAGGAGTGACCATATAATGCCCTTTGTATTAGTAAAAAGACCTTTAGAGGTTGTTCAAGCAAGGTGTTTAGAATTTAATAGAGTTTCTGCTTTTGTATTTGCTATTATAGAAATTGGTGGTCATGCAATTAGCAAGGCATTAACGAAGGACCAGAGAAAATGAAACCATATTGCCATAACCGTCAATGTTAATTTTCTTTTCACATATAACTGAACAGATCTTGCAAAGAGAGTGCTGTTTGCTCTTTGTTCATGGAGAAAGAACATAGAATTTTTTTCTTGACAGATTACATGCTTATGATTATGCAAGAATGGTATTCTTGTATTGTCAACAAAAAATATTGAAAACCAAGTTTCATTATCTCATCTGATCAATTTCTCTCTCAGATTGGAGAAGAGGTCTTCAATATTAGATTTAAGAGTGGAATGCCAGGACTTAGAGAGATGCTCCATCATCAACCGTTTTGCAAAGTTCCATGGCCGGGCTCAGCCAGATGGAATCGAGAGCTCATCGACATCTGAAAATGCACCTCACAGAGCATTTCACCAGAGACATGTGACGGCTTTTTCCATGCCCAGGAATTTTCCGGAGGGAGTGCTTTGTTTCTCACTCTAGATCGTTAGTCGGTTGTTTTTTACCTTCACCCGTTGTTATCATCAATATTCTCCCTGGTAACACGCAAGTAGATACAAAGGTGAGGAAGTGATTGCATCCGGTAAAGTGTATGAAGCTGATGCAACATTGTGGGAGTGACTGTTTTTTGGAAATTGATGCAGTGGGCAGTCTTTTCTTTGTTGTGCCCCAAGTATAGGTTTTTGTATATTCATGAAAGAAGAGGTCTGACTTATCCATGTCATTTTTCAAATGGAGAGGGTTTATTATTTGCTTATACGCAAAATGGCTATTTAACTTGGGTTACTCATGATCGTCCAATTCAGACTCAAGTGGACCTTTGCATTCTTGAAGTTGTATTAGAATGAAAGTTAATGTCTAATGTAATCAAAGAAATAACAAGTGGTTATGCTACTACTCTTTGGCATTGTTTATTTTGGCGTTAAGCTAAATATCAACTTAAACTTGGTGTGGGTTTGTTGGCAGTTGGTCCATGGAATTCCATGCAGTGGCTTAAATATGTGGACTCAAAGCAGTTATGGTTTTTATAAAGGTGCTGTGAATGGGATGGACTTCCGATGGATGGTCCTCTTGGAGTAGCCGTTGTCCTTCTTTTTCAACGGCCATCTATCTTGTTTTTTATTGATAAACTTTACCAGAAGCTATACAGAAATAATACATGCTTGCCAAAGTCACGCTATCTGAAATGTTATCCACTCTTGCATGCGTCCGCCTAAAAAAAAAAAAAAAAAAAGCCTGTTTGACTAATTAAGAAAAAGAATGCAGGTTGGAAATCTTTTGGAATTCAGGTAAATTCCTTAATTCTTGCTTTGGTCAAAGAAAATGGTTGGATAAGTCAAATTCTCCTATTATCATTTACCTGACCTCCTAGGAGCTACGATGGTTGGTATTTTTTCTGATTGTGTCCTTCTTGGTAGAATACTTTCTTTTTAATAAATGAATCCATTCGAAGACCTTCCAATTTGGAGGCTAGAAGTATCACGGAATTCTGTGCTGCTGCCGTAATGGTTACGTGATGCTTCGCCATAAAATTGCGTGCTTGGTGCATTGGGAAGACAAGTTATGCACAGCAAAATTGGAGTCAGCTGCCTCATAGGCCCCTTGAAACAGATGGCCTAAAGGAAACCGAGGGAGGCAAGGATGATGTTGTTGTAGCCACTGTATTCGTTAATTTTCGGAACACATACAAGAATGTGGGCAAGAATTAACAAGAATCTGGGTTATTAGTAGTCGGGTCTAATTTGAAATTTCCAGCTAAATTATGCGCAAGACATTGCATTCTGTAAAAGATGATTAATGGTATTTCAAAAGCGCTGAGATTGCTTGACCAACAATGAACCTGATTTCCATTCTCTACTATATTGTCAAATCGAGTACTTCTCTTAACAGAAGTTTTATGCGTGAAAAGATGACAGGAGGCGAAGAAATTGCACTGAGCACAAGTAACTTCAATGTCTGGTTGCCTACGCTGTATATCCCGAGGTGATTATTTTTTTAAAAAAAAAAAATAATTTGGGACAACGAAATCCAAGCAAAGCAATTTGCAAAAAAATTATAAAATCCTAAGCAAAGCAAACTGCAAGGAATGTGAGCTAACAGTGTTTGGACGTGGCAAATGCCTTGTTTCTTCTTTCCATGAACTCTGAAGCTTCTCAGTGGCCTATTTTCTTATCAAAAGAAAATCCAGCTGGTCCCCCTCGGTTGACGGGACGTTAACTCGGTGCTGCTGCAAAGTTTTGTCCTTGTCAAGAGGAAACTCGGTTAAACAAAGAAAAGTATGACGACAACATGATGCCAAAGCCTGTAAAAAATGGACCGCAAGTGCCAACGGTCTGCACCTCGAATACATAAATTACATGCATTATTAGTGGACAGGAAGGAGAACGGAGATCTGATTCGATTTTATGACAGCGACGTCGAATTGTCCATATCTGATGAGATGGTCCACCGAATCCAATCATTGATAATTAATGCATCGCTTTAGTGGGATCTTCTGTTTGCTGTCAGAGAGAGCAGGGAGAGAAGAAGACAAGTGGAGCGCTTAGAGAGAGAGAGAGAGAGAGAGAGAGGGGGGGGGGAGGGGGGAAAGTTTGTTCGTTTGGAGTCTTTCTGAGCAAAGAAAAGAGAAGAAAAAAGAGTGCGGGTCCTCCCGAGAGTACGTTTTCCACCCACAGAATTTTGGTTGGACACAGACGGAGTACCATGCCGGCAAGCAACCTAGCGTTCTGTGCATTAGATGCGCATGATCCGACGTTTACAAGGTTGAACTAAAATTACCATATTGATGCTGATGAACAGAAGAATCTAAACGTTTTCCAGTGACCATAACTGAATGAACCACGACCATTAGTGACATTTTCATCCAGAGAGAGAGAGAGAGAGAGAGAGAGAGAGAGAGATTGGCATTTAGAGCTGATCAAGAACACATTTAAGATAATAATAATAAAAGAATTGCTCTCAAGGTGCAGATAATTAAAGGAAACACAAGAATGGTAATCCCTCACTCATTTGAGCTCTCTGAGAGGAGGAATAAATGAACACGTACATATAGTGTGATGAGAGACAGGATTTATGTGGTCAACAAAATCATATGTTATTATGATTGAATACAATTGAGGGATTCTTTGAGTCTCATGAAACTTCGATTTCCATCTTTGGTTAACAATAAGTAATTTGGACAAATCTTTCGAAGATGCATTATTCTTGATTGCTTGATTGCAAGAATCTTGAATATATTTTGTCAACCCAAAAAAAGAAAAGAAAAAAAATGGTTTGATTCTTGATTACTTGATTACAAGAATCTTGAATCTCTCTTTGATGGGAGAGATCGAACTTTTTTTTTTTTCTTTTCCTTCTTTATATGGTTCTAGTTGGATTTGTTTTCAAGAGACATGCTACTTGGTTCCTCACATGGTTGGCTTTCTCTAGCAGGTTATGAACATCATTGTCAATGTCATTTCTACTTCCTAGGAGTGTGGGGCTCTCATTATTCAGAAGGAACAAATTTTGGTTATTGGCAATTGCAGTCCCATGAATCAAATTAATGGTAGAGGTGTGTTGATAATTCAACAAGGTGTTGGAATTCTAGCGCCTTTTCTCCATATCCATTTATTCGGGGATTTCTGATAGTAAACGCTAGTATGCATGGCCTTTTAAATATGTATCAGTTGCATAGATCTAGTTTTTAAATTAAAAAAAATGTCATCTTGGATTAACCTGCAACGTCTCAATTTTAAATTCAAGTAAAGCTCAACTGGCACGCACAAGGGAGTAATTAGACAGATGAATCATGGTCTTGGATGGGTGTTCCAAACATTGGATGATCAGCATGAATTTGTAGCATCTGACATGCATCTCACATGTAATAATGAGCTGAGTAAAATGTTAATTCTTTTGAAGGCACAAGATTCTTCAAAAAAACATAAAAAATAAAAATAAAAAATCAAACAATCAATAGAGAATGCCTCGTCGATCTCTTGGAGGTTGATGTCCCGCCTCCTTTTTGTCAGCGTCGTTCTCATTGGAGCATGCAAGCAAGGAATTCCACTGTGAATCCAGACGAAGCTCAGCAAAATTCAGATTCAAATAAAGACGCCCATTAGAATTCGACCTGTTATACTTTGCCTTCTGTATTCTGTCCACTTGTATTTTCGCCTGCTGCATCTCAGCCAATTTTATTTTATTTTATTTTGGCCATCGCGTGCACGCAAAAAGTTCTCATAGTTTTGTACAAGGTGGCTCCGGTTTCTTCCTAGAATTAATACAGTATACAGGGAATGGTAAAAAGCAGTTGTGGTCGTGGGGATCGAAGGTGGGTGCTCTTTTGAAAACAAAATAGCTATTTTTTATTTTTAAAATTCCATCTTTTCCATCAAACTTAGATTTTTAGAAAACAAAATAGAGATTAGTTTTATATGTTTCTGTCCATCAGTCTATGCCCTTCTTGAAAAGGTGGCGCCCATCGTCCATTACAAAATAACAGATGGAAAAGAAACATCTTAGAAACTAAAAACATAGGAAGGATTTGAAATATCAAAGAAAAAGAGGGATTACTTATTTAATATTCTGAAAAGTTCTGCCCTTTAGACTGTACAAATAGATAAGAGTGTTTGAGCTTATTTTAGCCATTTCCAATGAAATAAAAAACCATTCAAGCTCCATAAGATTAAATGCAGAGAACAATATCAAAAGGAATAGTGAATCAAATGCAAAACATTTTAGGTATCTAAAATTAAGATTACATGTAGGCTGCATAATGAGCAAGAATCAAGAAACATTATTAGAGAATATAGAGAGAAAATTCTCAGTAAATTGATAATAAGGTAAGCAATATTGCAAAATTAATATATTTGTTTATTTGAAAAAACTATATTTGTTTATATTTATTACAAAATTAATATATTTAGAAAGCATATAACTAGTATTCCAAAACAATTTCCTTTTCCTTGGAAAAATCTCTTTTTTCTGTTTTTAAGCAACATACCCTAAAGTACTGCACTTTATTTAGACGATGAAAAATTTGTTTGGTTGAATATATATATATATATATATATATAGAAAGAGAGAGAGAGAGAGAAGAATCATTAGATCGTGATCTTCCTATTAACATCTTATGGAATGAATGAGAAACATATGCCAGATCTGAAATAAATGTAAAGCAAAATAGCTTACACTGTCACGTTAAAAAAAATTTCACTGCTGTTAGCCTATCACGCACCTCTCCTCGAAAGAATACTTGATGCCCACTTAAATACAGCAAGTTTAAAGTAAATAACGCATTACAAAATTTTGCACGAAGGAATAATACAAAACGTTTTAAACGGACGTGGAACTCTGATAATTGATAGTCACCATCTTCGCTTTTATGATTGTACACGCCATTGTCTACGATCAAAGCATCTGCGAAAATAAAGACAGTGATAATTTCATGAATAATGCCCTGGCAATCATGACAATAATTTCATGAATCTAATATAAATAGCACAATAATGTGATTACCAAAAGAAATTGGAAAGGATGAGGAGAGATTACTAATTGCATACCACTTTTGGTTCAATATTTTGACCATCGTTTAAGGCCAACGACAGCTGGTGGCTGATGGTAGAGACTCCCATGATATTTTTTTCAGTAGAATATTAAAGGGAAAAATCAACCATAAGAAAACCAAATAGTGTTCTAAGTTTCAACGATGATCAAACTCAAAGAGAAGTTATTGCTGCAACGATTTTGCTTGCACCTCAGCATTCTTTTCATGTCTAACATAAAAAAAGTCAGATAGGTTTCACGATTCCATTTCACAAATATTTGTATTTTTTGTAAAATATTTGTATATTTTTGTGAGACAACAAATTAAGAGGTGACCTTACCATGATTGGAACAAATCATCAGGGGAACCAAAATTTCCTAGGCAAAACTAATCATCTCAACAAAAATGGCTTTTGGCATATAAGCAACTGCTGGTCGCTATGACTTTCTAGCTCAAAGATTCGTGCATCCCAACGAATTTGAGTCACAAGAGCTCTTGCTTTCTCTTGTTAGAAATTTAAGAAAGATACTTTAAAGATAAAAATTATCATCAAAATTTAAGACCTTTTATGTTAAATCATTAATAGAATGAATAGAGCGAAAATGTACCTGAATCCATGGAGAATATGATGGAGGAATATGTGGGTTCTTGATCTTCCAAGCCTTATATGCATAATTTTTCTTAAAAAATATAAAGTCTTTTCTTTTCTAATGATGGGATGTCAGAAAAGAAAACTGTGCATATGACCTGGGAACCATACTCTTTTATAATAAGTTCGTACTCTTTCATGAAGAGTAATGACTTTTGGGTTCATACTCTTTCATGAAGAGTAATGGCTTTTGAGTTCATACTTTTTCACAAAAAGTAATGACTTTTTGAGTTCATATTCTTTCACAAAAAGTAATGACTTTTAAACTTTTTTTATTTCTAATTTTGGTCCATCATAAAAATTAGAAATAAGACTTTTGAGATCTATATATTACGAAGTCCATACCAAATAAGATGTCATTAATCCCAATAACTTAATCCATATAAGATCACTTCAAAAGTGCTAATTCTTTAGATAACTTATAATACATAATTAATGATATATGTAGGCCCATATATTAAATAAATATCTAACATACCTATCACTTGAACTTTATCATGTAAAACAACCCATCCCTAACTAATACAGTATCAAAAATCAAACTAGTTAAGAACAGCCAATGTTCTGTTCCAAAATTTATCCAGATAAAATGAGGGAGAAAATTTATTTAGATCAGAATGCAACATGAATCAAAAGTACTAAAGCCTATGCTAAACAAAGGCATAAGTGTGAAAGTGAAATGATAAAAAAGAAAATGTTGTTCAGGTATAATAATATCAAATTTTCTATAATTTGTTATCAAGGATAAGTGGCAAATGTGAAACATCATGATGACACAGTTCACGTTTTGTCCAGCATATGGGAGAGTGGAATATATGGTCCTGGAATTTTGCTGCACAGGATGAGAGTTATATGTATAGTAGGCAGAACTCATATATTTACATCTAAATTAATAAATAACTGATCTTTTTAAATTAGGCAAACAAGATGAGAAAATAAGCAACAAGCTAGCCAAGTTGAGAAAGAGGAAGACTAAGAAGTTTTGCAAAGTGTTTTTAAAATGAGGCAAACTTGATATAAACAAAGAAGCCATGTGACAAAGTTAATGAGAGGTCTTCGTTAAGTGGAAACTGGTGAGGGTGTTTATCTTTGCAGCAAAGGCATAACATCTTGTGACCTGGTAACAACCCCAAGATAAGTGAAAATATTATGATTTATGTAAGGTTGGTTCTCGATGAACTTCTTCGAAGAAATTTTGAGAACAAGATGCCTCTGATGACTGAAAAAAAAAATGTGGTTGCTCTAATTTCTAAGAATAAGCAATGTTCAAAACGAATCTAAAAGATTGAGAAATAACACTACGGCGTAAAACACGAAAAGATAATTTGAGTGCGTGCATATCAGATTATCAAATTAGTTTTCATGTTTGATAGTTGTTTTTTGAGTGATTTTCTCATTTAAGCACTTCGTATATTTGAGTTTATTGACAAGGTAGTGTATATTGTGCTTACACAATGGGGGGGTTCTGCAATTTGATGCGTAGAAAGGAAAAATAATGTTTCTAATGCTTCATTGAGTTTATCAAAGAGTTGCATCAGGTTGCTAAAACAAGTTCACAGATGATCTGTGGCGTGAGTAATGAATTTACGGTGGCTGGAAGATTACATCAAGAATCTATACTCAAGACATTGCCAACTTTATACTCGTATGGATCTGTTGACTTCAAAACAGAGACAATGCATGGATGTGTTTACTTCAAAACAGAGACAATCTTCCTGTGTACATATTTGGTGATGATCGAGTCTTAGCAACCAGTTTAAAGTGAGAGCTACTATATCGGAGACAAACATCTAAGAGCAAAAATAATCCAAAACAAAATGGGGAACAGACAAAGCCAACTATGCCAGAAGAGCTACTAAATATGAGGCACCTATCATAACTAACAAACAAGACAATAGAGGGCCTACAATAGTTTGATCATGTAAAATAAAAGATTGTTGGGGTGCCTTAAGCATGTGTTTTAGGGGCAAGAACAAGGCTGTGGTCTAAATGATTATGTCAAAGGAAATGATCTGCTCGATTTCATAGAAGCTAAATTGGACTGCAGACATAGTGATAAACAATCAAATGAGATCAATGGACCTAGTCCAAGTAGTAGGTGTAAGTGGTAATTGCAGGTTCAGAAGCGTAAAATAGTAGTAGGAGGAGGGCAGATAAGGTGTCTCGGTGAAAAGTTCATGGAGCCTTCTTTTCCATGGAGCCTTTCTTTAGTACTGTGCTCCATTGTCAACATTATGTACCTAAATCGATGACACTTTGTTGCCACTGCCGCTGCTGCTTGTGTACTTGTAAACAAATGGTGCTATGTGCTAAGTTATCTACTTCAATGCTTTGTTGAATTAATGTTTGGATTCCTATTTCACATTCATGATTCACAATACGCTCATTTATCAAGCTTATATGTGTTTTTCTTAGCCTAGTTCATAGCAATTCTCACTTGTGTCTTAATATTAGACGATAGGCCATGATTCAAGCGGGTCAATCTGAAATTTTTCAATGTTTGTAATGATGAGAAGAAATATACTCCTGGAAATGAGAATGTAAACTTATGACAGTAAATTTAGGAATGAATGATATATATATATATATATATATATATATATATATATATACTTTTCCAATTTGCCATCATTGTTGAACCTACCTAGGCAAGCTAAATCATCATATCATCATACATTTGGACACTTAACAATTGAGACATGCCCTACGGATTCAGTAAATGTATGTGATAAAACAAGTTGACAAAGAAAACCAGAAAGTGCTCTCTCTCTCTCTCTCTCTCTCTCTCTCTCTCTCTCTCTCTCTCTCTCTCTCTCCTGGCTGCAATAGGGCATGGTCCAACATGATTTGAACCTGGTATCACAATAGAAGAGCACTGCCTCTGACTAAACCAGCCAGCTTACGAACAAAAGGAAATCAATGATAGCTTATTTTGAATAAAGGCATCGAGTAGACAGCTAATAAGCAAAGTTACAACTGGACTGCTCAAAAATAAATTCCAGCCACTTATTGTAAATTTTACCGGTGACTTATTGAGAGGTGACAGACTCACTAAATTATTAAAATTAAATAGCAAAGAAAACTTGATGCAGCAGCCATGCATCTTCTATAAGCAAAAAAGCAACTACCAAGAAAGGAATGA
The DNA here is from genome assembly GCA_017589505.3 of Metroxylon sagu. Lineage (NCBI taxonomy): Eukaryota > Viridiplantae > Streptophyta > Magnoliopsida > Arecales > Arecaceae > Metroxylon > Metroxylon sagu. The sequence continues at coordinate 623,474 of JACVBY030000609.1, forward strand.
CTCTACCTATGGACGCAAAATATGGTCCATTTCCAATAATAAGGCTGATAGTTCACACTTCTCTAAAGTGAGATAATGAGAAAGAAGCCCCATAGCATGAAGCAAATCATATGTTTGGGGATATGTGGTAAAGGGTTCGCACCTGCAAAAGAACAAAGAACACCTCCACATAAGCAATTATTCCACAAACTGAATCCTTCAACAAGTTTTTATAGCTACAAGTGATATATCAGCATGCAAAAGTTGCTTAACTTGCTAGATCCGGAAATAAAGAGATTGAAAGACAAGCTTGGAACTCGTCACATTAAAAATTTTGATTCATCTTATGCTAGATGTATTCAAAATAAATTGATTTCTTTCCTTCATAGATGCTCAGAAGCATGATAACTCCCCCCGAGCATGCATGTGCATGCACGATGCATGCGTGTGTTCAAACACAACTGAGAATACAGTTGGCATGCATGAATAGCATGCAGATGGACAGACACATACATTATGTGTGCATGCAGAAAGACAAGCAATGGATTTGGCTAATAAACACTGCCCTCCATATTATATCCCAAAAAATCAACAACATTCAAGACTGTCAGAAGGAAAGCACAATTCCAGTTAGAGGATTTCATAGACGGAGATTCATACAAGGCATATGTACCTTAGCATGAGAACTGTTTATAATAAGAAAACCAGTAGTATACTTAATTCTACCAAAATGTGTTTAGTGATCTAGCTAAGAGACTCTCTAAAAAGATTATTCCAAGTATCCCACAATCCTTTGTTAGCATTCCATCTAATCCAGCTACTTCTTGTTTAATTACTTGAAAAGGCCTATTTGATCTCAATCAAATATATTTCAAAAATAATAAAGGATACTCAAGTGGTCAATCTTGGTCTAGCTTATCTAATGCAACCATCATTCAGAATTACCAGACAAACATTTTCTGTGCACCAAAATACTCGCAAATGCATGAAAGCTCGACATAAACAAGCCAGACTTGTGTGCATATATTTTTTTGAAGTCACAATCAACACGTCTAAATCTTCATAGATATTTAAGTGATTGACATATTCAAATCCTTATACTTCCATTAGTTACCAGTGTGAAATTGAACATTGCCAGAGCTTAGGACAAATATAAAATGTCAAAATGCTGTTAATATTTTATTGGAAAACAATCAAGACCACAATCCAACGAACCAGGGTATTTAATTATTCTACACACACATTAACTTAACCAAGGACTTCATGTGCAAAGAGGAGGAGAACAAAAGTTACCTACCAGTTATGCAAAACACCAGCAAAACCTCAATGAAGTATTAGGGGAAGTGTGATACGAACCCCAGTTGGGACGACATTCATCACCCAAACAGACTTTCCAGCCTCCAAAAGTGCAGCATTTAGCCCTCAATAGTTAGCGTTCATGTCCATGGCATTGCGGACCATGTTAAATGGAGGTAATGGATCTTCATCACCAGGCCTCTTTGGATGGTCCGAAAATATCAAGGGTGAAAGCAGAGACCAATAGTCTTTTATGACTGTCTCCCACGCATTTGAGTCCTCTATGAATTTATCAGGATGAACTTCTGGAGAGGGAAACAAGGGTCAATCATTAACTAAGGCACTTTAGGATATAGAAGATTATAGGAGATACAGCAATTTTAATTGCAGATATGGCACCAGAATATTCTAAGAACAAAGAAACGGCTTAAGTGGACTGCTAAAAATCAAATATTTTAGAACAAATACTTTCCATGAATGTCAAGTTCTTCTAAGTTCCATTGGGAGCCAGCAAGCCAGTTGGATGTGTTTTGTATGGGAACCCACCGTTTGCTGGTAGGTCCACTTATGCATGCAAGGAGGGGTTTATAATATGGTTCTCCATCTTCCTCTGTACAAAGAGGTACAGCACCCTGTTGGCTATTATGAAAATGACAGAAATGATGTTGCAAATATTTCTTAACGTGAAAAGTTTCTAGATACAGTATTGGAATGACAAACTAAAACAAACAACAACAACAACATAATGCACGAAACTCAGCACTTTTATCCTTACCGAGATGCATAGCAATTGAAATCTGAAGTCTTCTGCCAAATGAAAGTCTCATCTTGTTCTCCTAGTAGACTACAACAAATTTTCTGGGCAAATTCCTCAATAAATGTGAAGATGATGCTGTTCCTTGCACCAAGTGAACTACCTTGAGCTTTGCTGGTAGGCGATGTCAAGACGAAGTAACCACCTGGTTTAGGTTGTCTATCAACTTCAATTAGGAAAGCACCACCTGCTTCAAGGAGTTGATGAGCAAGTGGCATGACATACGATGCTATCTTCCATTGATTTGACACATATCTCACAAGCCTTGAGTCAATTATTTTTGGTCAGTTTCATGGATAGCCATCAAATTTAATGCATCCAAGCATTTCTTTTTGTGATTATTATTATTTTTATTGCTGTACTAGTATTGTACATTTTCTATATGCGAATAAGCGACCCAAATTGGCAAAAAAATAAAAAAATAAAAATCATTTTTTTGAAAAAAGAAAGAAAAATAAACATCTAATTCATCGGTAGGTGCAATTGATATTAGACAGTGCAAAAACATAGATTGAATAAGTGAACCAAGTCAATTGAGCATGCAAAAGCTGGCTGCAGAATTAATGATGCTCACTAAAAACATCTGACTTGAGATGTCCTCTATATGGACTGGCTCTGGAGACAGTCAATCACTTGTTTTTGAAATGTTCCTTTTCCAAAAAGATTTGGCTTCCAAAAACATTAGAAGATGGCCTTCAGGTCTGCAAGATCTTTGGTTGAAATGGAGAAGAAAAGAATTGCGCTCGGGCTGGGACCAACTAATTGGAGCGGTTTGTCATCAAATTTGGTCTGATAGGAAAGTTGGGATATTTTTGAAGACGGCTTCCTCAGCAACCTCCATTCTATTCAAATCTATCTTCACTTTACAATCTTGGTCAAACTTATTTGGTGCTGCCCCTCAGAGCAATCGTATGATGCTTTCTTTCCTCCTTCCAATGACGACCAGCCAGGTGCATCAGTAGAGATTCTTTAGAACCTGTTGATTCCAGCCAGCTACTTCGTAGTCAGATGAAATCACGAGATGATGGCCATGTTGCAGATGTTAATGCGAAGATTCTTCTTATGTTCCTTCTCCTTTACTCCCTCTTCCTCTCTCTTCCTCCCTCCTCCCCTGCATATACCTACTCTTACTCTTGCTCCCCCTCATCCTCTCCCTTGTATATTTTAATCTATTATCAATAAATTGGGGGAATCAATCTGATTCCTCAGGCCTTTCATCAAAAAAAAAAAAAAAAAAAAAAAGAGAAAGCAAAAAAAAAAAAAAAGCTTACTAAAAACAGAAATTGAACCACAGAAGCCACTTAAAAATAAGAATTGTAACACCCCAAGCCCATCTGTTGGTTCAATTAACTCCGTTAGTGGGCTGAAACCATGTGGCCCAAAAACTTGTGTGGAAGTTAATGGGTAGCACATAACGCATCTCTTTCTGATCCAATGTGGGTATCACAATCTCCCCCTTTATAATGTGACGTCCTCGTCGCACCCTATAAGCTAAACAGAATTTATCTCGCCATGGCGGGACTCCACTACCGTCCCAAGCCCATTTGCTAGCCCAATTAACTCGTTACCAGACCGAAACCATACAGCCCAAAAACTCTAGTGAAAGTTAATGGGTAGCAAGTGGATTTGAGTTATAAGTATATGACCCATCTCTTTCTCATCCAATATGGGACTAAACTTTGTGATACCTTTGGAGTATCATAGTCTCCCCTCCTTATAATGCGATGTCCTCGTCACACACCATAAGCTAGCCAGAATCTACTCTGAGTTGGGTCGGATTATTGGTGCTGCAAGGGTGGCTCCACCTCATGGTGAGACTCTACCACCGTCCCATAGGTAGCCCTTTCCTCATGCTCACCAACTTTCTTCGCACACTTGGATCAGCTCTGATACCATTTGTAATGTCCCAAGCCCACCTAATGGTCCAATTAACTTCATTAGTGGGCCGAAACCACGTGGCCCAAAAATTCGAATGGAAGTTAATAGGTAGCACATAACATATTTCTTTTCGATCCAATATGGGTATCACAACCTCCCTCTTTTATAATGCGACATCCTCGTCGCACCTCATAAGCTAGCCAGAATTTATCCCGCCATGGTGGGACTCCACCATCGTCCCAAGCCCATTTGCTAGCCCAATTAATTCGTTACCGGATCGAAACCATGTGGACCAAAAACTTGAGTGGAAGTTAATGGGTAGCAAGTGGACTTGAGTTATAAGCACATGACACATCTCTTTCCCATCCAATGTAGGCCTAAACTTTGTGATACCTTTGGAGTATCATAAGAATGGAGGAGAAGAATAATTTATGATGCCCTAATTTGGCTATATAAATGTGGATTCTTTGATAAACAAAATCATATGGCTCCATCTGATTTTGAGAAATTTTCAGTGAGCATCATATGACATACTAATGCTCCAGCATGGTGAGGAATGGAGAATGATTTAATAAAAAAGACGGAGATTGCCAAACATGAAAGAACCTTGCACAAAGTTTTTAAGAAATTGAGATGAAAATCGCATGCTTTGATGCCATGAAACTTGAAAAGCAAGTTGAGAAAGTGCAGTAAAAGGGCATTAAGCTGAACATGCACACCTATAAGGGTAAGAGACATACTTTGCCATTTAAACTTTCTTGCTCTTCTGGTCCATCTCAGTTCCATTTATCTATAAAATGTGAGGTGGATTGCCACCATTTCACTCAAAAAAAAGGGGAACTAAGAGATGCACAATACTGTATGACACTGCACTATGGATTGCATGTGTAACACAACTATGGACTCAATAAGCATATTACTCGGCAGAACTCGTGCATTTGAATGAAACTATACACATGGAAAGCAAACTGAACGTATCTGTATGCTATTATAATTTAGAAGAAGAACTCCAACCTTCTACAATGGTAAAAATATTCTGCTGTATTCATGATAATATAGAAGACATGATAATAAACAGAAGTGATAACAAACAAAAGGAAGATGTTGACAACCTTTTTTACCTTGTTGCAAATTATGAAATTTCAAACCAAGAGCAGAAGCAAATTTCTGATGATTAAAGTTTTTCGTGAAAAGGGTACAGATTACTGTTCTGACAAACAACTGTAGAAACTCATATAAATTGCTTTATTGAATGAATTATCTATTCAACATAAATAGAAGAAAGAAGATAGCTATTCCAGTACCCTTTTTGTCCCAGATAATTCCACATTGAGCACAATGGACCATATCAAAAGTGAGTGATGGATATGGAAGTTGCCTTGAAATAAAGCTCCCAATTATTGCTGGAAGACCCCTTTCAAGAGTTAGCTGGACTTGACCCCCAAATACCTCATAAGGTGCTATACAAATGGTCAATAATTTCGGTGAGAATAAATGAACTCCAAAGCTACCAAAACCGCATTCCATGTCTAACACAGTCTAACACTGTCCGGATTCCATGTCTAACACTGTCCGGACCTGAAATTATCAACGAGACTTATCTTCTTAAACCTTTTATCACAAGAAATAAATCATACAAAATTCTCTTGCTCCTTGGAACGAGAAAGAGATGAAAGATGTCACTTTAACAGAATATAATTTTCAGGTATGATGAAGGCAATAGCACTTGGTGGTGAAAAGAAAAATCAGTTTACCTAAATTTTACTGTATTTTTGGTCCTTTTGTTTGTTTATGTAATTTTTAGACTGACTTCTAGAGTCCTATTTCGAGTAGAACTGGTATTAAAGAGTCCTATTTTAGGTGCATATTGGGTTGAGCAAATTATAAAGTAAGTAGGCTTTGATTTTAAGCTGTTTTAAATGTCTTTCTGAATGGGGTATAGTGGAATTCTGATATTTCAACTTAAGAAGAGCCAAACCTGGCCTAAAGGAATCCTTTCCTCCTTCCAAATAAAACATGTACCGCACTTTCCCAGAGCCATGCTAATAGGCCCTTTTAATGTTCTCTTACTTAGACAAACACACCCCCCCCGGCGGGGGATATCTCCTCTCTGATCCTTCCTGTTTTTGCTCGTCTAAACCTCACTTTGCTTGTCCCTTGAATAAATTCTGTGATCCAAATTTCTGTTGACCATTGGATACCCACCAATCGACAAGACCTACAACAGAAATCTTTTTTGGCCTTTTTGAATCTTGTAAATGCTAAAAACACATTTTTTGCCCTGTTTTCTGTAACTGGACAAGAAGGTGATTTGTTGACCAAAGCCTTAGTCCATTCCCTAGGTCCTCCCGTGCAATGCAAGCCATCCCCAATTTATCCAGCATCAGCACCCTTCATGCTGCAACAACATCCAGAACAAGCATAATACATTATGTGATGGGTGAGAAAAGGAAATATCAATGCATGCATCAATAATCCAAATACAATTTATTAAGTATTTGAACTTAGAAATGCACAAGAACTAAAACATAACACAGTATTAGTCTAAAACCCTCTATTCATATCCTCATCCCACAATCCAGTTGTTAAAGGAGTCTATCTTCACCTATAATATCCGACCTCCACTAGAGAATAAGGGACCTTGACATGTTTAGAACACTTTTCCCCACCTTTCAGATTCAACCATCCATGGTAGCTCATGCAATCAAACTCAAAACATCCCAGACCTTTAGGGTAATAAATTGGGGAGAAAACAAACCCCATTTGCAGGATAAAGTCTTACATAGACCAGTTACTGCTCATGGCATAGATTCATCGAAAGTATAGAACAAACTACAGCCTCCAACATGGACAAATGTCATCATCAAAATTCTTAATCAACCAAGAATCTTCGACCAAGTCATCAAAAAAAAAAAAAAAAGCAATAGTTAACAAACCCTGAAAAGAACATAATGTTATGGTTCACTTATTTCTTTTCTCTGGTTTTATTATTACCACCAATAAACCTGCAAATTTGTGAAATATGCAAGCCACAAGCCCAGAACAATCAAAGGGCATATTTCAATACCTAAACCCTTCTGCATAAGTAGACAAAGCTCTCAGCTTGATTGCCTTTTTAGGATCACCAAGATTCATTTTCTTGTCCCTTTAAATATCATCAAATGTGGTTCATAAAAAAAGGACCACGAATCCAGTTATTGTCAGCATTCAACACAGTGGCCATTTTTTTTTTAAGCGCTTCTTGTATAATTTGTTGGAACAACATTAATATTCTAATTTCAATATCTCATTAACAGATTTAATTGTTGCTATTGTAATTCAAATATATAATTAGCAAGAACATGATAACAAAAACAATAAAAGAAGGGACAATTTTGTTATTTGTGATGTAAAAAAGCATAAAGATTTGTTTGTTGTTATACATGCAAATGATCTTTGAATAGACTAGTTTTCTACCTATTTTATAAATAATATTATGACTTCTGCAATCTGGCTCACTTCATACAACTATCTATAACTTCAATGCATTGAAAACTTTGATATAATTGAATAATCAAAAAAATGCTGATAATTGAATTTAATCGAGTAAAAAGTTCAACTGATCAGAAAATGCTGAAAGTTGAATTTAATCAAGTAAAAAATTCAACTGCAAAGGCATGGATCTGAATCTAAAAGGCCATTATAATGATTATTTTTTGTGCATTTAGTTTTTTTGTGCATTCAGTTTTAAGTGTTAACAAATTCTATCCTTCCCTACTCGAAATTAATGCACTTTCACCCTTCAACTGAAGGAAGACCATAGCTTCACAGAGCTGTTGCAACATGATAACCCCCATTTGAGCTTTTTCGTACTTCATAAAACAATCTTCTGCAAAATTATCACACGCACAAACACCCGTGCGCGCGCACACACATATCTCTTGAACTAAGAAATTTTGTTTAATTATGTAGAAGTAGTCTTTGTAGCTAAATAGATATTAGATATTGGTTCTCACTTATTAGCAGCAGGAAGGAACCTAACTGAGAATAAAAGCTTTGAAAGGGAATTGAGAGGGAAAGGGGATGCACAATATTCAGAAAGGATCAAAAAAGGAAGCAAAACAACATAGGCAATAAATCCACTAAATTATCATAATCTTGTCTTGTGTCTGCAAGATAATGAGTGAACTACGTTTCATGTTACCGTCAAATAAATGGATAGGCATATATATAGACAAAACAACACACCAGCATCAATAGGTAATGACAGAAAAGAAAAAAAAATGGAAAAAAAAAAAAAAAAAAACTTACACCAGCTTGAAGGAATTCAGAGTCACTTCCTAACCCTATCATTTCTGCAATTTGACGTGAGTAATCTTTGATGCCGTCAAAAGTCAACCTGTAAACCTCCCGATCTGAGAATTTTTTTAACATATACGCGGCGTGGGTGCGCGACACGCGGCGCGCTGCATGCGCGCCGGCGCGCACACATGGGGCGCAGGGGAGGGCTCAGCCCTCCCCTCGCTGAAAGAAATGACAGGGGAGGGGACTGGATCCAGTCCCCTCCGTCTTCTTCTTCCCTCTTCCTCTTCACGAGCTCCCGTCACCGTGCCGCCCTCCGCTCGTCCCCGACACTTCGCCGCCGGCAGGTAAGCCCCCCCATTCATCGGCGAGGAGAGGGAGAGAGCGAGAGAGCGTGTAAAGAGAGGGAGAGGGCCGCAGGAGGGCCCTCCCCTGACGCGGGAGCCCGCGCTTGGTTCGGGCCCGGCGGCGTGCCCGCCGGCTCACCGGGCCCAGTCTTTGGGCGGTAGCCCCCACCGGCACCGAGGCGGCATCCGGTGGGGTCCGGACGGTCGGAGGAGGCCGGCCGTGCCACCGGCAAGGGAAGAGGGGGGAGGGCTGTTCCACGACCCTCCCTTCACTGTGGGTTCAGGCTCGGCGGCGTGCCCGCTGGCCCACCGGGCCTGAGCTTTGGCCGGCGACCCCCGCCGGCACCAGGGCAGCGTCCAGCGGGGTCTGGCCGTGTCACCGGCAGGGGAGGAAATGGAGGGAGAGGGCCGCCGGCCACCAGCCACCCCTGGTTCGGGTGAACCAGGGGTGAAGCAGGGGAAAAAAAAAAAAAGGGAAAAACTGGGACTGGGCCGGGTTCGGCCCAGTCCAGTTAGCCCCTTTGGGCCAAATTTTCAGGCCCCAAATTGCATCCGATCCAATAAAAGAAAAATATGGTCGTGATCAGCTTGGATCCTAGTTTGTCGGATAATTTTTATTTCCCTATTTGGGCTTCTATATTTGGAGATATTCAAGCCCCAAGTTGGGCCCAGGATTAGATTGAGTTAAGTGTAGGAGTCAGTTTGACATCCTAAAATTGAAATTTAAAAATCTGAAAAATTATGTTGTAGGTACCCAGAGGTCCATGCAGCTGATTTACGCTTTTGGAATAGCGTTGTGAGGTAAGTAAGCTAGTTATAATGATTTTTCTTAAATCATTATTAAATTATGCCATTATTGAAATAATGAAATTGATTTATAGTATTATTTGAAAAATGATATTTGTGGTACCACATTTATGTAAATGAATATTTGACTTGATTATTGTTAATTTTGGTAAATTAAATTGGCATTTTATACATACAACTGATTATTACATAATTATGTGAAATTATCAAATTTTGGTAAAATATGAAAAGTAATTTGATATATGTTTGCTGTTATGCGAATAAATGTTATTTGTGATTGTGTTATTATATGTCGTCACGGTCCACATTACATGTTACATGACTCCGGGATCCACCTCCACAGGGGGAATATGTGGAGAACACACATCCTAGGGATGTGCTGTGACAGGATATAGCATTATATGCTAATTGACTCCGGCACCCTTCCTCCACTGGGGGCGTACAGGGAGGTTACATCCTTGGGATGTTATTACGTGGACGTGGGACATTAGTACAAAATGAGATTTACAGTGATTCGGAATTGAAATGGTATTTTGAAATATTATGTCATATTAATTGCTTTCAATTTATTCGAATATGAGATTTGTATACTTCTATTATATGATGAAATGTTTTTAAATTTGGAAGCATGACATGTATTTAACTTGGTAAAAAAATTCTTATTTGGCTATAGCATGTAATAGTAGGCTTACTTACTGAGTGTAAACTCATTAAATCTTACAATATTTTTTCAGAGCCACAGAATTATCAGGGGCAACAACAGGGATAATTGGGAGTTTCATGATGCAATTGATTATATTTTGTTATATGTAACCCAATTTGGATTTATTTTGAAACTTTGGTTTGTTGCCCAACATTACATAATTTGTATTATGGAGGATTAAATTTTGTATGTTATATAGTTGTTAACCCTCCTTGTTTATAAATGATACTGTATCGGATGCCTTGCATGCCTGGCATGCGGCGGGCTGTCACCCCTGGGCCACCACCAGCTGGGTCCGGGGCGTGACAGCTTGTAGTGGTATCAGAGCAAGGTTTGACATTAGGGCCAAACACATGATTAACTCTAGGCCAAATATTGACATGATATCAGGAGGGTAATAACTCTAGGAAAAATTCAAGTGACTTGTTTAAAAATGCTTGAGATTTGATGATTTATTATGATATTGATTAGAACCTAACCATGACAGGATTTCATAATGCATCGTCGCACCGGTGGTTAGCGATATGAGGGGGACTCTCAGGTTGATGACCCTGACCAGCAGGGAGGCCCGGAAGCCTCAGCAGATGCGGGTTCCGTTGCCCCAATTGGCAATGACCCATAGCAGTTGCAGGCCAAGTTACTCCGGGCATTCTTGGGAGTGACTCAAGCGGTTCAGGCCATGCAGCAGCAGATTCAGTAGATACTGCCTGCTATATCTGGCTCTACTGTTCCGCAGACTCCGTCTGCCCCTCCTACTCCTCAGACCCAGCCGGCCCAGCTCGATCGGGCCGCTCGGCACCGCTCCATCTCAGCCCTGGCAAGGAGGGGGTCGTAGCTTCTCCGAGTTTAAGAGCTTGGCCCCTCCTCCCTTCTCTGGATCCACCAACCCACTTGATGCGGAGAGGTGGATAAGAGAGATAGAGAAGGCCTTTACGGCCCTTGGTAGCCCGGAGGAGGAGCGGATCAGATTTGTCGCCTACCTCCTCCAGGGGGAGGCATACGATTGGTGGCTGATGTTGGAGCAGCACTCTGGAGGTCGGGCCATCTCTTGGGAACAGTTTAAGGAGGCTTTTTATCGCCAGTATTTCCCCAGGAGTGTGCCGAGGCAGATGGAGTCTGAGTTTATGAGATTGAAGCAGAGGAACCTTTCTGTGGCCCAGTATGAAGCCGAGTTCAGACGATTGGCCAGATTTGCCCTAAATTTTGTTATGACCGAGAGAGCCAAGATCATCAAATTCACCGAGGGACTGCACCCCAGGCTGAGGCAGGAAGTCAATGCATTTGAGCTCCCCATTTACAGTGAAGTGGTGAGCAAGGCTCTGGTCATTGAGAGGGACATGATTGCCATTCAGCAGATGAGGGAGCAACAGATGAAGAGGAGAGGACCTCCTTCTGGCCAGTCTTCAGGGCAGGCTAAGAAGAAGAAGGGTTTCTTTCAGGCTCCCTCAGAACAGAAGGATAAGGAGACCCGTTGTCCTCATTGCGGGAAGGCCCATCAGGGCAAGCAATGCCGCAGGCTGACTGGTGCTTGCTTTATTTGTGGAAAGATGGACCACAAAATGGCCACCTGTCCCCTCCGGAAGGACCAACAACCCCCTCCAGATCAGGGGAAGAGCTAGCAGCAGCCCAGGATCCAAGGGAGGGTCTTTACCCTCACTCAGCAGGACGTTGCTGCCTCTAACACTGTGGTGACAGGTATATCTATTCAATTAAATTATTTCTTTAAAATTATTGCATTCATACCTGGTATAATGCATGGATTATGGTAGTAGATAGAGGAAAAACATATGATGCTGTATGACATCTAAGTTAAGTTAATCTTTATGACATGTATGTTTAAAGTAGGCAACATTTATGCTCAAACTTTAATTGATCCGGGTGCCACACATTCATTTATATCTGATAGTTATCTTACCAAGAATGCATCATTGACACCCATTCCTCTAGAGCAAGAGTTGCATATTGCATTTCCAAATGAAGATATCATGATGGTAGACTCAGTGTGTAAATCCTGCCTGATTGACATGGAAAATAGGAGGTTGAATGCTGATCTGATAGCCCTCCTGCTGAAATTCTTTGATGTAATCCTGGGAATGGACTGGTTGGCCTCCTATCATGCTTCTATAGACTGTTTCAGGAAAAGGGTGATCTTTAAAATTCCTAATCTTCCTGAATTCAGTTTTAATGGGAGTCAGGAACATCTGGCTTCGGTATTAGTGTCAGCTCTGCAAGCTGAAAAATACTTAAGAAAAGGTGGTCAAGGATTTCTTGCTATAGTTAGGGACCTTCAGCAAGATGAACACCAGTTGGAAGATATTCCAGTGGCTTGAGAGTTTCCCGATATCTTTCCGGAGGAATTGACGGAATTACCCTCGGATCGTGAAGTCGAGTTCACTATTGATTTAGCCCCTGGCACTGGACCTATATCCAAAGCTCTTTACCGTATGGCCCCAGCTGAATTAAAAGAGTTAAAATGTCAGTTGCAGGAGCTTCTGGATCAAGGATTTATCAGACCTAGTGTCTCTCATTGGGGTGCTCCAGTATTATTTGTCAAAAAGAAGGATGGCAGTCTTCGGCTCTGCATTGATTACCGAGAAATTAATAAGGTAATAGTGCGGAACAAGTACCCTTTGCCGAGGATTGATGATCTATTTGATCAACTTCAGGGAGCTCATGTATTCTCAAAGATTAATCTTCGATCAGGGTACCATCAGCTTAAGATTAAGGCTGAGGATGTTTCGAAGATTGCATTCAGAACCAGGTACGGCCATTATGAGTTCTTGGTGATGCCGTTTGGGTTGACTAATGCCCCGGCAGCATTCATGGACTTGATGCACAAAATCTTCAAACCATACCTGGATCAGTTTATAGTGGTCTTTATTGATGATATCTTGATATATTCTAAAAGTCATATGGAGCATGAAGACCACTTAAGGATTGTTCTGCAGACTCTTCGGGAGAAGAAACTTTATGCCAAGTTGCAGAAATGTGACTTCTGGATGAGCTAAATATCCTTCTTGGGTCATATCATATCCAAAGACGGTATATCTGTAGATCCTAAGAAGATTGAGGCCGTCGTGAACTGGTGTCGGCCTTCCAATGTATCAGAAGTCAGAAGCTTCTTGGGGCTGGCTGGTTATTATCGCAGATTTGTGGAAGGCTTCTCTCGCATTGCTTTGCCTCTGACTCGCTTAACTCAAAAGCGAGCAAAGTTTGTTTGGTCAGAGGAGTGTGAGGGAAGTTTCCAAGAGCTCAAGCAGCGCCTAGTGTCAGCTCCTAACCTTATTCTTCCATCTACATCTGGAGGATATACTTTATTCACTAACGCCTCTCGAAAGGGATTGGGAGGTGTTCTAATGTAGGAAGGGAAGGTGATAGCCTATGCCTCCAGGCAGCTGAAGCCTTATGAGCAAAACTATCGTACTCATGACCTGGAGTTAGCCGCCGTGATCTTTGCACTGAAAATTTGGCGGCATTATCTATATGAGGAGACTTGTGATGTGTATACAGACCATCAAAGTCTGAAATATATTTTCGCCCAGAAGGAGTTAAACTTGAGGCAGAGGAGGTGGCTGGAGCTACTAAAGGATTATGACCTGAACCTGCATTATCATCCAGGGAAGGCCAATGTGGTAGCTGATGCCTTAAGCAAAAAATCTTCCTCAGAGCTAGGTTCCATAATTACTTCTCAGCCTCACATTCATAGAGACCTTGAAAAATTGGAGGTTGGTTTGCGAGTACAGCGATCTAATGGGCTTCTTGCAACACTTGTACTTCAGTCAACCCTGATTGACAGGATTAAGTCTTCCCAGAAAGAAGACTTAGAACTGTAAAAGATAAAAGAAACTGTGCAATCAGGGGTTCAGAATGAATTCAGAATAAATAAGGATGGATCCCTGAGATTTGATACTAGGCTCTGTGTGCCAAATGTGGAAGATCTAAGGGCTAAAATTTTGAGAGAGGCTCATTATTCTCCCTATACTGTTCACCCAGGAGACACCAAAATGTACAGAGACCTACGAAAAAATTTCTGGTGGAAAGGAATGAAAAGAGAAATTGCTCAATATGTGGCCAAGTGCTTAGTGTACCAACAAGTGAAGGCCGAACATCAAAGGCCTGCGGGACCTCTTCAGTCTCTGATGATTCCTCAGTGGAAATGGGAGAAGATCACTATGGATTTTGTGACAAGTTTACCCAAAACTCCCAGAAGCAATGATGCGGTCTGGGTTATTATTGATAGGTTGACCAAGTCAGCCCATTTTCTATCGTTCAGAGTTGGGGTCTCTAGCGAGAGATTGGCCACCATGTACATTGAGCAGATAGTGAGACTTCATGGTGTTCTCGAGACGATTGTGTCAGATCGGAATACTAGGTTTATGTCCCAGTTTTGGAAGAGTCTTCATAGGGTTCTAGGGACCAAACTGAATTTCAGCACAGCTTTTCACCCCCAGACAGATGGACAATCTGAGAGGACCATACAGATCTTAGAGGACATATTGCGAGCCTGTGTAATGGACTTGGGTGGTGCTTGGGACAACCACCTACCTTTGGTGGAGTTTGCTTACAATAACAGTTACCAAGCCAGCATCAAAATGGCTCCATTTGAAGCTCTGCATGGTAGAAAATGCAGATCTTCCTTGTGTTGGAATGATGTGGGGGAAAGAAAATTGTTGGGCCCTGAGCTAATTCAACAGATAGTAGAAAAAGTGCAGCTAATTAAGGAAAGACTCCGAGTAGCTCAGAGCCGACAGAAAAGTTATGCTGATGTTAGAAGAAGGGAGCTGGAATTTTAGGTTGGGGACCATGTCTTTTTAAGGGTTTCACCAACCAAAGATGTGATGAGGTTTGGGCTTAAAGGAAAATTGAGTCCACGATACGTTGGGCCATTTGAGATCTTGAGCAGAGTGGGGGAAGTGGCTTATAGCCTCGCATTACCTCCTGCACTCTCTGGGGTACATAATGTATTCCATGTCTCTATGTTGAGGAAATACATTTCTGACCCCAGTCATGTCATAGAAGCGGAGCCCATTTTGCTAAAGAAGAATTTGACATACGAAGAGCATCTGATACATATTGTGGACCATAAAGATCAAGTCCTGAGACGATGTAGCATTCCCTATGTTAAGGTTCAGTGGAGCAATCACTCTAAACGGGAGGCTACGTGGGAATTTGAAGAGGAGGTGAAAAAGAAATATCCTCATCTATTTGTATCTGAATAGATATTTGTATATATGCACAAAAGTGTATTTACTGTTGTATTTTGACCAGAAAGATAGATAAATACATCTAGTAATTTTCATTTTGGGCCTCAAAAATTTTATTCATGTTGTGCATTAATTTCGAGGCCGAAATTTTTTATAAGGAGGAGAGAATGTAAACCCCCCTGATCTGAGAATTTTTTTAACATATATGCGGCATGGGTGCGCGACACGCAGCGCGCGCGCCCACGCGCGCGCACATGGGGCGCAGGGGAGGGCTCAGCCCTTCCCTCGCTGAAAGAAATGCAGGGGAGGGGACTGGAAGTCCCCTCCATCTTCTTCTTCCCTCCTCCTCTTCGCGAGCTCCTGTCACCGTGCTGCCCTCCGTTCGTCCCCGACACTTCGCCGCCGGCAGGTAAGCCCCCCTTCACTGGCGAGGAGAGGGAGAGAGAGAGAGCATGTAGAGAGAGGGAGAGGGCCGCAGGAGGGCCATCCCCTGACGCGGGAGCCAAGTAGGCTCCCGTGCTTGGTTCGGGCCCGACGGCGTGCCCGCTGGCTCGCCGGGCCCGGTCTTCGGGCGGCAGCCCCCACCGACGCCGGGGCGGCATCCGGTGGGGTCCGGTCGGTCGGAGGAGGCCGGCCGTGCCGCCGGCAAGGGAAGAAGGGGGAGGGCCGTTCCACGGCCCTTCCTTCCTTCACCGTGGGTTCGAGCCGGCGGTGTGCCCGCCGGCCCGCCGGGCTCGAGCTTTGACCGGCGACCCCACCGGCGCCACGGGCGGCATTCGGCGAGGTCCCGGCCGGCCCGCCGGTGGTCGGCCGTGTCGCCGACGAGGGGAGGAAATGGAGGGAGAGGGCCGAATGGCCCTCCCCTGTCGCGGGAGCCAAACCGGCTCCCGCGTTGGTCCGGGCCCGACGGCGTGCCCGCCGGCTCACCGGCCCGGGCTCCGGTCGGCGGCTCCCACCGGCACCGGGGCAGCGTCCAGTGAGGTCCGGCCGGCCAACAGTGGCCGGCCGTGCCGCCGGCACAGTGAGGAAGGAGAAGAAAAGGAAGAAGAAGAAGAAAAAGAAGAGGAAAGAGAAGAGAGAGGGGGTGGCCGCCGCCGACGGTCGGCCTGGGGTCGGTCGTCGGCGGCCAGCCGACCTTGGGGAGTGCCGGCGGGGGCCCTAGGCCGCCGGCCACCAGCCACCCCTGGTTCGGGTGAACCAGGGGTGAAGCAGGAAAAAAAAAAAAAAACGAAAAACTGGGACTAGGCTGGGTTTGGCCCAGTCCAGTTAGCCCCTTTGGGCCAAATTTTTGGGCCCCAAATTGAGCCCGGCCCAATAAAAGAAAAATATGGTCGTGATCAGCTTGGATCTTAGTTTGTAGGAGAATTTTTATTTCCCCATTTGGGCTTCTATAGTTAGAGATATTCAAGCCCCAAGTTGGGCCTAGGATTAAATTGGGTTAAGTGTAGGAGTCAGTTTGACATCCTAAAATTGAAATTTAAAAATCTAAAAAATTATGTTGTAGGTACCCAGAGGTCCATACAGCTGATTTACACTTTTGGAATAGCGTTGTGAGGTAAGTAAGCTAGTTATAATGATTTTTCTTAAATCATTATTAAATTATGCCATTATTGAAATAATAAAATTGATTTATAGTATTATTTAAAAAATGATATTTGTGGTACCACATTTATGTAAATGAATATTTGACTTGATTATTGTTAATTTTGGTAAATTAAATTGGCATTTTATCTATGCAACTGATTATTACATGATTATGTGAAATTACCAAATTTTGGTAAAATATGAAAAGTAATTTGATATATGTTTGCTGTTATGCGAATAAATGTTATTTATGATTGTGTTATTATATGTCGTCACGGTCCACATTACATGTTACATGACTCGGGGATCCACCTCCATAGGGGGAATATGTGGAGAACACACATCCTAGGGATGTGCTGTGACAGGATATAGCATTATATGCTAATTGACTCCGGCACTCTTTCTTCACTGGGGGCATACAGGGAGGTTACATCCTTGGGATGTTATTACGTGGACGTGGGACATTAGTACAAAATGAGATTTACAGTGATTCGGAATTGAAATGGTATTTTGAAATATTATGTCATATTAATTGCTTTCAATTTATTCGAATATGAGATTTGTATACTTCTATCATATGATGAAATGTTTTTAAATTTGGAAGCATGACATGTATTTGACTTGGTAAAAAAATTCTTATTTGACTATAGCATGTAATAGTAGGCTTACTGAGTGTAAACTCATTAAATCTTACAATGTTTTTCCAGAGCCACAGAATTATCAAGGGCAACAACAGGGGTAATTGGGAGTTTCATGATGCAATTGATTTTATTTTATTATATGTAACCCCATTTGGATTTATTTTGGAACTTTGGTTTGTTGCCCAACATTATATAATTTGTATTATGGAGGATTAAATTTTGTATGTTATATAGTTGTTAACCCTCCTTGTTTATATATGATACTGTACTGGATGCCTTGCATGCCTGGCATGCGGCGGGCTGTCAACCCTGGGCCACACCAGCTGGGTCCGGGGCGTGACAGAACCCATCCTCAGAGTGGGAGGCAATCTGATTATCCTCCAGCAATAATTATACCATCAGTAAAGGGAACCATACAACCATTCCATATCCTCCCTTCATATGTTACAAGGAGTTTCAATATTTCGATATTAATACCGGTGCATGTAAGTTCAAGAATCCTCCAAAATGAGAGCTAGGACATTGCCAAGGTTCCGAGCAACCAACTGATATATGTTTCCACATTACAGGATTTGGAATATAATTCATTGGCTGCATATCAAGTAACATTTCAGTGATACAAGGACTTCACCTCTTCTTCATGCTGCGAGAAGAAAGAAGCTGATCTTTGGTAATGTCACGCCCCGGACCCAGCTGGTGGTGGCCCAGGGGTGACAGCCCGCCGCATGCCAGGCATGCAAGGCATCCAATACAATATCAATTATAAACAAGGAGAGTCAACCACTATATAATATTCAAAGTTTAATCCTTCATATACAAATTATGTAATGTTGGGCAACAAACCAAAGTTCTAAAATTATTCCAAATGGGGTTACATATAACAAAATAAAATCAATTTACATCAAGAAACCCCCAATTACCCCTGTTGTTGCCCCTGATAATTCTGTGGCTCTAGAAAAACATTGTAAGATTTAATGAGTTTACACTCAGTAAGTAAGCCTACTATTACATATTATAGCCAAATAAGAATTTTTTTATCAAGTCAAATACATGTCATGCTTCCAATTTAAAAACATTTCATCATATTATAGAATTGTACAAAACTCATATTCGAATAAATTGGAAGCAATTAATATGAAATAATATTTCAAAATACCATTTCAATTTCAAATCACTGTAAATCTCATTTCATACTAATGTCCCACGTCCACGTAATAACATCCCAAGGATGTAACCTCCCCCGTACGCCCCGCGGGAGGAAGGGTGCGAGTCAATTAGCATCTAATGCTATATCCTGTCACAGCACATCCCTAGGATGTGTTCTCCACATATTCCCCCTGTGGAGGTGGGTCCCGGAGTCATGTAACATGTAGTGTGGACCGTGACGACATATAATATCACAATCACAAATAGCATTTATTCGCATAATAGCAAACATGTATCAATTTACTTTTCATATTTTACCAAAATTTGGTAATTTTTCATAATCATGTAACAACTAGATGCATGTATCAAATGTCAATTTAATTCATCAAAATTAACAATAATCAAGTCAAATATTCATTTATGAAAATATGGTACCACAACTATCATTTTTCAAATAATACTATAAATCAATTCATTATTTCAATAATGGCATAATTTAATAATGATTTAATAAAAATCATTATAACTGGCTTACTTACCTCACAACACTAATCCAAAAGCGTAAATCACCAGAGGGATCTCCGGGTACCTACAACATAATTTTTCAGATTTTTAAATTTCAATTTTTGGATGTCAAACCGACTCCTATACTTAACCCAATCTAATCGGGCCCAACTTGGGGCTTGAATATCTCCAAATATAGAAGCCCAAATGGGGAGATAAAAATTCTCCGACAAACTAGGATCAACGCCGATCCCGACCATAATTTTCTTTTATTGGGCCGAGCCCAAATTGGGGTCAAAATTCAGCCCAAAGGCTAACCGGGATCGGGCCGAACCCGGCCCGCCCCGATTTTTTTTTTTTTTTTTTTTTTTCTTCCCCCGCTTCACCCCCGGTTCACCCGAACTAGGGGTGGCCGGTGGCTCGCGCCTAGGCCGCCCTCCGTCTTCTGGAGCGACTGCCGCCGACAACCCAGCCCTCTTCCTTTCCCTTTCTTCTTCTTTTCTTTTCTTCTTCTTCCTTTTCTTCTCCTCTTTCTAAGACCGTGCGGCGCGCACGGCCGGCCACCGTTGGCCGGCCGGACCTCACCGGACGCCGCCCGGCACCGGTGAGGGCCACCGGCCGGAGCCCGGCCCGCGAGCCGGCGGGCACGCCGCCGGCCCGGACCAACGCGGGAGCCGGTTTGGCTCCCGCGCGGGGAGGGCCATTCGGCCCTCTCCGTTGCCCGAGCCACGCCGGCGACCCGCCGGCCACCGCCGGCCGAGCCGGACCCCGCACGGGCCGCCCCGGCCACGGCGGGGTCACCGACCAAGGCTCGGGCCCGGCGGGTCCGTGGGCACGCCGCCGGGCACGAACCCACGTTGAAGGGAGTGGCCGTGGAACTCCCCCCTTCTTCCTTGCTGGGCGGCACCCGGCCGGCCACCCCCGGCCGGCCGGGACCCCACCGGACGCCACCCCCGGCGCCGGTGGGGGCTACCACCCAAGGACTCGGCCCGGCGGAGCCGGCGGGCACGCCGCCGGCCCGAACCAAGCGCGGGAGCCCGCTTGGCTCCCGCGTCAGGGGAGGGCCTCCTGCGGCCCTCTCCCTCACTCTCACGCTCTCTCTCTCTCCCTCTCCTCGCCGGTGAAGGGGGGGGCTTACCGGACGGCGGCGAGGTGGTGGGGACGAGCGGAGGGCGACACAGTGACAGGAGCTCGCGACGAGCAGGAAGAAGGGAGGAAGAAGACAGGGGGAGGGGCTTCAGTCCTCTCCCCTGTAATTTCTTTTCTTTTAACGAGGGGAGGGCTGAGCCCTCCCCTGTACCTCCATGTGCGCGCGCGTGGGCGTGCGCACGCTGGCGCGCATGCAACGCGCCGCGTGTCGCGCACCCACGCCGCTTAAATTTTAAAAAATTGCCTAACGGGAGGGGGGTTTACAGGTAACCTTCACATTGCCACTCCATATTGCATCCTTACCAGCTGGCCAACGCAATGGAATCTTGTAATCCTTTGGAGGACGAACCAAACAACCTGTGTCAACTTCACCAACGTCACAGTGTCTATCGAATTCGTCCCCATCATGAAAGCCAGCTAACAGGTTCGCAGAAACGTTGTGACAAGGAGCATGGTTCTCTCTTTCTTTCCCACATAACTGAAGTTCCCCCAATGGAGTTATCCCAAGGGAGAGTGCCTGTATCTCTAAAAGATCACTTCTTGTTTGCTCCCTTAACCTCCTGTAATTCCTATATATGAAAGGTACTGTAGATTGACCTATGGAATTCCTGGAAGATAGATATGGTGAGCTTAAAACAGTGATCAATGCAATAACAATGATCAAGTAAAGAAGCAATGAATTCAACGAGGGGCACCGGCCAAAGTTGACAGGGTGTTTGTGAGCCCAGGGTT
Source organism: Metroxylon sagu (assembly GCA_017589505.3). NCBI lineage: Eukaryota > Viridiplantae > Streptophyta > Magnoliopsida > Arecales > Arecaceae > Metroxylon > Metroxylon sagu. Next base: position 644,539 of record JACVBY030000609.1, read on the forward strand.
TTCTCATGTCCAAACTGACAGAGATTACAGCGTTCTTTAATAACTGGAATCAAGCTCACAAGAAAGCCACCACTCCAGAAAACCACCGCTCCTGTCAGCCTAAACCTCGGTAAATATTGATCTAAAGCAGACAGAAATGAAATCAGATTTGAAGCTTTCCTTTTCACGAGGTTGATAATCAGAACAATTCTTGCTCTGGAAGTAGATTCAGCCGGAAAAACATATACTTTTCGCTGATAACGACACTTACTAGGAGATGTAAACTTTAAAATAGGGTGAAATACAGCATCATGTAGAAACATTGAAAAAAGGCACGGAAGTCGAGCAGGTTATACAAATTAACCTCATTGCATTAACCAATATTTGAAACTCTGAGCTCAAATCAAGTCACATTCAGCTTTCATAGCATATAATACTCAAACTTATTCAGAACTGAAAAGATTACCTAGAATCAGGCTACAAAGGGTATTCAAATTCACACCGTGACTAGAAGATTAAGAAACAAGATTGGAACACAATACGGCCAGATTTCCAGAAAAAGAACTCAAGATCAGGAAATCCATTACAACAATAACCAACGAGCAATATCGCCAATAGGACCGAAGCAAACCTGCATCCAGGCCACCGCTTCTCTCAGAAAAAACCAACCCTTCCACCATGATCATCCACCCACGACATCACGAACTGAATCTCCCGGCAATCTTCAGGAACGAAAAGCAATGATCAATCAAAACAAGAACAGCAAATCTCGCTCACGGAAGCATCAGGTCTCAATATTCCCGCTATCTCAAACGCGACGATCTCTTCCGCCAGGAGCCTCAAAACGATCAAAGATCCGATCAAACTGCGAACGCGATAGCTTCTTCACGAAAGACTCGTTCGAAGGAGACCAAATCTAGGGTTTCTTCGAGGACAACGAGGAACGGTTATATTCCGAGGATCGGCACTCCGCGTCCTTCCTCCCAGCGCGAGAGCGGGAGAGAAAGGAAGGGAGGGGGCGGCCTTTTATAGGGCGAGATTTGTGGGCCCCGCGCTCGAAGGCCGAACTCATTTTCATCGGATGTGGGAATAATCATATTTTATTAAATCTATTGACGGTGATGGCGCCATCGGTGGACCGCTGGCCCAACTTTGATTACGTTGGACCCCCAGCCCCCGCGGATCCACGTAAGCAGCCAGCCACTCGATCTTCATCCCTATCTCGGCCCCTTCGATCTGATTAATCTTACTAAATCCACTTAGGTTGATTGAATTAACGGTGATGATGGGGTTGATGGTGTCAATACTTGACTCAAGATCGCCGTGTGGACCGCCGGCCCAACTTTGATTACGTTGGACCCCAGTCCAGGGGATATCCACGTAAGCAGCCAGCCACTCGATCACAGCCCTTCATCCCTATCTCGCCCCCCTTTTGATCTGATTAATCTTGCGAAATCCATTGGGCTTATTCGATTAATGGTGATGATGGGGTTGATGGTGTGGGTATTCAACTCGAGATTAGCGTTGGAGGCGTTGAGATGCTCCTTGGGAACATTGTAGGGTGAGGCGAACTGGCCAATGATTTGGACGCGGTCTCGGAAGGGGAGACCGAACGGAACGAACTCCAACATCCAAGCTGGGGTCGCTTTCCATGAAAGGTTGTGGGTATGAAATTTGGCAAGCTGTCCCGGTCCGGGAATTTTTTCACCCCCCAACTAAATTCGTGCCCAAATATTCATTATCTCGTTATGGTTGACAAAGCTGATGGTGTCCACGCCATGGTCTTGCGTTGGACAAGGATGCCAATATGCGCGCATGGCATGCATCTAGAGCTAGAGTTTTTTTAAGCTTTGGCTTACTGCGGCTTGCTAAATTATATGAAGGGAGATTATATATTATTATATCATAATTTTGCTTGTTTTAAGATGCTTGCATTTCTTCTGTTTAACAAGCACGTGTCTCTAGCATTGCAAAACGGTTAAGATGTATTCAAAAAAATAAAATTAATATTAGGCTTTTTGAGAGGAAGTGATAGAATTATTTACTACAATTATCTAGATCCAAATAATTAAAGATACATGGTGTGGTGTGGAAAGATGTGATGTAGTGAATCCACATGTTGCCATTGAAGTTTTCAGCTTCTTTTTCTTTTTCAAGGGATATGTCACAAATGCAACTTTTCAACAACTAAAATTAGATATTACAAAAAATAAAAAAAAGTGATCAACTCTGTAGGAAAATTTTTAGAGAAAGATTCATGTCGCGTTATCATTTGCAATTTTAATTAGAGAAAGACGGCCACCTAGTGACCCCAAGTCTACCACATAAATTTAATATTAATACCTATAAACTTCTATGTTAGCTCTTAGATAGTGGGCAAATGCTTGCATTTGGTAGGAAAATATATTTTTCTGGATTCAAGTGTGTGATCATGTTGGCAAGATTAATAAGATTGTTTGAAAGAAAAGGTCCTTCTAAGGATGTTATTTAGTTTAGGAGATCAACTATCACTTGCCATAAGATTTGGAAGAAAAAGAACGTGTGAGTTTATAAATACTGGAGACTATGCAAGTTTAATTAATCTTTGAAAATTAGTATAACATCAAATAATAAACATATAAAGGGAGGGGAAAACATGATAAGTTTCAAGATTTAATATTATCTTGGATGGAATATGAGTATTGCCTGGGAGGCAAAAACTCATAATTGGAAAAGAAGGGTTCAAGTGCATGGTATTATGATCATCATATTTTTAATTTGGGAAGGCAAATGGAGACTCATGCTTGAGAATGGAAGGTAGTGACTTAACAACTAAAATTTATATGAATTAATTATTTTCTTAAAGATGGATAGTAAGATGTATGCTTGATGCTATGGTATAAGCACTTTGAGGGCTAAAATAAAAGGATTGGATTGATAATTTTAGAGTTGCTTGCAAATATGATTACAAATCCTAGGTAGACTCCATCAATAATGGGTGCCTCATTATTATAATGCTAGAGGTTTAATAGAAATGTTGCTAGCTTGTCATGGTAAGCTTGAACTATCAATTAGGTTGCCAAATAACTTTAACTTAACTCTCTTTACTTAGGAAATAATGAGATGTATCCCCACTCAAGTAATAAATTATGAGGGCAACTTCAAAATATGTTCATTGATTTGTTTATATTAGACTCAATAGCAAGGCTTATCCGATCCATACGATAAGATTTATAAGTGAATTTTTAGCATCTATTTTTGAAAAAAGTTAAACTTTATATCTTGAAGAATGAATCATCAATAGTCGTAACGAAGCCATACTATTCTTCAGTTAATTTTTAAAACTACTTTTCAATATTTCTTTTATTTTACCTTCATGACCCCTTTTTTCTACATGAATCGGTTGTTTTTTTTTTTTTCTTTTTTAAGTTAGTCAAACATGAAATTGCCTCACTAATTGGTTTTAAAACCTATAGATTGGCAATCTTCTTTATGCATATTTATCTTTTTCTAATTTTTCAAGTAATTCTCAATTTTAAGCTATTTAAAAATACTATAGCATATTTAACAAAAGTATCTAATTTAGTGTCCCATGTACACTAGTTAATTTTCTAAATGCTTCCTTCATATCCCACATCATAGTTTCATGTCCTTTTATGATACAAATATTATAATCACTGGAAGCTTTGTATCGCAATCAAGGTTTAATAAATGCTCATCCTTCCTAAGTTAAGCAATTCTTATTACTTGATTTTTCATAGTTTATATTCAAATATCATATTACACTTATTTGGAAAATATCATAATTGATGTTTCCTGCTTCTTTTATGAAAATGTAAGTTGCAACATTTTATACAAAAGTTTTTGGGCATGTTTCATAATTTTTTTAACATTATCCTAAGAGGTGAAATCTAATTATTTTATCTTTAAATAAATTTTTGAATTTTACTTATTAGATTATTTAGTCTCAATCATACTCCTCCTCCTCCTCTCTCTCTCTCTCTCCCTCTCTCTCTCCCTCTCTCTAAGGGTATACTTATGCTTATTTTTATTAAACCTAATCTACCCAACTATAACTCAATTCCAAAGAGGACCATACAAACAAGGTCTTTAATTTTAATTTTATTTATTTATTATTGTCAGCATAATATGATTCAATACTTACAATTGGATAAAAGTAAATATGTTGCATATTGTAGCCTCACACACACACACATATATGTATACATATGTATATATGTATGTATATATATGTATATGTATATATATATATATATATGTGTGTGTGTATGTATGTATGTATGTATATGTATATGTATATATGTATATGTATATGTGTCTATATATATATATATATATATATATATGATGTATGTATGTATGTATATGTATATATGTATGTGTGTATACATATATATACATACGTATATACATACGCACATATATATATATATATATATATATATATATATATATATATATATATATGTATGTATGTATGTATGTATATGTATATGTATATGTATGTATGTATATATATATATATATATATATATGTATATATATATATATATATATGTATATATATATATATATATATATGTATATATATATATGTGTGTGTATGTATATATGTATGTATGCATGCATGTATGTATGTATTTGTATGTGTATATATACATACATACATACATATATATATATATATATATATATATATACACGTATATATGTATATATATATATATATATATATGTATGTATGTATGTATATGTATATATGCATGCATGTATGTATGTATGTATGAGTGTACATACATACACACATACATATATACATATACATATATATATATATATATATATAATGTGTGTGTGTATGTATGTATGTATGTGGATGTGTCTGTATGTATTTGTATATGTATATGTATGTATGTATGTATGTATGTATATATATATATATATATATCAACTGCTCAATATGGTTATGCCCATTTAAAGACAAGGAGAGTTATTACATTTAATGTTAAAGACTAAGGATAAGAGCTCAACAAGACAACAAAATTTTATTTTATTAATTTTCCTTCTTCAATTGAGCAAATTCTATAATTAATTTATTCTAATCAAGGAATTCTTTTTCCCTTTTGAGGTGACAAAATCAAGGAACTCATTTAGGGATTGTTAATTAATAAAACTAGGCCCAGGTAATCCAAGCAATATGTGCTAGCTTTGGGTCTAAAATCCAAATACATAGGCTTGATATCTTTGTCGCTGCTTCTATCCATTCAGGTAGGATTTTTTTCATTTGTCAAACATTTAGGATAACCTATTTTGTCCGACCCATCCTAGTAATACTTATCTATAATTCTCATTTATAACACTCTTCCATGGACAGCTAGGTCAAATGGCGGTGATAATGGTTCAACTTCAAGTTCAATGTATCTTCTTTATTAGTTATATTTTTTGAGATAGAATGAAAAAAATAATGATATATATATATACATAGTATAATAATAAAATATTAATAAGTTACAAATAGGTTTCAGAATTTATTATATCATTAAAAGCAAATTATTGGATGGTTGAAGCTCTAGGCCTGATGCATTGCATGTACATTCTCTGAAAAGAAAATAATATTAAAGAAAAGACAGGAAAGAAGCCTGAGTCCTTGATAAAAATATTAAACAAAACCTTGGATGGACTTTTAATTTGCTCGATATCAATACATTGGATGCCACCATATATCTCAATGCAATCCACTCATGATTCACTGTCTTAATTACGAACGTTCCAGGCTCCTGAGCCATTAACGGCTCGAATTTAATATTTCGGGTTCGGATTAATATGCAGTCGTCGGATCCGATTCCGATCCGGTAAGCTCCGAGCCTCGCCATTTGAATGCGCGGAGTGACGCGGCCTTGCGTCCAAACGCCAGAGAACACCGTCTCCACGTGTGCGCGAAACACCGAGCGCTCACACTCCATGCTATAAAACGCCGAGAGCTCCACTGTCGGTAGCGACGACGAGAACGAAGCCAGACGAGAGAAAGGAAGAGAAAGAGCGATCCGGAGAACGGAGGATGGGAGGGGGTAGAGACATGGAGCTGACGAGGAATCAGATGATGCAGAAGCTCTTCGGCGAGCAGTCTGATGACGAGGAGGAGGAAGGCGTCGTTTCCGAGCACGAGGCCGCCGTCAACCGCTCCGGCGACCATTCGGTATCTATCTCAAGTCTCAACCCGTGAAAAAATCCGACAGTTCTATTGATCTTGGTCTTTTCGTTGGGTTTTCTTCAATTTCTTGGTATTTCAGGCTTGGTTTCGTGTATCTGATGTGAAAGTACGATCTGATCTTTTAGATGTTCATTAGAAGACAAAAAAATCATTCGTGCCCGAGTTAGGGTTTTAGGAAATGACGTAAATTTTGCTGTTGATATTTGTATTGTGCCTTATTGTCTATATTTGCTGTATCATCGATGTCTGTGTACCAAGGTCTCTTGAACCTTTGTTTGCATCTTAAACGAAACATGAGTATTATTTTATTTGTTTTCCGCATGAAAGTTTCAATTTTTAAGATGAAGGAAACACCAAGAAAGTTATCTGAGGAATGAATCCGATGGTGCTTAGAGCTTCTTTCATCTACTCCATCCTGAGCCTCCTCTCTCTAGGAAATTTTGTTCTACCTGATTGGATTCTAAAGCTTTGTTGTTGTTTGCGAATCTGACCGTAACAAGATCCACCTTTCTCCTTCAGCTGTTGAAGAGGTCATTTCAGTGATCTATCCTTGTATTTTCTTCTTGAAACTGCTATGTGAATTCTTCGGATATTGTAACTCATCCTAATAAAATTTGCTGGCTGAGCCTCCTTTCATTAGGAAAAAAAAAAGGCATTATATGATCCAGGACAGCAGAAAATTTATAAAATTTATAGTCTGTTTGGTAGAGCCTTTGCTTTCCGTTTTTGTTTTCAAAAAACCAAGAAGAAAAATGAACTAGACTGAACAATATCTGGCATGCTTGATGAAACTCTTTTGTCTTTTGAAATTGTTAATAAAAGATTTATTGCTTTCAAAAAATAGTTCAGATAAAAGAAAGAAGGAGCAGAATTTTGTGACGATGCTATTCTTAACATCAGTCACCATTTGGTATCTCACTAATTTGTAGTGAAATAAAAACACAAAAACAGTATCAATGCCAAGGAGTTCTGTGCTTATGGGTTTAAAAGGTTTGCTGCTGCTGCTGCTGCTGCTTTGAACACAAGAATGGATTTTTCTTATGAAAGGATCAAAAGTAAGTTGATGTGATATTTTTGAAGAAATGGGCTTGATTCCTTATCTTTATAGAAATAAGTAGACAACATTACAGCTTCTTTCCTGAATAGAGTTGGAGGCATATGATACTTAGAGGATTTATATTTTCCTCCCTTAACTACTACAGGCTATCAGTTATTTTGACACTTCCTCCAATTGAGAAACCTTTGCACATGATCAGGAAATTTAGAACTCTCGTTTGGAAGGCTGCGCTCATGAAGATCAGGTGCTAGAGCTACTGCCAGAGCTGCATAAAGTTCTAGGAGGAATTAGGACATGAAAAGGCACATAGGAAATGGCTCATTGCTATTTTTCATTGGGCCAGCCTTTACATCCATCTGGAACTTCAGAATTCTACATGTCTGCGTCCTAACTATTCCTATAGGGTTTACTCGGTTAGATTGTGTGTTTTGATGTTGTAAGGGAAAACTATAAAGGTTTATAGAGATAAAGTTTTAATAGAGGACTCAAAGTTTTTAGCGTGAGGGCTCAAATCCGTTTTAGAATTGTCATTTCAAAAACTCCTGAACTTTGCGAAAATTACCGCACTAGCCATCTGAACTCATGCACCATCTTACGTAACCGGTAGTATATGGTAATGAAATTGAAATCCTAGCCATCCATTTTCAAACAAACGGCTGACTTTAATCTCCAATATTTTATTTCAATAGCATGGTAGAATTTCCTCTTCTAGTTTAATTATAGGTTGTTTGAAGAGCTTACAAGCTAATTTGGCATGTAGGTTGTTACTTTCTTGCAGCTACATGTAGGGTTTTTAATTGTTAAAATATTAGTCATCTTAGTGGATGATTAATACTGAGATCTTGATTTATCTTCATCGAGGTAAAAGTTGACAAAATTTAGAAAGAGTTAAAAAAAATTTTATATCTTAGCCAATGTATAAGAATCACATATATCTCGATGAATAAGAAAAATGCTTTAGGATGCTTGTAGGTTGTTACTTCCTTGCAGCTACATATAGGGTTTTTAATTGTTGAGGTATTAGTCATCTTAGTGGATGATTAATACCAAAATCTTGATTTATTTCCATCGAGATGGAAGGTGAAAAGATTTTAGAAAAAGCTAAGAAAAATTTTATATTCAGGCCAATATATAGGAATCACATATATCTCGGTAAATAAGGAGAATGCTTTGAAATACCTATAGGCTGTTACTTCCTTAGAGCTACATGTAGGGTTTTTAATTGTTGAGATATTAGTCATCTTAGTGGATGACTAATACCAAAATCTTGATTTATTTCTGCTGAGATGGAAGGTGAGAAAATTTTAGAAAGAGCCAAGAAAAATTTTATATCTTAGCCAATATATAGGAATCACATATATCTCGATGAATAAGGAGAATGCCCTGGAATGTCTGCAGGTTGTTACTTCCTTACAGCTATATATAGGGTTTTTAATCGTTGAGATGTTAGTCATCTTAGTGGATGACTAATACCAAAATCTTGATTTATCTCTACCGAGATGGAAGGTGAGAAAATTTTAGAAAAAGCCAAAAAAAAATTTATATCTTAGCCAATGTATAGGAATCATATATATCTCGGTGAATAAGGGGAATGCTCTGGGATGCCTATAGGTTGTTTCTTCCGTAGAGCTACATGTAAGGTTTTTAATTGTTGAGATATTAGTCATCTTAGTAGATGACTAATACCGAAATTTTGATTTATCTCTGCCGAGATGAAGGTGAGAAAATTTTAGAAAGAGCCAAGAAAAGTTTTATATCTTAGCCAATGTATAGGAATCATATATATCTCGGTGAATAAGAAGAATGCTTTGGGATGCTTATAGATTGTTACTTCCTTACAGCTATATGTAGGGTTTTTAATTGTTGAGATATTAGTCATCTTAGTGGATGACTAATACCAAAATCTTGATTTATCTCTATCGCGAAGGAAGGTGAGAAAATTTTAGAAAGAGCCAAGAAAAATTTTATATCTTAGCCAATGTATAGGAATCACATATATCTTGGTGAATAAAGAGAATGCTCTGTGATGCCTATAGGTTGTTTCTTCCTTAAAGCTACATATAAGGTTTTTAATTGTTGAGGTATTAGTCATCTTAGTGGATGACTAATACAGAAATCTTGATTTATCTCTGCCAAGATGGAAGGTGAGAAAATTTTAGAAAGAGCCAAGAAAAGTTTTACATCTTAGCCAATGTATAGGAATCACATATATCTCGGTGAATAAGGAGAATGCTCTGGGATGCCTGTAGGTTGTTACTTCCTTACAGCTATATGTAGGGTTTTTAATTGTTGAGATATTAGTCATCTTAGTGGATGACTAATGCCGAAATCCTGATTTATCTCTGTCGCGATGGAAGGTGAGAAAATTTTAGAAAGAGCCAAGAAAAATTTTATATCTTAGCCAATGTGTAGGAATCACATATATCTCGACGAATAAGGAGAATGCTCTAGGACGCCTGTTATGTGCGCATGAAAACTTTATCAGACCTATAAAAGTTGACTTGATAGTTTCATGATCAACCCTCCTCCTGAGCTTATGGTGATAAATCTTGTGAGTTGCACCCATTGTATGCCAAACTATTCCGAACCAAATAGTTTGAGGCGAACTAAACCGAACTGGCTTAGAATCGGGATGGTTTAGCTTCACGATTTAGTAAGGGGGCAAATCAATCAAAATGATCCCGAACCGGTCGAACCAACCCTGCCCGAATGTACTGAACCGAACTAAATCATCCGATTTAGTGCTTCAGGGTGGTTTATGGGTTGGGGCCCTCTAATCTACTTAACCGGTATGTCATTGGTTCGGTATGAAATGACCTCTATCAAATCGGCTCATACTGAACTGTATTGAACCAGTATTGAAACGGTACCAATTCATGGCGCGGTGAACCTTGGTTGCACCTATTTCCTTATGCGACATGACAAAAAAATAGTTCCTCCGTATATAATAGAAGCCCCATAACATTACTCAACCAAAATATAGGAATCAAGGGATCAATGTATCAATTGATATAGGAATCAAGGGATCAAAATTTCAACCAACATGGTAAAATTAAGAGATACCATATTAAGGCCTTAATTTTGTGCTACCCTAGAGTTTCTTTAATGCTTTTATGGTTTATTGCCTTTTGTTATCTCAATAATTAACAATATTAGTCATAAATCATAAAGGGTCCGATTGAATCATGTCATTGATTTAATCATAGATAGTAAGATTTTGTTTTTTTTAGAATTATATAAGTATATGATATATACAAATTGAAAAGATAATTATTTGAGAAAGTAAATAAATGAAAAGTAAGAAACCATATATAAGCTCATTTCCACCAAGGTTTGAAATATTGAGTGGATTGGCATGATATGGTATGCATACCAAAGCCTCTTCAATATGTTCGGTATAGTGAAGCTCAGTTTGACACAAGGTGAATTGGTTCAAGAAAAAATCATCCAAGCTGCCTCGAGCTACCCACCAACGGTGGATCAAGCAGATCGAAGATGGATTGAAGCCAATTTATCCCAAATGAAGTCGAACGCCTTCCAAACTAAGAAATACTCATGCTTCTCAGGAAGCAAGTTAAAGGGTTATTTGCCCATGCTTTCAATCATTTGAAGGTGGATACAAAAGGAAGAGGGAACAACCTGCCGCAAGAATTTTCTTTTTAAATTGACCAATTTAAAACCATTTTTAAGCTAGAAATTTATTCTAGCTAGGTAATTTTCTCCCATGTATTTTTTTAAAAAAATTTCATCAATAATCTAGCCACTAATTTGTGACTAATTGATGAAATTAGGGGAAAATTCCTCCAAACTAGGATTAAATTTGTTTGACCATCAAAGTAATAAACTAAGCTTAAATTTGTTTGACCGTCAAATTAATACCCTAGAGCATAAACCCAAGATTAAAATTAATAAATTTTAGGACTAAGTTAAGTACACGTATCTTTTAAATGTATTTCAAGTTGCAGGTCTTATAATGTTATGCTAGGACTTTAAAACACACAAAAACCTTGACTAACGCAATTAAAGTCTTCAAAACTAGTGCCGAGAATTATATTGGTACATTAGAGGTTTGGTATGGTATGGTCGATAATGATACAATATGCACCCCATATCAAGATAGGGAGCCAGTACGTCTTCTCACTCTCAATCATATTATTGCTCAGTACGAGTTGATAATAGGATGGTTTTTCTTAGTTTAGATTGGTTTGGTTTCGAATCAAATCATGATACTATATCAATATGATGCGACATGGTTGGTATGGGTCAATACAGGTTGGTATGACAGGCCTTGAAGGCAATTAACTTGACACTTATAGGTTATTTCTTAAAATAGCATATACTTAGACAAGAAAATATGATAAAAAAAATCCAAAGTTAGAATTTGGATGGTGAAAATTGCTGTACCAAGGATGTTTAGGGCATTTTTATGCATTCCCATTGGTATCCTTTGTTGATACAATCTTTGATATGGTGTATGTCATACCCATCTTTAGTCGATATGTTATCTATCAATCTATGGTGTTTTGAACCTTGGTTTCTAGCATTATAATTTCATATAGCAAGTGAATGAAACAAATAACACATCCAACCGTTCAAGATATTCATATAGTACTACTCTAATTATCAACCCAATTGCCATTTTAGGTAGAATGTCTAAGTAAAAGAGATCATATTTTAGCAAATGTTTGTAAATTTAAGAAGGCCTACCTCTTGCTTCTAACTCCATGAACTCTAAAATTTTCATTTTCTTTACTTTTTAAATATTGAAAAGGACCTAATGCCTTTCAAGATTAAGTGCTCTAGGCTTATTAGTGTCCTAGCTACCTATCTCTCTTCATGCATGCATAAATATGGCACAATGTACATAAATCTATGTATATAGATGTGTACATCTTGTTACTGAAAAAGGAATTGTTTTAACTACCTTCTATGGTGTTCTTAATAAAACTCTTTGTTTCTATCATCCAATGATGACTAGAGAGGTTTTGACCAAAGGAGTGTTTAGGATCAATAAAGGCTCTCAATGTAAAGTTTCCTTAAGAAAAGATCTGGTGTAATTTCTCTCATCTCTTATCTCATGCTTAGTCTTATTTTTAGAGAAATATTAACACAAGGAGGGGTTTAGTATCTGAAAGGGGCATTTGTATAAATATGCCAAATATAATTTGATCTAGTCTATCCCTCTCTCTCTCCCCATTTTCGGGCTCACACCTATCCAAATTATGATAAATTTAAGGACCTTTTAATTGACCTCCATTAGTTATTGGTATTTAGGGATTCAAGTGGGTTAGAAATTTTCTTGATCTACATTCGACTTCCTTATATTTGAATCTAATATTTAGATCCAACCCAACTAACTTTACAAATTGGTTGGGTTGGTAGTTTTTTATTGAGCTCCAATGGGGAAAGTGGGTCAGGTTGGGTTGATCTATATCGAAATCTGATGCCATATTTTTTGGGGGTTGAATCAAAGATGGAATTGAGGTCAGGGTGTTTTTCAGAGTGGATTATATTCTAAGTATCAGAAAAATTAATTATATCATATAAAATTCCTATGTAGGCACCAAAAGTAATACATATACATTATAACTAGCTATTGTAGAAATATCCAAAGTTTATAAAATCAATATCGAGGACCGTACCCGTACATTATCGATTCGATATAGTACAATCGATATAATATAATGCATATCCTATATCAAGATAGGGTGCCAATGCTTCTTCTCACTAGCAGCCATAATACCACTCAAAATTGAGTATTATAGGCTGATACTGAGAGGTACAGGATAATTTCACTTGGTTCAGACCAGTTTGCCTCATGCCAGATTACACCTTTATATTATATTGGTACAATATGATGCAGTCGGTATGACAAATCTGAAAAATTTATTGCACTATTTTTCTATATGACTATCATAATGAAAAACTGTTTATTAGTACAATATATTAACTTGGTATATATGTACATTTAAATATTTATTTATATAGATACTTTTATATATAGTTTTGGTTAGAGGGATGTCAATTCAAGTTAGATAGTGGAGTTTCCTAATCCATTTGTTTTGAATAGTATTTGTGTTGTTTTCATTTATTGTGGGTCAAAAGTGAAAGATTTAGCTCTAACACCATAAAAAATGAGGTCTAGATTTTAAACCCAATATAACCCTATAATTTATGTTGGTCAGGTTTAGGCCAAGGTTGGATTTTAGAGGGGCCCAAAATATGTTTGCAACCCCAGGTGTATTTAGTAATGGTAATATGCTTCTAAATCTCTTTGTCATTTTTGCGGCTTATCCCCTCTTAGTTAACAATAACTATGGCCATCTAACCTTTTCCAAAATATTTGGACTCAGCTTTATGATTCTAATTGATCAAATATTACTATTTAGGACCACCTTCGATATTGTTCTAAGCTTTTATGTAGCTTTTTTCACAACTTTCATGCATGCAACTTTAACTTTTCTACTTCTTTTTTATAGCTTTTAACACATTTAAGACTCCCCTTACTTGGAATCTCCTGAATTCTTCCTTGTACATGTCCCTATTTTCTCAATTGATTTTTCATCACTTTGTCCTTTATTTGTGCAACTATCACAACTTTCATAAATTGATGTCTTCATCTATCTTTTCTAGTTTTGCATAGTTATTCGAGTATCTTTTGCCCTTTCAATTTAATTCTTTTTGGTGCAAAGAAATGTTTGGGGACACTATCATCAACATTTGAATGGACCTCTCCCAGGTGGAGAAGGGTAGTGACTAGCAGAGATAGGGCTGGTCAACTATCATTTTTTTGAAAAAAAAGAAGTAAATGGGGACACCACTATCAGATTTCAAAACCTAAACGTCTCCTAAGTAGAGCATGGTGTCAACCGAGCTAAGAATTGTTGTCTTGATCCTCATAGCTGATGGATTCTTTTTAATTCTACTTGACCCTCTCTTTCATATCTTATGTCCTTACTCATTACTTTGAGATGTTGTTTTGCCATATTTTTTATCTCTTGCAAACCTCTCTTTCTCCCACTCCTTTCTAGATCTTGCATGAATTCTCTTCTTTTGATCTCTCTCTAAGTCATCCTCCCCCCTTTACCCAATATTTGCTTTCCTCATTTTGTCAATACACAATTCTCTTTTTAGTTATTTCTTAGTATTGTTTTCAAAATGATTTTAATGCCATAATTCTACATGAGTAGATCTTAATAATGCAAACCAAGCATCTTTACCAAATGTAGATATTGGTTCTAGCTACTCATATAAATGAATCAAATAATTTTAAAAGCTAATTTAAAATTAGAATTGAAAACCTTTTGGTGATGGAGTTTTATGAATGAAATTTGTTGTTGAGAATTTATTGTTAAAATCATTTTTGCCATGATCTTGTAATCCATGAATGTTTTGTCGTATCGGACTTCTCTGGGCATGTTGACTTGTACTATGGCAAATTGATACTCGATATGCTTCTTGTGTCAAGTGTCGATACTAAGAATTAGGCTGTACCAGCAATGTATCAATTGGATATCAATATAGGTACCTAAACCAATATTATGAAACTTAGATCTAGGACACAAATTGCACAAGGATTAATATGGCCCTCAAAATCCAAATCAGATCCTTGGATTAAGATCAATATAGATGGTAAGATCCAGATTTGGATCAGAGGATCTGGTTGTTTGCAATATGATCTTTTGAATTGCAAGATCCAAACTAAGATCAATTATTGTTATTATTATTTGACTTTATGATGACCGATCTGTCATTAATAAACTTCCAAAACATCAAACCAGTGATCTCCTTTAAAATTTCAATTTATAGACTAAAAGAAATAGATTTATTTGTTTAGTAGCTAAGATCAAGAGTCGTCCCTGCTGTTAGTTTTATAATTTTGTTCCTTCTAAAATATCGTACTTCAAAGGAGAATTGAGTTCAGTGAGCCTATGTGTGTATACAACTCATATGAGCAACGATATTCTATAGGACTTATATGGTGAAATATAACTGTATTAATTGGTGGTACTTATTTCTGTGACATGATATGTATAAGCTTATGATTGTTAGAAAGTGAACTTTTTCTGTCCTTGCATGAAGATTTCATACTTGTCATTTTCAAATCACAATTTACTTATGCTTCTTAACTTGCATGTTGTTTGAACCCCATTTTGTATGTTTGAAAGAAATCAGAAAGAATCATTCAACTTGCAATCCAATCTGACTCAACCCCTTCTATGGTTATGATACGATGCCAATCTTAACAACATTGACTAAACCATTTGCCATGATTAGGATGCTTGCAACCTATACAGATTATGACACCGATGCTGGTCAATCAAATCTTATCATAAAAATATATACATATGCAGTCACAAGTTCAAGTCATTTATTAACTTTGGACAGTATACTAACTTTAAGAAACTAGATGCTGACAAGGTTTGGACTTGTTACATCACCATTACATCTATTATGAATTTTATATTATTTTTAATGCTTGTAGCATTTTGCACCGTAAGTTATGACTTATTTGGGCAAGGCTTTTATTTTATTTTATTTCATATATCAAACATGTCTTCTTAACTAATTCTTGTTTTTGTTCTTTATGCAGGGTAAAGGGGAAGGTGAAGTTGAGGGGCAAGGAGATGTTGATGTTGACCAGGGAGACAATGTGGGGGCAGGGATTCAGAGATCCCCAGAAAGAGAAATTAGCGATCAAAGGATGGAGAGTGAGCCAATAGATGCTGCAAGTGAAGAGGAAAGGTATTAGCAAAGAGTACTTAGAAGTGAAAGACAAGAAGAAGTAAATGTTAGTGAATAAGAGGGTCTGAGAATAATCATGATGATGATCATGATAGTGAGGATGCAGATGTTCATCAAGTTAGGAATCTAGGGTAAAATTTTTGTTAGTCATGCTGTCATGCATTTTCCTGGCACAACACATTTATATCTTTATTTGTTCATGCTTATATGTAAATTGTGATTAAAAGGAAAAAAACTAGGTAGCTAAGGAAATCTATTAACACAAGCACAAGTCTTATTCATCTAGAGTTATAAGTTTATGATTGAATGCATCAGCAAGGGCTGCTGGTACAGTCCACCTTTTGGGGAAAGTCCTGTTAAAAGGAAAAAAAACTAGGCAGCTAAGAAAATCTATTAACACAAGCACAAGTCTCATTCTTCTAGAATTATAAGTTTATGATTGCATGCATCAGCAAGGGCTGCTGGTACAGTCCACCTTTAGGGGAAAGTCCTGCTCTCAAATCATTCAAGTGCCATAGGATTTTGAGATTTTCAAATGTCATACATGATGGTGTTAGAGGTGCATATGATGCAAATGCCATATAAGCTGATGGAGGTAAAATGAGTTGCATTTTGTTTTTGGGGTGTTGTAGGGTCTTATTTTCAGTGTGCCAGCCTCTGAGACTTGATTTCTACTTTGCACTCCCCAGTTCTGTCTTGGTGTGTAAAGGATAATTTGGACTTTGGATGGTTATGAATTATTGGCTTTGTTTTGGTTAAGACTCTTGCTACAATGGTTTTCGCTGAAATCATTTTTACATAAATTTGCTTGAAGATTTTTTCTTCTCTTATCATATAATTGCTGATTTCTTATGGAAGCTTTATCTTTGACAATAAAAAGCTTGCTCTCTCTAATTTTGCAACAGCTCAACAGAGAAGAAAAAATACGGCAAAGTTATTCGCGAGGTTTTTGGGGATTCTGATGAGGAAGAACCTGCTCAGTATGGCACTCAAAATGAGATCCAGGAAGATTCACATGTAAGACTGGGACATACAATTCTTCTTGCATTTTATCTGCAAAGAAATGATGTTATCTTGTTGGCACTGGACATCATGCTCTTTATTTATATTTACTAAAAGAATTTAGGTTATTTTTTTTATAGGACTTTTCTTTAATCTATGTAGCTGTGCATGATATATTTGATATCACACATAGATTAGATTGCTGGATGCAGGTTCCTGGAATACCTAATTTTCTGGCGTGTATTTGTGGCTGTGTTGACAATGAAAGATTAGCTTAAAAAATAGATCAAAGCATTATGAACGCATGCTGGCAATAGAACTAGAAGAGGTAGAGAAAGAAACTAGTATATTTGCAGCTTGGAGGAAGTAGCAGGGGCACCAAAAAGTATGCCTGGATGGAAGCTGTGAGAAATGACTTGAGAAGATCTCTACCAAGAAGGCTTGGAAATGCGGAAAATAATGATTATATAGGATCCATGCAGATGACCTCAAACTGTATAGGAACCAATAAGCTCTTGTTTAACATTTTATTTGTTTAGGCAAATACAAGACCAGGGACATTATACAATTTCCTCAGAGTCAGTAGGTGGATTTTGCTACTAATCTGTTAAAATACATCTGTTGGATTACTGAGATGTAGGCTTAACTGCTCTTCACAATAAATTTACTGAGAAGAATCTATAAACATAAAATCCCCAAGGAGTTCGGTAAGTGCTCATAAAGATCAATCTCTTTCATATCTCTTGACGTTAGCCTCTTTCCCTCTGGTGTTGACACTTCATTCATTATTTGCTTTGCATGAGAATCTACTTGTTTTTGCTGGCTTAATTTGGTTTTTATTCCCAAGTAAAAATACTTTGTATTTTATTATGTTCAGAAGGAGGAGGAAGGTAGCCATGCCATAGTACCTGAAAATAAAGGGAAGTACAAGTTGGAAGATGAGAATCTTCAGAGCAAAAGAGGCAAACCTCATGGCCCACAATTAGAATTGGAGATCCCACTGCGTCCCCCACCAGGTCCAGCTGACAGGGTGAGACTTTATCTTCTGGCTTCCTCTCAATGACAGTAGACACATTTCTGTGCATATCTTTTTCTTAGGTTATACAACATCTATACTGTAACTTAAGGGATCATTACTCACTAATATGCAGTACACTTGCTTACCCAATTTAAATATGAATCTGTATTATATACGCATAATCCCTAAACTATTTTCTGTTTATTCCTGTTCTGAGTGTTCTTGACAGATCTCAAGAAGCATGTCTATATGGCCATTTAGTAGTACCATGTGAATTTTTTCTGACTCATGGTTTATCTTTCACAAAGGCATACATTTTTGGTCATTCATTAACCAGTTCTAAGTGTAAGCTGACATTTTTATCCAATGCATTTTCTGAGAAGCATTAGCTATTCATATACTACAGTCTTTTTGCATACTTGGGATTTACACATTTGCCATTCTGGAAGACACAAACAACATCTGCTTCTTTGTTTGATTCTGAAAGGCTGCTTTGGTGCAGAACCTGTAGTTTAATCTGTTTTATGAGCTTGATGATCCTTCTCAGATCTTCAAGTATTGACTGACAGAGATCTTGCTTCTAAGAAATGTTCTTTTCTTGCAGATGAACCTGATCAAAGTATCTAACATCATGGGCATTGATCCAAAGCCCTTTGATCCTAAAACATATGTAGAAGAGGACGCAATTGTGACTGATGAATTTGGAGAAAAACGTATACGCCTACGGAATAATATTGTGCGCTGGAGAGCTGTCCAGAAACCCGATGGCACAACCTCTGTAAGTGAAGGCCTACTGAATCACAATACATGGATCCATTGTGGATGCATAGCTCCTTCAAGTTCTGGTTCATTTCCTTGCCTTTTTTGGTTAAGCTCAAGGTGTTACATGTTCGGTTGCCTATTTTGATTATTTGATTTCCTCTGTTAGTAAAACTCATGCTGTATGCTCCTCTATAGGAAAAGAAAAAAAATTAAATTTTCCATCTATTTCATATTTTTTTACATCTTGAGATAATTTTAAGGTGCTCATAGATTTAGCTACCAACCATGCTGGTTTGTGCTGCTAAGCCCATTCCTTAACAGATAGATGGTTGGCAAGCTGTTATACCCATGTGTGCTAATGAGTGGCAAGCATTGGCACAACGTGGCTCATAATTTGCAAATACTAGGTCTGCATGGCTCCAGCATGGTTGCTTAGCCTTTGGGTTGCATAGACATTAATTTTCCATTCACATATGGCATCCCAAGTTTACAGGCCTAAGAAGCAAAATGTTAAGCTTGTCTTACTTTTCACAGTTCAGCTTGTCATGATTAGTTGAAGAATTTTGATACCGAGTGCACATTCTTTCCCCTCTTTCTTGTCATGAATGTAATCTGCAGTGCTAAATGTCATTTTAGTATCATTCCTGACTTGAATATAGTCTCAGGTATATATGGTTCTTCTAAGTGGTTCTAAAGCAGGGTTATTTATACTGATGCTATAATTGTATGACTTTTAAGCTTCCGTTCAAGCACTCAACTGAATCCTTTGTTGTTGCATCCATGGCTAACATTTTTATGCATTTCTTTCTTGAAGTATGAAAGCAACGCACGTTTTGTAAGGTGGGAAGATGGAAGGACTCAATTATTAATTGGGAATGAGGTTCTAAATATCTCTGTCAATGATGCGGAACATGATCAAACCCACCTGTTTCTTCGGCATGGCAAGGTTATTCTCATGTCTTATATTTTGTGAAATAATTCTGATTCAAAACTTGGATAATTTAAGTTAT
The DNA here is from genome assembly GCA_017589505.3 of Metroxylon sagu. NCBI lineage: Eukaryota > Viridiplantae > Streptophyta > Magnoliopsida > Arecales > Arecaceae > Metroxylon > Metroxylon sagu. The sequence goes on from JACVBY030000609.1 coordinate 664,323, forward strand.
TTGCTTTCCCATGGCAAAAGTATGTTTGGTAAATTTAAATTGCTTTATTGTGCCTTTTAATGCAGGGAGTTTTACAGTCTCAAGGGAAGCCGCTCAGCAAGATGAGATTCACACCATCTTCTTTGTCATCTCAGTCCCACCGTTTACTCAGTGCTCTTGTTGATTCACAGCATAAGAAGGTTCACAAAGTGAAAAATTGTTTTACTGATGTTGACCCCGAGATGGAAAAAGAAAAGAAGGGAAGGGTAAGAGATGCTCTCTTCCAGTCATTTCATGCTCGATATAGACAGACATGGCACATAGTTGATTCAAATCTGAGTCCTATATTTGAGGAACCACCTTTTCACAATTTATTGTGTCCTTTTGATTGCCAACCAGGCAACCGCATGAGACTGAGTAATGACTTGATACATACAGTTATGGTACCATACTGAATAATCTGATCAAATTCGAGATTGTTTTCATCAATGTTGCACTTGCAAAATTCAAGTTATTTTTATAGACTAGTAGATCACTTCTGCTAGCTGCTTAAACTGGAAAAGTGTAGTCTTTCAATAGTATGTGCTCTAGATGTAAAGTTCCTGCATCCACTGATATGGATGGTTGATGTTGAAACCCCTGGATTCTGTTTGGAGCTTGTAGAAGCTAGGTCAGTTGGTAGAGATATATCTGTTCAATATGAATTTCCAATTTTGTAACTGGAAAAGAAATACAGGATAAAATAAAATGCAGAAAGTGAAAGACAGGCAAAGATTGTGTTGAATGTACTTTAGCTTGTTTGGAGGTCAACAGTAGGTACTACATGTTCAGACAAAAATCAGGAGTCTTTTAGGCATCTTACATGGTTGCATACCTTGGAGACTCTGGTTTCCATTCTCCTGGACTCTTCTTTCCACTTACGGCAGTACCGTGTCCTTAGGTTCTTGGCTTACTGTTTGAGTCTCCTGATGTAAGAACATGGAGATTTTAATGTTTGTATTAGCTGTTTTACTATGTGCTACTGTACTGCTAGCATAGAACTTTTACCATTTGACTGGTGATGTGATTCCAACAGAATAATTGGGAATTGGAGTCTCTATGTGCCATGGCAAAATATTTCTAGCCAATGCACCGATAACACTTCATGCTCATCTTGGTGAAATTTGAGATACATTTCTGATTAGGGTCATGAGTTCTCATCTCCTTTTTGTGTTAATGTCCAGATATTCATTATCCCTGTTCACAACTCAAGTTTGAAGTATGGTTTCTATCTTATGCTGAAGGAATGGAGACTTTGATATCATTTTGTAGGAATCCATTTTTCTCTGCTTAGGGAGTAAAATTCTGTCAAATTTAGCAGCAAATTTGGCCTAACATGCATCATCCACCTTGAACTTGTTTTTTGTTGATTTGAGGATTCCAAGCATGCAAACACATGGCCTTGCTTGATTGTTTTCTTAGGAGGCCTTTGCATGCAGCATTTGGTCCTATGCATCCTAAAATTTCTGGGTTTTTTTTTTTAAAAAAAAAAATCTCCTTTTAATTTAAGTTTTCCTTCTGAACATTAAATATTAATTAAAATTCATGGACTGATCACAATCAAATAGGTGTTGCTCTCGGAAGGCAGCTATTGTTTTCTCACCCTGATGGCTCTTATCTTTTCTGATATCTTGCTCTCCCTTTTACTCCACTTTTTCAATTCTTTAGTTTGAAACTCTGAACCAAGCAGACTTCCTGACAACATGTTTGTCACTAAGAATTCCTTGCCTCATCAAGCCTCCACAGCTACTTGCTTCTGCTTGGAGATCCTACATAATCTTGCAGTTGAATGATTCTGTACCATTTTCAAATGATAAAGAACAACCTACCCTACAAAAAAAAGATTAAATAGAATGGGCAGGACTTGTGCTCCAGCAATATTTTTGGCTTTCTCAGCTTTTGACATGGAAGCTGATAACATGAATATCAATAGACACAACATTCTTAAACACTACTGCTTAACCAGATACCTACAATTCTTTGTTTATTCCTTTTCAACAACTCAACTCATCTTCTTTAAGCTATGGTCAACTAGTAGCCATCAAAATACATGGAACTTGCATCGGATAGAAAACAGAGTTAAGCTGATTGGTTTCTGAATTGTTAAAGACTACTCCTTGCATTGGACCTTTTGCTTATTAAATTTTGAGTGAACATCCAAATACGAGCAAATCTACTTGGACATATATTTCACCACTTAAAAAATATAAGATTATTTGATAACCTTCGACTTTTTCATGTGCTACATCTTTATACTGAAAAATTGTCACTTGCAGGTTGAAGAACAAATGATTAGAGCCAATGTACTACTTCAGAAGAAACGTGAAGCAGTGAATCGCAAGTATGGGGAAACTCCGATCAGAGGATGGCAGCTTTCTCCTGGGTTTTTGGAGGCACTAGATAAGGTTTAATTTTCATCATACTTAATTTTATAAGTTGAATAGAACAGTATGAAAATGTTTTAAGATTCTTGATAAACTCTTATGTTGCGTGTCATCAATGATACTTCAAGAAGATTAAGAAAATTGCTTTTGCAAATCTGGTTTGTGAATTACATCATAAACTTTATTTTTTGATAAATTTTCTTTCTTCCATTAATCATATAAAACATATATGCTAGCATGTTATAATATCCATGTAATAATAAAGATCTCAGCTTTAAGAGGCAGAATGTTTCAAACCTGCCACTCCTAATAATACAATACGTTATTTTCCAATGCATTGAATTATTGGTCACATTCTTATGTTATTGTTTGTTTGTCCTGCTATCACTCTATTAGTCTTTGTTCTCATATGCACCAGGTTTCTGTTTCTTTCATCATTTCTATGTCTTTTCGTTGTGCACATTACATATGCTAGTAAACTCTTGCTCAACAAACCACTGTTCAGTTGTCATAGAACTGTAAAATTTGAGGTGCTTATAAGATTATCACTACCTTTTCACCTACTATGGTTGAGTCAGTTCAATATATGTTCCATAATCTTTGTTTAGTAACCTGTGTTCATTTTCTCTCGCAGTTTAAATACATTGAATGCACCTGACACTTTGGTGAATGAGATTTGCACAGTAATGTCACAACATATTATTTACCTATGTCTTTCTTGATTTCAGGATGATGAACCTGAAGGCCATTACGGTTTTCGCCGGTCAACTTCAGAGCGTATTTATTTCGAGAAAGATATGGAAGCAGAAGCACAGGCTGAGAGGCGCATAATTAATGCAAAGACAGTGAGTTTGCATTTGTTCTTGTGGATTCCATACACATCTAATTTGCCAGATCTTTGTTCAAATTCCTAAAGCATGCATGGTTCTTATATGGATTAGCAGTCAAATATACAGAAAAATCTCCCTCACAAGTCATCCTTGCCCGCTGCTCGTCCAGTAAGGCACCCAGAGAGCAAGGGTAAGGGATCTGAATACAAAAGTAAAGGAAAGGGCATCGTGAAATTTCCAGCAAAAGAGCCAGATCATGAAGATAAATACGAGGAGGATGAGGCAGATAAAGAAGCTTCAGGTGCAAATCTTGCATCTGAAAAAGATCAACAGAAGGTTATATAATATACGTCCTCCCTAAACTTTATTTCTTTATTTGTTACTTTTGCTAGCTACAACCACTTTGTGCCTATTTATTAAACAACCTAACTTGCACCAAGCATGGACATAGATGCTTGTCAGTAAAGGTAACTTAATTGGACTAAAAGTTTTTCTGCTAGATCCACAGCATGGGCAAGGATTTATTATATAGTTAGGAAGGCCACACTGTTAGGAATTGGATAAAATTAGATGATGTTTAAAATTGCACCAGCAGAGTGTACAGTAATGGAGCAGCGATTGATGGTTTGACCATGTATTTACATGGCTACAGGCCACTTCATTAAGATGACTCAGTTTTCAGGACAAATGTTCTGAAAAGAGCAGGTGGCCTAATCTTGGATTGAAATCATGATCAAGAATTCGAACAAGCTTTCTAAGAATAAGCATCGCTGTATGATATAATTATATTTATGGAATAAAGCTAGTTTATGCTCTTGGTAGAACATTTAAGTTCTTGAGCAGACAATATAAATCATTAGTCACCTAATCTCTTTAAGGAAGCCCTAACTATTCAACATAAATAATTTTGGGTAATAAATTAGTTGTTTAATTTGAAGTTCTTATTGTTATGGGTGTTAAGTGGTGAACATCCACAGTGTGCATCACAATACATCTATAATGCTTCATTTTTCTCTTATTTTTGAATCATGACATTTAATCACACTCATGAGATGTGATCACACACCTAGGATAACATGGATGAAAGTTGAGGAAGCATATAGAAAACTTGTCTAGACAGTAGGCAGCACTTTTATAAGAATAGTAACAATAAAGTGTTCATTAACTATTTGAATTTACTTTCGATTACATCTGAAGTTGTAAGGTAGGGTATAAGAATCTTGCCTTGACAAGAGGCAACACTTTTAATCAGATTTGAGTGAAGCATCAGTAAAACTCTATGCTCCACGTATCAATGGCAATGTGCATTTCACATGCCATACTGTTGTTCTACAGAAATTGGATGTGCATTTAACAGATGGATGTTGACCAGTAACACGTGTTGATGCTCCAGTTTTCATTTATTTTCTGTTTCTGATCAGAACATAATTCAAAAATGATCTTATTTCAGACAGTTAAGTACAATTACCAAAATATTAAAAGTTTTTGCATAACTAAAAGGTTATAGATGACAATTCTTTAACTGAGTTACCACAGTTTTCAGGCAAATCATCCCCCTCCAATTCAAAATATTTTCAAACATTGGCTCGTGTGGGTTAGTGGTATGCCAATGGGTGGGTCTTATGAAAATTGTGAAGTACTAACAGCAATTGGCCAGGATATGCATGAACTTCCAACTGAGCGGTCTCATGAACCATTTCCTGTTTTTAACACTTTATTGTCAACCTTGAACCTGCTACAGGAGCCAAGGGAAAAGAAAAAGGAAACTGGAGGTGACGGTCTGAAGGGCAAGAAGATTGATGGAGGTTCTCTACCAAGGAAAAAAACAGAACATCGTAGAAAGGCAGTTTTCCTTGATAGTGATGAAGAGTGAATGGAAAAAGAACTGGTGAGTTGCATCTGCAATATTCCCCATGGCACAAAGATTCTCCACCAGCACACATTTCAGAAAAAGATAAATCATGCATATGAATCAACACTAATGGCTCTGATCTGCCAGTTTCTCTTTTACTAGTTAATGATCATATTGTGCCCAGGCGTCTGTATCCAATTGCAGATCAGGCAAATTCCATGCACCATCAAACTGCATTTAGAGGCAAAATGCCACCAAAGCAGGTCAACAAGATCTGTAAAATTTGGAAGTGTCCATTGCTGTTACAATCTAACGTATTATTCTTTTGTGGTGTAATGTTCAGCAGCTGGCATTGAGGAATAAGTGAAGCTGTGCTCTGGGCTCTGATGTGGGTGTTTCTTCACATTACTCAAGACTCTGAACTTGGGCCAGTTTTTTGTTATTTATTTTTTTTTTTTCCAATTTTAAGCTATAAAATTTGGTCCTTGTACCCTAAGGAAACTTGTGGATCTTAAACTAGACCAGCATATTTGATGGTTGAATAAACTGTTTAAACCTGACTTGTAATAATTATGACCATTGTATATTTGAAGTCCAATGTCAGATCCAGCAGGTGATATGACAGGCCTTTAGGGGGCACATCAGATTGGCCATGTATGTTGCATTCAGTAAGGTAAAGACTAAACAAGGAGATATTTAGTAGCAGTACACATCAGTCTAAGCTTTTCTATATCCAGTACTCGTTTAATATTAGTGCATACATCTTTGGTCCAGGGCTTTTTCAATTTCTGCAAGTCACATTGAATTACAGGAATCCAGTGAATGGAGTCTTTCATGACGAATAGAGCAAGTGGATGCTAGGCAAGAAGTGTTTGAATTATTTTCTCCTGATCTTGTGATTCTTTGAAAACATGGTGATGTTTATAGCAGCAAGAACTCAGTATAGACAGGAATCTGAAAGAGCATTCCATGATTCAGAGGTAGGATTGATATCTTGACAGCCAATATATGCCTAATGGGAAGAAGCAGAGTTAAGGAATGATCCCAAAGACCGCAAACAATGCCAATGGATCACAAGGATTATAGACAGTCTGGACTGATACTTGGATTTAGTCCTAAAGTTAAGAGAAATAAAAAGAAAGAATTCCTGCATGCATAACCACATGAAAACAGCTGCCAGTAGACTAATTGGTTATGCTTATAAGCAAGGAAACAAGATGAAAGCTTTAGTGAGGTTAGCAAGCTTCAGAACCAGACATGTTCAAGGAACAGACTGGTTCAAATTCATTTCACATCTTCCTTTCCCCTTTCACACTCACAGTTCAGGAGTTCAAAGCATATGATGCATGTATGCTGTTGTTTAAATGGGTATAAATGTTCGGATGACTAAAGAAATTGTAAAAGGAATCAGATAATTAATCACTATTATAGAAATGATAATATATTTCGCATTACACAGGGCATGCAGAGAGCAAAAATTCCGGCATAGCTCTTTGTAGCAGTATTCCACAATAAGGACATAATGGTTTTGGGCGCTCAAGCAAAGCAAAAGACTCACCATCATAATTTATGGCTAGAGGAGACTTTGACATGGTAAATAATGTCTGAGGTGCCAGTTTGGCAGCCCACCTCCGACAACAAATGCAAAACCACATTGGTGCTGTGACCGAGCACAGCTGCATGGAAACCATGCATCTTGATAGTCTATGGCTTTCTTTTGAACCACCGCCAGGCTTGCTGCCTTTGCACCAGGCCAACTCTTCAGATTCAAACGGGACGGAAGCCGAGCAAAAACTGCAGCTCTCCTCCATGGCATATTCACAAACAGAATGAATCCTGAAAAGAGGAGAGTATAACTTCATGAAATGAATACACTATGAGAAATATAGATAACGTGATTAATCAGCATGGATTTGGCTGGTGAAGCTGAAAAGCATGCAAATGACAATAATTCCGGTAAGAAAATGCAGGTGTGCCAGAAGAATTCAGGAATATGCTATAGTTCAATGACTTCTCTGAATGCTTGTATAGGTGTGCTTGAATAAGTTTGGAGGGGAGAGGATTTATGCACATAAAGAAATCACAAGAATTTTTGGTACAGTTTGAATCACAACCATGGACCAATTTATGTGACTTGGTCAGCTCAGAGAATTATAAACTCATCTGAGTCAAAACAATTCAATATGGCACCTCTGACCCTAAATGTTTTAGACCCAATCCACGACTGGTATGAGAAACAAACAAATTTCTAGGTCTAAACCTTGTGTTGTCTTGGCTAAGTTATACCCTCCCATGCATATTTTGGAATAAATATATGCAATCTTCCCCTCAAATTTTTCATCTATAAACCTCAAATCATATTTCAAAAAAGAGAGACAAGAAGAGCATCCCAAGAGCACACCATTGTTGCCTACTTGTCCAAAGCTCAGAATCCCCCTTGTATGGTACTCATTGAAACCTAACCTTGAGGGCTTCTTGGTTTTGCCACATCTACATTAGCTTCCTCATCTAAGCCATAATAATTTTGCATGCTTCGTCCTGTGTATTTTCCAACATTCTGATCTTACGAGCAATAAGTAGGGAGGAAACAAGACAAGCAAGCACAAGATTGAAACAGTGAACCATAAGCTTTGTGTGTTGTGTCACTCAGTTATTTTGAGAAATTGGTGGGGACGCCACCACCATGGTTTGAACCCCTAAACTCTTCCAAAAGGGAAGCATGCCAAATGCCACATTTCAAAGTGACGAGGAGAAGAAGCAAGAGGGGGCAAAAGACAGTTGCTAAAGTGCTGATTCAAAATATAGCAACCTTCTAATATTTCAAGGCATATACAATGAGCAGCAGTAAGCAGAAATAGTAGTAGTAGCACTAGCAGCAGTAAGCAATACTAGAAGAGCAGGAGTAGCAGTAATTGTCGCAGTAGCAGTAATAGCAGCAGGAGTAGCATCAATAGCAGTAGTGGTAGTGATAGCTAGGAGCAGCAGCAGCAGCTAGCAATTCTTAAAAAGAGCTCTCTTACCACATGCTTTCTAAAGTTAGCATAGGAAAAAAAATCATCTCTTGGCAGTCCACCTTTCATTGATTTCAAAAAGGAAAAATAAAAGGCCTCAATAGCCAACCTTTATGACAAAGCAAATTTTGGTTAGCAAGGCTTTCAAATTAATGTTAGACTTTTCCTCCACAACCCCCAGATTAACATTATAATATAATTGATAAGTTTTCAGTGATCAGCGCAGTTCATTGTTTTGACATGGTTCTCTAATCACTTGATGCTTTCTAAGCCTTAACAACATTTCACAACTCTATAGTTACATCATGATCTTTATCTAAATACTTTTTTTTTTCCTTTTACATCCAGGGTATCTTCAAATTTCTCCTATTTTGTTTCTGGTGTCAGAACACTTCATGAACATGACAGAATTATGATGGGACTGTTTGGAGCACAACTGCATTAACATGGTGATCTGTACCAGAAATCCCAGTCAGGTGCCATGCGCTAGTGTTCTGATGCAATATTTCTTAAAAAACATATATTGAGATAATGAAATTTAGTATGTTCCAAATGTGGTTGCCAACAACAAAAAAATGGAGCAAATTCTCCAGACGCCAACATAACAGCGAGATGCCTTTGACTGCAAGAAAATATAAACCACATACATCTAAATCAATATTTGGCTTCACAGGAAGGATTCAAAAATATTTCTCATTTACGTCCTATCAGAGAATATTTCAAAAACAGAAAACCAAAATCCTAATCAAGTCACACTTTAGGAAAATATGAGATGAAAGACTTCAAAATGTATAAAATTGGTATCTGAAATAAAACCTGCTTGACAAGAAAGTATACTGGCCGATGATTCTATGGCATATTCATCAATGGAAAAACTGCGAAAAACTCCAGGGGATGCAATACAGGTACTATTTCACAATTTTCCTTTGCATGTAGATCATTCCAAACTTCCAAACAAACTTCTTTATATATCACAAGAGAAATCTTATGAGAGATGAAAAACAGAATTCTAATGCAAAGTCATTAACAGGGATTAACGGTGAAAAAAATATCAGAGGTTGTCTTCTGAACGGTGTAGATAGGAAACAGTTAAATAACTAACTAGTAAATACCTGCTTCCAAGTTCTTCAACTTTTGAATGAAGAACTTTCAGCTGGTTGTGCACCAGCCCACTGTTGATGGAGGCCCATTGCTGCATCTGCGGAACTCCAATGGGGAACCAATTTGTGCCAACTGGAAAATCTTTGGGTGAACAATTTGCACGACTCAATACAGCAGCAAAATTAAAAGCCACCAGCCTCTCTTGTAGCTCTTTTTCATTTTTGAAAAGCAAATTATTCCACAAATCTACTTTCATTTCATCATTATTTAATTTACTAAGATTATACTGTTCTCCTTTAGGTTTATCAACTTTTGCCTCACTTATCATCAATCTTCGACAAATAATGTTGAGAAGGTGAATTTTGCGAGAGCTGATCTTTGGCAGCATGCTGTGGAAATCAGATAAGATCTTTTCAATAGAAATGCCTGACTGATGGTCCATAAACCAACTTGAGATCCATTTAAAGAGTAAATTGTCCACAAAAGCTGGTTTAAATGTTTTAAAAGCTAGCAATGCTGCTACAATATCCCATAGGACAAGCAGCTTGTCTAGATGCTCATAAGTTTTCAGAGACCGTAGAATATTGGTTTCCCAGTCAAAAAAGTCTCTCTCAGATAAATCAGATGAGGGCTCAGAACTACAACTAAAGTGCTTTTCTGATGGAATTTTGAGTGACTGGCCTCCAATCCAGAAAAACTCGACCACTGCTTTCTGAGTCCTGCAGATTTTTAACAAGTGTATTTTAATTTCCGAGTCAAAGGAAAATATGAAATATCTAGTCTCTTAGAAAGAATGGCAGTCTCAATGTCTTTGTATTACTTATTCTATCATAGATTTGCATTCTTCTTAGAAAGACAATTACCTCGCCTGATACATTTGGTTCAGAAGATTGGCATCAAAGCTGCGAACCTGAAATAGCACAGATCTTTGTTTGAAAGCACACAAGAGCATACAACTTCCAAGACAAAATAAGAAAAAGACTAAATTATTGACTGTGAATAATGCAGGAGGTCGCATGTATTAGCGACAAAACAACCAATGGCATTTCCAGCCTTGCTTAAAACAAGTTTAAAGGTGTTATTTATTTGAGTCACTAGTTAAGTATGAAAAACTTTTTCCCAGTATACTAAAAAATATTTTTCCATCTAACATAGAGATATGAAATCTAAAAAAAATATTTTAATTTATTTTTAGCTAAATATTATCTCATTTTGACAAAATGCGCAAGCATTAAATAAGATCTGGCTTGCGATGAGACGTAGATGCACTCGCGAGATCATACAACAAACTCTTAATAGTTGCAAATAACTTGTTGTTATTGCAGTTAGTTTTTTGCCTACAAAATTTCCTTCCAGCAGACAAGCAGCAAACGCTGTAAAGTTCAATATTATTAGTTTTTATACAAAACTCTTGCAGCATCACTTTATTTTTATAGCTTTTTCCTTGCATGGTAATTCTGGCCTGTGCACCCAAAAAGGTCTTGAAACTAGGTCCATGATTTCCCTATTAGATGAAAACAAAACTACTAGGCTCAGAAAGTTGGGTGTGCACCCAAACAGGTCTTGAAACTAGGTCCATGATTTCCTTATTAGATGAAAATAAAACTACCAGGCTAAGATTTATTCTTTTTGTTGGTTGGGGGGTGGGGTGTTGTTGTGGAAGAGCTGCTTTTGTTGGGAAGTATTTGGGGCCGGGGGGCACACTGCAAGGAAAAGCTTGTGGAGGGCCCCCTTGGCTCACCGCTACAGGCCATGTCTCCATTGCAACCATTTAAGAAGGCAAACATGATTATTGCTACATTTTAAAGAGATTAATGGTGAGTCAAACAAACCACAAATAGGCCTTTTCACCTGACAAACCAAGTCTTTATGACTTGAGGTTTTCTTTTCAGCGGAAATTTGAGAGAAAGGTTCACCTTTCTAATTTTGAAAGAACATAACACCTTTCTAATTTTAAAAGGACATAATAAGTCTTTCTGACTTGGATTTTCCTCTTATGACCAAAATTTTAGTCATGGCATTCAAAGAGCTCTTGGGGTTGGTTCTCTAGCAAGGATCATGTACCTACTACAATCAAATTGACATTCATGCCTCCCTTTTCATGAGATCTCAAAGTTGATTCCACCTAAGCACATGATGCAAACTGAAAATTAATCATTGCATTCCTGGCAGGTGTTTTCAATTAAAAGAAAAGGTGATCACCTCTATATAATTTAGTTAGAATGTATGCACTAAATAATGTGATAAAGGTCAGATCAGGTGAAAATATACTTTTAGACCTCAAACTTCCGCACAAAATTCATTTTAGTCCTCAAACTTTCAATTGTTATAGTTTGGTCCCTCATGTTTTAAAAATGTTGCATTTCTGATGTTCCATTACATAAGCTTAATTAAAATTAATGAAATAATTGACATGTCGTCCTGTCAACTAGTCCATGTTGTGTTCATATCAAGGTGACACAATTCCATCAATTTTAAGTGATCCCATGTAACGGGACATTAGGAATGCAATATTCTCAAACTTTCTGTTGTTATTTAGTCCTTTAAGAATATTGCGGACCAAAATGAATTTTGCATGAAAGTTTAAGGACCAAAAGTATATTTTAGCCTAAAGATTAATATTAGGCACTTGAGAGGCCTCTGATTTGATGGTATATTTCCAGATCAGCAAAATTTAGAAACTCAAAAATTGCAAGGACTAAATCATTACTGTTAAAATTGTAAAATACAGTTCAGTCAACAGCAAAAGTGTAGGTCAAATGCTCAGAGGCAGCAAATGTAACAAACTAGAGGAAAAATACAGATATCCAAGATGGTGTTAGTCAGGCGTACCACAGCAACCATCAACTCTCCAGGAGATAGTGCAAGACCAAAACATTGATCAGATACTTGTGAAAGCTGCACATGAATGTCATAATCCATCAGAAACCGAGAGTTTTACGGGGGTATCAGAATAGATAATGTGAAGCATTACATCTTACATCTGTTGAGTTTCTGAGCAAAGGATATTTTGAAGGGAAAGGCACTTCATAAAGATAGCTCTCATGCAAGACCCAACTACGGACAGAATTATCCTGTCATCACAAAAATATAGTAGAGTTTCATATAAAATCCTGCTTCAGTCATGGGGGATTTCGATGCTTTTGAATGTGATATGACACCAGAACACATCATTTAAATGAGAATAAAATTTTCTGGTAACAGCTTTGTCCTGAATGGCAGAAAATTAAGGTTTGATTACAGTTCATGATAAACACAATAAGACAACTTCTATATCATTAGGACTGTCAGAAATGGCATATGATCCAGCTTACAAATATTAGGAACATTGAATGAATCTTATCAAAATCCAGGCTTACATACATGGCAGATTTCCTTGTTAAATTCTGATTCATTTTTGCAAGGGGTACAAAATTTCATGAAGCTCGGGAAATAAAGAAGAAAAAAGAATAAATTTAATGATCAAGAGTACAACATGACATGCAGATCCTTGATCAGTCAACATGGCAGAAATATTGTTATTTCATGATCGCATACCAATGATGGTGGAATGGTCTACCACGCAGTCCTGATTTCCAAACAAGCTGTATCTAGGTTAACCAGCTCAAGAGGCATCCTATCACATGAGAACGGTGTAGGCATTACGAAGTGAACATCTAACTGATTAACAACAAAACTAGTGCCACTGTAATCACTTAGGACCTCACCCAAAAAGACTATCATAAGGATATTATTTGATTCCTTGGTCCTATATATCGATCCAAGATCTATTTTCTGCATAGCCAATATGAGACCAAATACATGCCCACACAGGTCCTCAGACACTACTTTTATTTAAGCCCTATCATTCTCACCAAGATAAGGGTCCAAATCTAATCGAATCTAATTACAAATACTATGATCAACCTATGGTTAGTTTTATATGGGCCATTGCTAGTGTCCTCTAATCTACATCGACCATAGACCTGATCCACTTTGATACCAATCATAATGACCCAGAACCTCGCCCAAGATAGCTAGCTAAAAGGTATTATTTAGGTTTTTGGGTCTGTATATGTACCCAAGATCTCTCTAGCGCATTACCGATATGAGATTAAATAAACGCATGCATGGATCTTAGTGACATTTTTTACAAAAATAAAGAAGAAATATAGCTAGTATTACAAAGAAAGGTTGCCATTATTAAACACAAAAGGCATTATTTGGCTATCAGGAAATTATGGCATTATTGCTATTTGGATGTCATTGACTTTGAACAAAAATAAAAGAAATAAATAGTATTGTTCCAAGAGGTAGCAAAGAGAGGCCCCAAGAATCCAAGAGACATAATGATGGTAAAAGACGAAGGCCCCATTTGGGATAGCTAGTGGGAGGGCCAACAGAAGCCATTTCCCATTAACTATGTGAGGTAGTTGTTTTCCAACAATAGGGCCAATAGCTGTCCCAAACAGGTCCTAAGTGTCAACCAATTACACGATGTGCAAGAGAGTATGTTGGCCAATTGGCAACCTTACAAGTAAAGACTAGCAATGTAGCACAACATATAGAGTTACATTTCAAGTGGCACCATCCAAGCATCCAATTTGTCCGCATTTAGCTATTGAATGTAATCTGTTATCTCTAAACTGTTTATAGATCCCCCCCCCCAAAAAAAAAGGAAAGTAACTTAGAGACCCTTAGCTAATGTATTAAGTGGTCAAAAACAAATGATTTAAACAACACAATATAATGCCCAATTTTGCCACTTAATGCACTGGCTAGGGGTCTCCATACATGATATTTGGTCGTAAGCACTTTAGAAATATTAGATCATATTGAACAATTCATATCATCATTGTTAGACTTCCATTTTCCAATTTAACTTTGAATAGAAGACAAGAAAAAAATCTTATGGAACAATACAAATTTTTGGATGCAATAGTTCTAGAATATAATCACTGGACATGGACAAGTTGTTGCCAGATATTATTCAAATAACAAAAGCATTTGAATAGCAGAAGTTAATTAACCTGGCTGGAGCTGTACAGACAACAACCATCGAAAGCCCAAGCTAGACCAGTCACCTATGATATATTCAGAAACAAGTTAGGCACCATAATAAGTATAATGGCATATGATTGCATGAAATGTAGACATACCACTTGATCATGTGCATCATAGATGCCAGCACTTTGAACTTTGTGGCTAAATATATGACATATCCATGATTCAATCGACCCAGATCCTTTCCCAATTGCCAAAACAACCTTATCTTGAGATTGTATTGGCACAGCCAATGAAATTGTTGAAATTGGGGCTGGTGTAGCAACTGACACCTGTTTGCAAGTATAGATGAATTAAAATGGCAATTTGAATATAAGCTAGTTAATCCTCTTTCAGCAAAATCAAGGAAAAGTAACACTAGCATGCACAGAGAGAACTTTACCTCATTTAATAAGGAAAAAGAACCTTTTTTAGGATCTGAAGCTTGGATCAACTCTTCAAGATCTCCCAACCATATCTTCACACTGATAATGAATAATCAATTGAAATTTGAGTATTGCACTCTCTTAATCAGCTATCTATAGGAGTAACATCCTTTAAAAAAATTAAGTAGATAGAACCCAAATGCTAATAACATAAACAGTAAATTAGAAAGAATAGTCACTTTGCGCTGCACCAGTTTTTATTATTTGCCAAAAAGGCTTGATCAAACCTCATAAAATCTTGATTCTAACAAAAACAGCTACAATTATTGGGGAAAAAGGGCAGCCAAAGTTGATAACAACTTATAACAGTTACACTTTTCTACTTGGAGAAACATCAGAAGCATAAATTTTCCTGTATTACGCCTTATTTATGGTCACATGATCCAAAGGAAAATGCATTGCCCCAAAAGGTGTCCTCAGAAAAGATGAAGCTTCAATCAATCAATTTGCCCGCCACAAAATCAATGCATTTAAGGGTTTAGATGCACTTGAATCCTATCTACACTGGCATAAACTAGATCCTATCTACAGCTACCGGAAGCCAAAGAGGGGGCAGAATTGTCACTGGTGTCATGCCTTGTTCAGTGTGAAAACTTGATCAAAAGAGTTTCACCAACAGTAATAGCATGCAAACTAGCAAAAGTTGGAAGTCACAAATTTCATGGTTTAGAATAATACCAAATCCCACAAAATTAACTCCAGCAAGCCCTAAACCTCACTTCAAGAACAATAGCTAAGTCATATCCAACAGGAATGGGGTTGGTTATGGAACAAAACTCCAAGGAGAACCATGGAAAAGGATTTGAGCAGAATTTTATAATTCTGTCAAACAGGCAACAACTCTCATATTAGGCACTCCTGATCCATACCAATTGAAGGGTGAAGAGGCGGACAGACATGCATACTGAAAATTACATTATACTTTAAAAGTCTCCAAAAAGGTTGAAATTTCTGTTTATGATAGCCAAGAACTCAAGATAATTCATTAACAAGCGATACTAAAAGTCTCCCATAAATATTGAACATCAAATGAATAAACTTGCTTCTGCAAAACTAAACAGAGGCCAAAAAACTGGGCCATAATTGATTTACATCAGAGTGGGTCATTGCACCATGTTTTTCATATGGAAATGCTTCAATTGTCTGCCAACTGTGCTGAAACCATATCCAACCAAAAAGAAGCTTAAGGATTGACGATTTAGGGTAGATACAGGATATATGTGCATGGGAACTTAGGTATATCAAGTCCATTCTTTCATTTAGCAGGCTTTAAGGCTCGATTGCATCATACATGCGCTTTCATCTTGAATCATGCAAAAGGCAGATATCCGTAAGTGCATCACATAAAACGTGACAAGAAAAACTACAGACCTTACTAACAGAAAAGAGAAGAAAGAGTACGACAAATTCCTAGCATGATTAAACTCACCTTCCATCAGAACTCCCAGTAGCCAAGACTAGCTGGGATTTTGAAGAATGTGCAGCACAAAGTCCCCAATTAATTGCAGTGATCCATGATTTATGAGCCTGGAGAAGTCCGATGAGCATCGCATCAACAGAAACCCCGCCATGCTCAATCGTATAGCATTTTGGTTCATTGAATTTCCAGAAAGATATATTACCAGACTTCCCCCCAACAGCAAGTATTGCACATTTGTTAGAGAAACAAGGATTGATTCCAGATGACTGCAACACTGGTGACCAGGCGACAAGAAGGGATGCCAAAAGTGCACTACGAGAAGCATACTGCTCTGCTGTTATCAAAGGGAGGTCATTTGCTCTTAGTTCTTCTACAGGAGATTCACTGCATTCATTGTGCTTAACTCTGCAAAAAATCAATTTTTTTAGATTACAAAATGAAGAAGCAGAATGTATGACAAGATTCAAAATGTTCAACATAACCTCGGATAAGATGACAAAGGGAAAATTTGTTTCAGGAATAATCATTTGCACTAACAGTTGAGAGAAAACAATGCAACAAGATACATTGGAGTTGTAATAAGGAAAAAAATGATCATTGTGAAACATAGCCTGAAGAAACAAAGAGGTGAACACCACAGAGATACAAGGAGATGTAGAAATTACAGAATACCAAAAAAAAAAAGAAAAACAGCAATCTTGGAAACCAGAATAACAACACAAAAGCAATTAGCAATGCTAGAAGAAAGGAAATAAAAGTTGAAACATAAGGACAAATGGTAGGGAGACTCTAAATGAAGGGTACATGTCAAAACCTAATAGAAACATTCAGACAAATTCTGCAACAGCAGCAATAGCCAAGGCTTGTTTCATCAAAGATGTCTGCTATGAAGTACAACTCTTATCCAAAGGCTCCACCAAAGTACATGGTTTGACGACTGGTCATCAACCAAAAGAACCTCAGAAAGGTGAAGGCAAACCACAACAAAAACACCTAGACCATAATTATACTACTCTAACCCCCACTCCTATTCACTTAAGCACTACGTTACTAATATGCCAAAACCTTAGCTACACTATGTGTTGTAAATACAGTGCATAAAGCCGCATATGTGGCTGCATATGTGTATGATGTCCCAAACTGCACTGCATTCCACATGAACTATTTGTGATGCCGTGAAACAAAAGAGTCATATTTTTCATAAATGAGAAGAAAAGATATGGGAAATCTTATCAACTTGGTAAAAGAAAATTGAAAAAAGGTGTACCTTCTGCTTTCTCTCTTTCTACGTCTGGTATTCTCACTAGCACCAGAACCTTGCAATTCATTGTCACATCCTCTCACTGTAATGAAGCCTGCATTGGCTTGCCTCTGAGATAACTAGAAGGAAGTAAATATTAACAGAAATCAGATTCACCAAAGAACAATAAGGACATAATGAATGAACAATTAAATGCAAAAGCATTCCACATGCCAAAGGTAGAAAAGCCGTGAAAACTCACTTGAGAAAATGATGGTGATGATGTACTCGACTCCCCAAAATTAATACTTTCAAGATAATCATACAGCAAGTCAGAAATGTCCACAACCTATAACAAACTGAAAATTGATTAGGAATGTTAAGTGAAATGCAGATCATGTATCAGGACAAAAAAATTTATGGTATAAATGTAAAAACATCTAAAGAAGAATATACAAGGTAAAGGAAATGAAGAAAAGATGGTGCCAAGGACAGAAATGCACAAAAAATACGAAACATATAATTTAAGTTTGTTAGCATGAAACAACTTGATGGCCCAACTGCTCTTTCAATGGCAAAACTCAATATCTATGAAGTTTAATATCTAAAATTTTCAGGATAGAGTGCAGAAAAATCTGCATGTTAGGGATGTCGAGAGACTCCAGAGACAGAGAACAGGCCTCAGGTCAACACCAATCACTGAAAAGATTGAAAAAAAGAGATTGAAAATGTTAAAGAACAAGCAAAAATCTGGTAAATTTATTCAATCCCAGTAATGATCCTCTTGATACACCCTTATTCCTCCTCTGGGTGCACCATAAGGAACCCATGCTACAATAGTACTCCTAAATAAATAAGAAAACAAAAATGCCTTCAACAGCAAGGATTCAAAAAACAGGCACAGAACAGGAAACTGTACAACCAAAAAAGTGAAAATAAAAAGGTGTTTTCAAGCCTTTAAACTCCATACCAAGCAATGCTGACGGGCGCCAGTTTGGCACCTATGGGCTTAAGTGGTTCCCCCAGGAACCCATGCCAACGGGTACAAGGTACAAGTTCTGTGTTGGTATGATATGTACCAGCTAGTGTTCACCAGCACAAAAGGCTCCTAAGTCCAGGTGTAGTAACAAGATGTGAAAGGAAGACTCGATAAAAGTGTCTAGAATGTTTAGTCGTTTTTCTTTTCCTTCTCCTTTTCTTTTACACTTCTTTTCATGTTTCCATTCTTTCTGCTTTTTTTTTTTTTCCTTTCTTTTTCCTTCAATTCCTTTCTCCCTCCTGTGTTTTAGATGACTGGAAGGAACTAGATGCACCTCTTGTTTATGTGGACCATGGGAAGGATGGAGTGCTCCCCCACTTGTGGTGGAGACCAAGATCAAATTACATGGATGACCTCATCGCTTGCTGATTTGAACTACATCAAGCGCTAAAATTAAAAAAAAAAAGGACCAGAACAAGATCTTATATTAGCCATCCAACCAAAGCATAATACTTACACAAATCTCCCTTGAAACATAAATGACATAAACAACTCTCTATAGACATAAATGGACTAAAAATGAAATAAGAAGTGGACTAAAATTAGTGCCTATGATGCTTATTTTTCTCCTTTAACTTTATCCTCCACAAGGACTACATCACCACCATTAGAGGTAGTCTTTGAACGAGGAAGTAGGTGAAACCCAAGTAACATGAAAAAATGGCATCAAGATGCAGATGTCTTAAACTCATGTGAAAATTCCTTTTCTTTTTTATTTGATAAGGGAACTAATTTAACCTAACTTTACAATCTAAAGAGGAATAGCACAATCTGAATGTCATGTGGTCTAGGCAATGAGAGGTATCTATTCCACAATCCCAATGGCAATCCACTGCCTTGTGAACCATTCACGTTTTCATTCCTTTTGGATGGAACTGGAAAACCAACAGGAATATAGGAGATGAATCAGACATTCCACATTTTGCCACTTCCATGAACTTGAGCTAGAAATAACAGATACACATATTACAAAACTATTGCCTATATATTTGCAAGGAAACATGTGGAAAAGGAGATTTTTTTTTATAAAAAAAAAAAAAATCCTTTAGGATTGGAACAGAAGAAAATAACAAGGAATTCACTATTTTAGGGTATTGTTCATCATATGTATTCCCTTGAATCATCTCCAAAAGATTACAGATTTGTGTTAAAGAAATGTTCTGTTCCCTACTTCACAAATGTGCCCCCTCATAAGCCTTTAGGTTATTTCTTAAAGTTCTTTAACATCTTGTACTGTTTCTATCCATGCATGACTTATCCACTTGAATATAACAAGGAATTCACTATTTTTAGGAGATTGTCCATACTATGGATTCCTTTTGATCATTTCCAAAACATTAGACTTTGTCTTCAAGATGTTGTATTCCCTACATCACAAAAGCCCCACCTCATAAGCCTTTAGGTTATTTCTTAGAGTTCTTTAACATTTTGCACTACTGCTATCCATGCATTAATTACCCACTAAAATATTCATCCACCACCAGGCAGTTTATGCCAATAACTTTATGATGTCATTGAGCTATGAATGACACATCACCTCATCATTCCTACAAATATACTTCACATCACGCAGGAGTTTTCCTAAATTTAGATACTTGATAATTTGTCATCAGTCTTATGGGACATCTAGCTCTTCTCAAGAAATGATATCGGTTATCAAGCTGCTCTGTCATTTTATTGATCCCTATTCTCCAACATCCATCTAAAAAAGTATTCCACCCATCATTTGTTCATGCAAGTTCATGTTTGTGCTTAATGAATCACTGTCCTTCACATTCCTAGAGAAAGGTATTTGGTATTCCCCATCAACCGAAAGTTCACTTCCAAAATTAAACTAAATCTGTATCTAGTAATATAAATTATTTTCTTCAAAACTGGATATATTTCTTGCTGCTCTTATATTTTGACTCACTGCCACCTTCTCCACACCTTGTATTCTTGCATCATATTCCAGGTAATTCTATAGTCTATCCTGTCATGTAGCTAATAAAATTAAACTATGTTCATCTCTTTTTTGGATTTGGAAACTATTTCAGGATCAAGTGGCTTTTGTCCATCAGCCCCTTCCACAGAAAATTATTAAGTACCTCTTCTTCTCAACTACCATCATGGGCAACATGAATAATAATCAATAAGAAGGGAAAATCAGGAATATAGACTTAAGTATAACAACTGCTGCATGACGCTCCCTTAAGCCACTAGCCTGTATCTACTCCATTTAAGAAAGCTGAATGGAAGAAGGAGCAGTGCTTAAATAACATTATTAAATAGCAAATACTATTGAAAAATTTTTATGATCCACTAGCCAACGTCACAGAATGGTAACTTAAAATGGCATTTAACAAGTCAGGGTAACATACAACATTTTCATTCTCATGTCGGTCCAAATGTTCATAATCTTGGTTATTGCCCATAACTCTAAAAGCTCAATGATGATACTACAGATCATATAAGAAGATTAATGCAATCTTACTTCCATTGTCATTTTAGGTGTGGTGGTATACTAGTCTCTAACTCCAATGCAGGTACTTTCTATAAATACATACCTCAACCCATTCAGCAGAAAATTCACAAAAAGGTGGGCGATACAACTTCACACGACCTTCAGTAGTGCAAACAGCAAGAAGGGATCTGCAACAATTCAGGTATACATGTGTATCACGTCTATAAAACATGACAGGACTTAACAGCTACAGTCAGATGACATGCATAAAGTGTAAGCAGAAAACATGGGGAAAGAAACCAGAAAAGAAAATCAACAGCAAAAAGCATGACAGTTGTAAAAAAATAGATATAACTCTAGCAAAAAGGAACAAAGAGTAAAGGCAACTTCCTACCCTGAATTTGGGGCAAATCCTGGATGAGACCATGAAATGGACCGAGCACAAGGACGAGTGTCGCGTGATAAACATGTAGGCATCAAACAGGCAGTAAGAAGATCTGCAAATATTTCCAAAAATTCAAGAAACAAGGAACATCAATCACATCATAACACATACACACAATAATTTATCATGATTGACATTAAGCCTACAGAATGTATAGAATACTGATAACTAGTTTGCTTTAATATGACTACAAAAGTGGCTGGTGATGGTCTCTGCTACTATTAGTCAAAAATATGATCAGCTAAAGATCATTAAAGACTTTCAGGCATCAACTATAATTTTACACATAGTACTTACTGAAGATGAACAACAATGTTCCCAAACCCGATCCTGCCTACAATCAATAAGCATTAGCACATAGACCTGCTCGAAACTTTAAATCCTTAATGTGTGCAAACACATATCAATGTTCCGGAACTATCTATGTCCTTACACTGTTATAACAGAAGGAATATTTTATAAAAGAAGCCACATCGTTGGCCAAGCATATGCATATCCACAAATCAAATTGAAAAATCACAAAACTTACCTTCCCTTCTGACCACCCCTATAGGAAATGGCTTATTTGGGGGAAGTGTTATCAACCCTCGAGGACCCACAAGCAAAGCTGGATTCTGGGGGGAAACAAAACAATAACTCAATAAATAACATTTAGAAAAAAGAATGTTTTTTCAACAATAGCAAAACTAAATCCTCCATAGGTATTGATGCAACATCCTTCATGCATTTGCTTACCAATATAGTTATGAGATGGCCTGAAGCAATGGCTACCAGATTTTCCTTTGACCATGCAATGGAGTTGGGGTATGATGGAGAAGCAACCAGCGGGGCAGCTTGACAATTTGAAGCCATAGTGTTTCAGTCCTAAGATCATAACATAGAATGGATATGAGAGAGAAAAGGATTAAAACATGAACAGAAAAACAAAAAAGCAATGGCGATAAGTCTGGAACTCAGGTAATATATCTGATAATGCATGTCCCTTGGTCAACTAATAAATGCACCCCTCAATACATACATGTAATTCTCTTTTTTGGCAAGAGATGAGTTTGAGTTCCTAAGTTTGCAGTTGGTTGAGTGCATGAACTTATGTTCACAGAACAAAGAAAAAGGCTCACTCAATCAACAATTTGTTGTTTGACATTTCCCTTGGCTCCTAGCATTTCTTCCTGAATTTTAATTTTCACAAAAAAAAGAGGAAAAAAAGTTCCATTCAAGACAAACAATGATGAATTTTAGATAATCATAACTGCATAGAAAAGTATATAAGATTAATAGCTTTCTGGATGGAATAGAATTATTGGCAATAAAATAGGCCAACCAGCATAAAATAGCATTGCAGCATTGGTGGGCTGATCTCCAACTAAAATGCAGAACACCTGGAGTCCAGCATGCAGCCAGACTCCAAAGCTCCTAGCATTTCTTTTTTTTTTTTTTTTTTTTTTTTTTCCTTTTTGGGTTTCCCATGAGACCAAGAAATTGAAGGAAGTCAAACAATACTAAACTCTGATCCTTTGAAGTGTAATACCTATCGATGAACCTGCATATGTGATGATCCACTATAATCAAAGCACAAGGATAGCACATGCAGAATAGTAGTACAGTAGTATGATTAGATAGATAAAAACAAGAACAATAAAGAAGGATGGGAGTTGCACTAACAGAGGACAAAATGCTAGATAACCATTTGGAATTGCTTGGACATGTACGAAATAGGCTAAAGGATCCAACACAGAGAGGGCCTTAAATTAACATTGACATATAAAGTGAATGAAATAAAATTCCAGTATAATTGATGAGAAATCATATAAAGAATCCTCACTTTAAAGCCCTTTGCCTAGGTGTTAATACTGAAATAGGAATTAGCGAGTGCTATTAGTTGAAAAGATAGCTACTATGGCTAGTTAGAAAATGTGCAACCAATTTTGAATAATTTTTACATGATAGCAGTGTCAATGAAAGTCATGCACTGGACATGATGAAAAAACAATAATAAGAAATATGAAAGGTGATAATCCGGTCTTTTTATGTTGTTAAGCACCTTCTTCATAGGCTTCCTTCTGAACTTAAGAAAACAAGAGGATGATTTCAACAACTGAATTGAGTGAAAAGGCATTTAGATCTTCACGTAGAAAGAACTTTTAACACAAACTTGTCATGATGAATTTTAAAGGAGTCGCATCTCTATGAAACTATAGATAAACATTATTAACAAATTTTAGGCACATGCAGATGATTTAAAAACACTAGTAAATTTGCACCTCTCCAAAATATAGTTCAATGATCATATTATCCAGAAAGAAACTCCATAGAGTTTCTACCAAAAGTCCTTTCTACCATCTGCATACATAGCCATGCAAGTTTTGGGCTATGCCCATGCACATGATGTTCAACAAATGTACACAATAAATCTCCAACTTACCCAAATCTAAACTCTTTACATTCCTTCCTAAAACTTCAAAAGTAATTTTAATTTCTAATACTAGCATTGGAATGTAACAAGATATCTGATAAATTAAACCAGTCCCATATTCCTCAACTTCTCATTTTCTTAAAAGCAGAATGGTGTACTTGTCCTCAAAATTCTCAACAAATATATGTTTGATAGCTTCCATAGCAACTTTATTTCCATTTTAGCATAAAAGGATATGGTCTTCAGTATAATAATCCTTAGGATAGTGTATATGAATTCCTATTTATGTGTCCCACAATTGCTGCACGCCTAGTCTTCATTCTAGAAAATTCCAGTTTATGGGTCAGTTATCTGCCTTTGTAATGTTTTTTTTAATGTATTTTTTCTATTTTTCCATTTCTTTTTTTGCTAGTCTCAACTGACGCCATGTGTTTTATAGAATTAACTTATTCCATTCTAAGAGTTTGACCGATGCACTGATAGCATCTATAATTACTACACAAATGAATATGAGATCAAACTAACTTAAGTTGAGATGGAAACAAGAAAAAACCTTGATCTCGAATTTGATCTGGAGCTCAACCCCAGTCGCTCAGCTCAGATACCAAAGAACTTTACACTCTGCGACTTAGAAGAACCAGAAGCAAACAACCATAAAACCAAGGGAAACACATTTTCTTCATGATTAATAGAATCAAAAATAGGAAAACTAGAAATATTTAGTCTTAAACCCAAAAACCCTAACCAAGAACCAACCTAGAAACTAAAACCTAGAAATCCTAGCCCAAAAAAGAAAAAAAAAAAAAAAAAAAAAACGCAAACCTACAACGCCAGAAGGCGACGAACTCTCGTGGAACGGGCTCCAGGCTTTGCGAACTGAGACAAAGAAATTGCGTGCCCACACACAAGGTCTCCGACTCGCCGGAGAACGGCATCGAAAAGGTATAGGAGGGAAAATATAAATAGGGGAAACCGGTCCGCTCCTGCGCGGCTCCGAATCGGATCCGGAGGAGGGAGGACTTCGGAGCGGGTAGGGGCGGGCATGGGCCCGGCAGCCCGTGGGCCGTCCTGACGCGGCCTGACAACTATAAGGGCTCGGCTTTTTTTTTTTTTTGTTCTCCTTCCCAAGCGTCGGCAGGCCAAAACCTTTAGGTCTATTCAAATTTCGGACCAAGATCGGGCATAGAGAGAATAAACCTGTTCTGATCCAAGCTTGACCCAATAAATAAATAAATATATATATATATATATATATATATTATATATTTATATATATTTATATATATTTTTTCAAGAAAAAGGAAAGGAGGGGGATAAGTTGGGAACGAATGCGCAAATCAGCCTGGCCATTCTAACTTTGTGATTAGATTTATAAATATATTATATAACTATAATATAAAATATAGCCTTAATTAGGCTTAGCCGAGCCTTAGGCACTTTCATTAAATTGAACTCGAACTGGTGATACTTAACCCAACATCAAGCCTAACTCTGTCCAACTTGATATATAAGGTTGCTTTTTTTTTTTTTTTTTTATTGTTGCTGGTCCAATTCGGCTTATAAATGAATTGGATTGACCTTGATCGTAATCCAACTAAATTCAACTTAATTCATATTTAAAATCTTTGAATTAAGCGGAGTCTAAAAATTAAACTTAATTTAACTTTGAGATCAAGTCTAATATTATATTTTTTAGTCCTGATCCAATTTCAATTTGATTTATCTTGATCAATAAACTTTAATTATATAAATTCTATTTTTTTGCTTCAATTATTTTTATAAATTGGATAGATCCTAATTTAAGCTAATTCTTCTTTTCATTTAAACAACTACATCTCCTTCTTTTTTTCCTCTAATTATATCTACATTTTATTTTTTATTATTTATTTAGTAAATCTTTATTTATAATGTGTTTAAGTATATCAATAAATATTTTAAATATTATAATATATAAACTTAAAAATAATCAGTATAAAATTAAGAATTTTTAATAAAAAATTAATTCTTTCTAATTTTGTTAATAAATCTATATCTAATTATTAATTACTAAATTTTATTAATAAAATAATAATTAAATGCTTGATTTAAATGTAGTATTTTTTTATTAAATCTGAATAATTTGAATAATTAATTGGATCTAAAATCGGCCAATCCCATCTAATCGATGAGCAAACGCTCTCGTCCAGTTCCAAAATCAAGAAAGGAATATAAACCCGGATTAAGCAAGGGATGTTGGATTCGGGTTTTCGGACAAGTAAATTCAAATCCAAACCTGATAGTGGATCCAACAACTCTACGAATCGTCTGGACCGGACTTCGGAGCCAGCGAAGGTACCCTCTTCCTCCTCCGCGCCACCTGGGTTAGGGTTTCTGGGAACTTCTCATCCGGATCTCCACCTAGGGTTTGCGATCTCCGGCGTTCACCGATTTCTGGGGTTTCCGTACTCGGACGTTCGAAGCGAGGGTTCCTCGTGATGCGCTTCCGCGAACAGCCGCGGAGATGAGAGGATTGGAGCACATCTCGGCGATCTCCCTCGCGGTCTCGCCGGACGGGCCTCCGGGGGATGGAGAGAGGAGTGGGCCGGTGTTGTCGTCGGAGTGTCACGGGATATGGTACAACGTCGCCCTGATCGTTCCGTCGGCCCTCTTCGTCGCGTACTTGGCTTCGCAGGCTCGGAAGAGCTTCGCGAAGCTCGCCTATGGCCATTCTCACATCATGATCGCGTACTACTCCCTCCTCTGGCTCGTTAGCATTCTGAATCTCATGTGGTGCGCTTTCCAGGTATACCGATCTTTACCCGACTTGCTAGAATTCTGAAGCTAGGGTTTACTTTGGGTGTTCTTTTTTCTCTTCGGTTAAGTTCTTGTGATGGTCAAGAGGTGAACGGAGGTACAATTGAGAATTCTGTCCAAACTTTGTAGATATTGACTTTTTTCTGGCCTTCTGCTTCGTTATGTGATTTAAAAACATGATCTTTCGAGTAAATGTTTGAAAGATATTTTTTTAACCTGAATCATGCTAATGTCTTGGTTTCTTTTAAAAGAATGGAAACTGTTGTGCGATGGAGCCCTTTCTGGCACAGCTCTTTTTGGCTGAAAGAGATTGAGTGAATGGTAGGCTAAATGTGATCTAGACTAGCAAAGAATATTTTGAGAGAACTGAGTTTCAATAAGTTTTGCTGGTGATGAGTGACAATGCACAAGCAAAGAATGCTGAGTCAAATTGAAAAGGACTCAAGGAGATATTAAAAAAAAAAAAATTAGCAAATGAATGAACCAGTGTCTTTATTTGTTTAGGCTGAAATAACAGCTATAATTCAGCAAAATAAACCATATAATGCAATCCAAGCTACACCTTGTGATCCGTGCGATTTATCACCTTATCATGATGATTGTGAACTGATTAAAGATTGATGCCATATATTTTGCCTGTGCCAGCCCATAGCCAGCACAATAAGCACACCATGTCATACTGTGCTATTACTAGGCATCCACCAGAAGGGAAAATGTGAAAGTCTGTGATTTTAAATCCTTGATTATGAGTTGCCGTTTCAAGTTAAGATTCAAGTATATTGTTTTCCTAGGCCTGCAACTATGGAATCAGTTAGGACCTTGGATATGGTGATTACCATACACCCTAGAGAAATCAATCTATTTATGTCTCTATCCAGAATTAGCAACAGTAGTATGCAAGTACATTAGCTTGTCATGTAAAAGTCTGCCATGGTATTAGGGTCATACAGAAGGGCATTTTTTGAGGCAACAAGAATTAATTTTTAGAAGGAAAATGGAGCAATGACATTCTACATCTTCTTGATTAAAGTTTCATTGCAGCTTTGTTATGAACTATGTTACTTTAAATCCTTGTGGAGAAAAATATTTTGTTAACTACATTTGAAAGTCAATTTATAACTCTGTAAGAATGTCACCTGGATGCTATTTTGAAAATGCTACTTTTAATCTTTGTCAACAATTTTGGACACTTGAACAAGGTATGACACAACACAGCATGGTTGGACACACTGGGTCTAAGTGACTTGCCAATGTCAACGAAAGTGTCTGACTCTTAGCGGTTGGATTTTTTTTTGTTGGAATGTCATATTGGTGACTCTTAGTTTTAAGTGCTAGACACTTTAGGTGAAGTGTCATTGAGCTGTTATGGAGACTTCAAGTGAGTGCCTTGTATTTCAGTATAAACTTATCAAGATTATAAGGACACTTTAAGCAAATTTTTATTATTATTTTAGTACAAATGATCATTAGTCATTAATTTAAGTATTTCAATATATCTCAAGTAACTTTAATGAACCTAATAAATAAATTAATCAGCTTGCAAACTAATAGCTATTCTATCAGTATTTGTTAGACCATATCTACAGTTCTAAGTTATCTCCCTTTTCTTTTCTTTTTTTTTTTCGGGGGGGGGGGGGCGGCGGAGGGGGAAAGCAATGCACAAAGACACTTGGCATGCCTAGATTTGTGGAGGATGCTGTGTCTAATATTTGAGGATGCTCTGTCACCACTAGACACTTGGCAAATAGATTTACTCCTAGTTCATTAGCATTATTTGATACCAATCACAGATTTAATTTCTTTTTCACACTGGGCTTCTGAACTATAGATCCACTCTTAAACTATTATTCCACATTACTTATCTAGTTATCTCATTATCTTTCATTTGGAACACAGAGATGGCAATGCACTCCAGACAAGGAATTCTCCTGGAATATGTTGTCCTTGTTTACAAAATCAGGGATGTTGTTCTTGGAAGTCAGTTTGTTGGCCTTTTTACTTCAAGGTAATCATGCAAGTGGGCTGGAAGCTTTAGCACGGACATTTGTTATATCTGGGGTCATAGTTGCTGCAGATATTTTACTCAAGGTAAGCATTGTGGCATAATATCTAAGTTTTTTTTTTTTTTTTTTGGTTCAAGGTTTTATATAGTCCTTCAGAACATTCTTTTAGTTTCCATTCATATGTTACAAATCAAATTTATTGCATCCTTCATTCAGCTTACTTCTGCACCAACATCCAGCCTTTTATGTTAGCTTTGTCTAGAATGATTTTAAACATTCTTATTTTCTAATCTTTTATAAAAGAAAATAATTTTCTTAATGCAATGTGTCAAGTGTTACTAATGAGACTTATGTCTTGTGCAATTAAAGGAGAGAAATGAGCAGAGACTTGTCCATCCATACACCAGCAGAATATAATACCTGTCACTTTCTTTAGCATAGCAGTTTAGGATTTTATCACCCTTGAATGCTGTGGACAATTTCTTGAATGCATGATGATGATAACTGATAGTGTTCCAGTGAGAATGATGCTGAAGCGTGGGGCAATCCTGATTTGCCTTTAAATATATCAAAATTTGGATATAGATGATCTTGATGTGCAGTGTGTAGGAGTGTTGAACTAGCAATTCCAAGGTCCAGTGGAATAAAAAGATTATTGATTGCCGGAGTTTGTGACTTAGGGATCTTTTACTTTTCTTTGTTGGGTCGGGGTCATAACTGCTGAATGAAAGAACTTGCATGCCTTGTGTACCTAAATGCAATTACCTGCATCCACAAAGATGAGAAGTGTGTATGATTCGGAGAAAGGGGGAAAAAAACTTAATAATATGCCTTCCAACTTATTAAAGTGACTGAATCTTCTGCTAACAGAAGAGGATGATAATTGAAAAATACAGATATTTATGTTTTCTTTCTATAACTCTTTATGCAGTAACCCTAACTATTCCTGGTGATCATCACAGTAATGTCCATAGACTGATAAGTGCTTCACCAGATGATTGGTAAACATGAAAGAACAAATGATAATTCTTGACCAAAAACTGGGAAAGTGGGTGCTCCAGTCCCAAAAGAATTTGATCTAAAAGACTAGAACAAAGAATCCATATGCAAAAGGGAACAGGAATCCACCTCCAGAAACAAAAATAGAATGGTATATGGTTAATTTGTTTCCATGTGGAGAAATTAAGATGAGGAAGGAATGGAAAAGAATGTTTTGAGAGGAGAAGAGGGAATTACCTGCTGTGCTCCCTTTCTTGCTATTCTTGTTGTTGCTTGGAGGAGGATAGAAATGAATGAATTTTTGAAAGAAAAATGGTCACACTGCATAAAGCCCTATCTATAGACATCATCACTGATAAAATACATTTACAATGACTTTAGCTTTATCACTTCCACAACCTGACCTTCAAACAAATTCAATACAATTCCAAAATGAGTAGACTCAAAAAGGCATGATGTTTGCGTTCAGAAAAAAAGAAATTGACGAATTTAATATATGAATTCAGTATGAGTAGTTCAGCACCAACTAAAACTTCAAAGCATTATAATTTAAAATACAAGAAGCATAAAACAGGACAGTCTAACTATATGATTGATTAGCTTGCATCAGCTTGGGCACAAGGTACATGGCTTGCGGCAGATTGATGGATTTCTTTTCCATGTGCGTTTGCCTATTTCTGATTCTGGTTTTTATTGCTATTTCTGAACTGAATTGATGTTTTTGAATATGTGCATCAGTAGAGAGAAATGTACTGCTAATCTCGATTCTGAGTTCCAGTTGCTGTTGATTATGTTTACATTAGCATGAATGGGTATGGTTCTGAGATTTTTCTTTCTTCTTCAGGCTATCTATGCATTTGGTTTTGGAGTTCCGTTATTTATCGATGACAGTGAATCAGCCAATCGTGTGAAATGGGGTTTGTGGATTGTACACAAGCTCTTGCTTACTGCAGTTTATGGCATAATTTTTTTCCTGCACCATTCGAAGTGGAGAGAGAGGTTGCCAGGTATCCTTGTCTTTAGCTCATCTTCTACTTCTGTCTTTACAAGTCATCCTACTCTGCTGGGCTGCTCAATAATCTCTCTTTTTTGACCCTTTACAGCAAGACCGGCATTTTATAACTACATTTGTGTAATGCTCGCATTGAATCTGTTATCACTGTTTGCCTGCGTGCTTATGGGAAATGGAGCTGGATTTGGGTTTTGGTATATTTTATTTCTCTTTTCAAAAGACGATGTAGCATTTTCAAAATAATTTCTGCAAACAATTAATATTGTTTCGACTGTACAGGTTGTTCAATCTGACAACCATATGCTACCATTCTCTTTACCTTCCCCTTCTGTATGTAACATTCCTAGCAGATTTTTTCCAGGTCAGTTTCCATTTTCCCTTTATAAAATTATGAATTCATAATTTTAAGCTAATTAATAACTGCTGCAATTGATACAAAACCCATGCCTTTTCCCCCGTGTTATCTTTGGTTGCAGGAGGAAGATATGCGATTGGAGAATGTGTACTACTCTGAGATGAAAGATGCTGGTTTTTTTGATGCTGATTGGGATTAACACCTCAACATGGTAGGCTGTACAATCTTTTCAGAGTGTTACTGTAAAGCTGTCTAAGATGATTGGTTGCGTACCATTACCCTTGTAAATAAGTGCAATGATGGATCATGTTGAATTAAAAAAAAAAAAAAAAATTTAGGAATCGACTGTATGATTATCTCACGTCAAATTCAATGCACAAGAAATGTTTATAGTGATTATTGACACACAGCAATTAAGTTATTTGGAGATGTTCTTCAAGATATAATGTTCACGTAAAACTGGAAAGAAGTTTGTGTTGGAATATTGGGTAGAAAGTATTTTGACACTAGCTTATGTTTTCATGACATGAGGGACAAATATAATCCACTAAGGTTTCCTGGAATATGAGAACTTTGAGAGAATGGTATAACAAAACATATGAATAATATTATGAAAGCATGAGTATGTAATTAAGTAAAATAAATCAAAATAATCTTTAACCTGGATGTATGCATAGCTTGCCGCTTTAAGAGTTCTGTCGTCACGTTTACAGAGTTGCAATGGCGAGATTCCCCATGTTTAACGGCGTCTTTCCTATAAACATGTAACGGTGGAGAATTTTTTGTCTGGAATTTGAATAACAAAGGAAACAAATGGGAAAATAAAAAGTAGAAACTACTCAGAGAATGTGAATGAAAATGAGAACAAAATGGTTAAGAAGAAACAAATGGGAAGATAAAAAGTAGAAACTACTCAGACAATGTGAATGAAAATGAGAACAAAATGGTTAAGAAACAAAAAGTTAAGTATGGGGAAAGGTGGGTCCGGAGATATTGCCTGATCTTTTTGTGTGAAGTGGATAACTAGGCCCATTGCGGGTAACGGGCCAAGCGCAGTTGTGTGTGAGAGCGACAGAAGAGGTACCTTCATATCTGTTCCTATTTGATACGATATAAAGTTATAAAATTTTAATTAAATTATATTTTTGATCCTCAAATTTAAAAAGATATGTTACTTTAATTTTTAAACTTTAAAAAAATATAAAATTAATTATAAATTTTATTTTTTATTTCTTTTTAATTCTTGCCATTGAAAGAGGATAATGCGGTCCTCGCCTACGTGGAGAGAGGAAGAGGGCGGAAGGGCGACCAGCGAGGCCACCTTTGTGGCCTACATCCCTAGTTTTTCTTTTTTTTTTTTCTTTCTTATTTTTCTTTCCGTTCTTTTTTCTTTTTCTTTCTTATTTTTCTTTCCGTTCTTTTTTTTTTTTCTTTTTCTTTCTTATTTTTCTTTCCGTTTGACGTGGCGATGAGAGGAATGAAGGGAAAGACACGTCGAATGCGGCGTTATCCTGTTTTAATGGCAAAGATCAAAAATAAAATAAATAAATAAATAAATAAAGTTTAGAATCATTTTTTTCAATTTTTTAAAGTTTAGAAAATAAAGTGATATACCCTTCTAAGTTTAAAAATTAAAAATATAGTTTAGCCTAAAATTTTTATACTCATATTCATATGAATTATGTAATATTCATTTGTTATTTATCTGCTCTATACTTTTCATCTATTCTAAACTTTGTTTTATTCATTTCATTTCAATTTTTTTAAAATTTTAATTTTAAGCTTAAGTTTAAAGTAATTATAGCATGTTTTTTTATTTAATTTTAAGCTGAACGGATGAATCATAATTGTTTAAAAGTTATTTTCTATTAAAAATTTAAAACTATGTTAATAAATAAAAATAATTAACTAATAAGAATATTTTTGTGTTTACATCTACCGGGTGTTGTCGTGTGTTTTTATTTTTGTATCTTTTTATTTTTTAATTTATTTACCTTCGTATCCGCTCCAAAGATAAAGCGGTGGTGGACGGGTACAGACAGGGAGAGTAAGAAAAAGTAGTTAGAGTGAATAAGAAAATATGATTTATGTATTACTTTCTTATACTATTCCTTTTAGCATTTTGTTTTGAGGATGAATTTTAAAGATTTATTCAACCAATACGTCTCTTTCAGATCACAATGGTCAAATTGATATATTATTTTAGCTAGCCTATACCCCCACACAATGGTGACCAAGAACCAACCTTTACCAAATTAAATTAAATTGCCACACCTGGTAATGTCACAACACCTTTTGCAATCATTGATATGAACTTACTAGAACAATGCAATCCATGAAATGGACTTCTTTTAAGTTGTCCTTACTTTAAAGGTCAAACAAGCCACATCAACTCTTAATTCAAGCAGTCAGTCAATTCTGAAGATTAAGCACAGTAGCACACCGCCTCAGTTCTTAAGGCCAGGTGGCTAATATGGATGGGACCAACACACCATCTAGCCGTTTATAGCTCAATAAATTCACCTTGGGTCCTCAAAGAGGACCCAAAGAAGTTCACACCCTTCAAATAAATAGATTGAGATTAAGATAAAACCTTTTAGTCGGCGGCATTTTTTTCAGACCCAGGCTTACACACACTGTATGCATGTACATGTATGCATAGAATCAGACGACTCCAGTGGGGCACAGTATATATCCCTTCTATAATTTTGGAAGTTAGCTCTTTTCCGGCTTATCATTTCCCTTTACGTTCAAAATCTTATCCTGTGTTGATGGGTTGATAACATCTTTTGCACCGCCTGCACCTTATCCTCTGCTACCCCATGACACCTAAGAGGACCACTAAGATTATCATCTCCGACGTCACCATGTCTTCACCAGCAACCATGGAACTACCAATGGTACCATATGGAAGTCTACCAAAGATTCCAATTAACCGAGCACCTAAGCAAAAACATCAAAACTTTAGAACAAGCTGGATGAATGAGTTTCAAGAACTATGATATCAATTTTTCATTCTTTTTAGGAGAAGTATTCTTTGAACAGAACTTAACCTGCGGTTCTTTCTCCATTTCTTTTACTTTTTTCATAAGCACCAACCTCTTGAGGCTTTAGTAGAGATAGAGATAGACTATGAAAAAGTTTTGAGAGAAAATCATAATCCAAATCTAAAGCACCGCACCAAGCTCCATTCTTATTCTTTTCATGTTAGGGGTCCAACCGCAACGACTGGACCATATTCATCGATGAGTATGGGCAAAGAGAACCTTCCAGGCTTTGCCGTTTTCTCTTTTTTACCCACGCTTTGTCCAAGGACGGCGAGCTCTTTTTGCCATCCTCTGCTTTCAATATTGTGAGGCTAAACACCATGGTGGCCTGGTGGTCTCCACTCCAGTCCCCTCGAGCCTCAAAGCAGGAGGAGTCAGAGGAACGTGTCTCTAAGTCATCAAAAAAATACTTGGGTGCTTGGTGGCACTCCAACCATAGCACCATGCATAAAAGAATATAATTGATTTTTTTTTTTTTTACCAGTAATGCATCAATAATATAACTTCCTTTGTGTGAGAATCTACGTTACCTGAGCATTTCTTCAAGGATATTATTTTCTTTCAGCGCTACGGATGTGACAGCACTACGAAAAGTAAGTCACATCAGCTGGTAACATACTCAAGTGTCATAATCCTTGGCAGCTCTCTTATTGCTTTAATCTTAATAGCTTTTATTCATGGAAGCGCCTAGATTTGTTCTATCGGATAATTGCCTACCACTGTTTACCATCAGAGTGCATCAGCTTAGCACACAAGCCCTGAATAATTCATGAACAATTCAAAAAAGTCATAAATAATTTATAAAAATTTGATTATCTGAAGAAAGTTTAGAAAACCGATGGACAAGCAAATTAAATAACAATTGCATAATACAGAAAGAGCAAGGAGTCCGCAAGATTAAGATGCCTTATCTTCCTCGATAGACGCATTAAATACACACGAAATGTTCTTGGGAGTTGTCACGAGGGCAAGAGTAATTTTGTCCATGAGCGTTCAAAATAATCTGATTCCTGAACAAGTATCAAGTGGTAAGTGGGATGCAACCAGAAAACATGTGACTGACTCTTTTAGTGGTCCCATCAGGTACAACAGGGGGAGATGATATGCAATGATATGATATAAGGGCTCTGAACGAATTTGAGCCTTTGATGTACTCCAGTCTCGGCAAAATTGATGAACTCATTCAGTTTCTTTTTTTTCCTCGTCCTTCTTTTTTTTTTTTTTTTTCGGTTTCCCCTCCCTTTTTAGGCATCTTCTACTTGAAGCCTAATTCTTTTGAATATAGTTTTTTTTTTAACAGCTAAAATGAACTAAGAACAGAAGAACGCATGGCTGTGAATCTGAACAACTAGTTTATCAGCAGAGAACAGGGATAATGATGTGTGTATGACTCGTCTAAATAGATGGAAACCAAGGGTTCAAACTGGATGGCATCAAGTTATTGCGGACATATTCCTTTTTTTGTTTCTTTGATTCTATCTTGAAAATTAATACATGTCTCTATCCTTTTTTTTTTTTCTTGACCCCTAGACAGTGAAGTTGATCCCACCTTCCACAGGCTGTTCATTAAAACAATACTCTTGATCCGTAGACCTTTTCACACACACATATCATGCAAGATTCGAGGTCCGTCAGTTCGTGGAAACTCTCTTTGAATTCCATTGGAGCATAATTAAACAGGCGGTGCAACTTTATAATCATCTCTTTTTCATAAATCATCAAAGTTATTGATTCCATTTATATGCTTACAGTTGCCATCTACTTAGATAATTCACCTGATTCGTCCATTTTGGTGTTGGATTGGCATAATTCTCTCCAAAAAGCACGCAAAATAATATCAATAAACATTGTAATAGAATAATTGTACTCATTGAACATGTACTCATTCAATCTCTTGAACAGTATTGTCCAAAAAGAGGATTCTCAGGACTATTAAAGTTCTTGTGGACCAATAGGAGACCATCACATTGATGTGGCACACAAAGTCCTGATCAAGCTGATCAGGATGTAGCACCCCCTCCACTCTCCGCACCTTATTTAAAGTGACAGAGACCTTGAAGCATCATGAGCCCTTCATGAGGGAGCCAGAGAACTCAAAATAGTCGCCCTACTTAAAGTGCTCGTTTGTTATTTTTTTAGAAAAAAAGTTCAAAAAAAAGTTTTTTTTTTTTTTTGGATGACGAAAAAAGAAAAAAAGAAAAAAAAGAGAGCATAGCAAAATAAATATTATTTCTTCATTATATATATTTTTCAATGAAAGAAAAAATATATATGAGCTTTTCATAGCTTATTGGATTAATTATTGGCTCTAATCATTAGTCAATAGTTATCTTACATACTTGCTAGCCAACAGCCATTCAAAATTCAAATGATTGAAGTGGTCATTTAGTATCTTTTTAAAAAAAATTTTCGAAGAAAAAATTTTTTGATAAAAAATTATGACCCATATATATATATATATATATATATATATATATATATAGTTTGGTGCCTCAGGTAACAAGTTGCCAAATTTTTTTTAACATTTTATTTGAATTTTAATAAACTTTATTTGATTAAAACCTTTGAGCCAGATATTTCTTTTATTTAGTTGTATGAATATTTTTATAAAATGATTATGACTTGGATTTCAATTGATTAGTTAATTATGTGTTTAGGTGCTTTATATACTTTGTATGCAGTAAGTCATCATAATCTAGATCCATCGTAGAGAGTTTAAATGTAACCATGTCCAATTCTCTCCCTCTATATATATATATATATATATATATATATATATATATATATATATATATATATATATATATATATATTATTCTTTCAACCAAATATAAGAGAGAATGAGGATAAAAAATATTTGCATGCCTATTTTTTCTCAAGCAAGCAATTTGATGGGTTTTGGCTATAATTTTTTTTACATTTTTTACAAAAACAGACTTGAATTTTATTTAAGATCACCATGCATTTAATATTCTTTTACTCAATGTTCTTGTATCCTTAGGCCTTTTATTATTTACGAGATCACCAACGTTACACAACAGGCATGGTAGTATTTGCCTATTTGATGGGTAAGCTGGCACTGACACGCTCCTCTTGGAACCTAGCCTTCACGCTGGAAAACAACAATCATCACTTCACTCACTTGACGCCAAAGCTTTGTCCTTTTCACATTCCATTCTTTCTTTTTTTTTTTTTTTTTTTCTTTTTAACACACCATTCCTAAAAAGGACGCTGAGATAAATAAAAGGCAACAAAAGAAGCTTGAGAGGAATCACTGGTCAGTAGCCTTGGCAAGACCACATGAGCAAAGCACGAGGGGATAAAAATGGACCCTTCTCATGGGATGACTGAATGAATTCCTTCTTAGTCTAGTCCCCATCATCTGCAACTAGATTACGTCCTTCCAACCAAGTATAGTGACGCCTACAAGCATTTTGTATTTGATTCACTTAAGCAAAGTTGCTTTGTGCACGCTGAACGGGTCGCTAATTCATGTACATTTGGAAGAGAATGCATATATAACTCAGAAACATTTGAGGCATGGCCAAGCCTCTATTCCTATTAGAATATGAATCACATAGTTAGTGGTGGGCCAGCTGGAGCCCAGAGCTACTTGACACCTGGGGTTGAGGAAAATAGAAACAATTGTAGAACGTTGAAGAAAAGAGTCATGATGTGATGTTATTTAAGTAAAAGCGACAAAGAAATTCAAATGCTGATTCCTAAACCACGTCAGATCAAATGAACCAAGCTAATGTCGGTTCGTGTTGACAGCACATACAGACATGGTGATGGTGGGAGGTGGGTTAACTCTAGATCCTCCCAAAACTCCACACATGGGTAGTCCTGGGTTTATGACCGTTTACAAAGGCACCATCAAAAAGCAAGAACAGCTCGCTTCCCAAAGGACACACCTCTACCACAGAGTGTGAAAAAATAAATAAATAAATAAACGCCATTGCATCTATAGATAGATACAAACTGACCTCCCCCTTCTTCTCGTGCCACATCCCCCCGCGCCCCCGAACCCCCCCCCCCCCCCCCCCCCCCCCCACCCCAAAACAAACAAGAAGCACCTCTCTCTCTCTCTCTCTCTCTCTCTCTCTCTCTCACCCACACACACGCGCAGAAAACATTTCACATCTCTCACTCATGGAGGCTCTAGTCCTTTTGGTGCTCATGTTGGCTATGATCAGTGGATCAGGTAAGCTTAGGTTTTTCACAGATTTATGCTCGATTTTTTTGTCGCATTTTTCTCTCTTTCATGAGTCTAGTGTCTCAAAAGAACTAAAGTAGCTGTTTTTTATCACTCCCAGGTTCAAGATCTATAACCTTTTTGTGCTTCTTTTGCTTCACTTGAATAATTAGTTGTTGAGGCAAGATGTGCAAATCTAACTCGTATCTGTTCTGAGATTGAAATCCACCTATAGTTTTACCTTCTCTTTCTTTTTCCTCCATTTTTTCTTTCTTTTTTTTTTTTTTTCCTTCTCTCCTGTGTGTATTTGAGGATGGGGAGGCGGTTGAGGGACTCTAGGTTGGTTAGATCTATGAGTCTGCAATTTTTTTTTTTTTTTTTTACTATCTTAGATGGCTCATGGATTTTCAGAGAACATGTTTGAAGAAATGGATTGATCCTTTTATTTATTTAAATAGTTTTTCAGATTGTCTGAATTTTTTCTTCCAACCTATCTTATGTTTTTATTTTGGCACATGAGCTAAAAGTGTTCTTTTGTGGTGGTAGATGCTGCTTGGTGTGTTTGCAGGTCTGATGTGAGTAGCACTGCTCTCCAGAAGACATTGGACTATGCTTGTGGAGCTGGGGCTGACTGCAGTTCTCTTCAGCAAAATGGGGCTTGCTACAATCCCAACACGGTTCTTGCCCATTGCTCATACGCTGTCAACAGCTACTACCAGAGGAAGGGGCAGAATCAACAGGCTTGTGACTTTGCAGCCACTGCCACTCTCACTTCAACAGACCCAAGTAAGTCTCCAACAGATAGCTTTCCTCCCATCATTTGGACCCTATTTTTCATCAATTAACCTTTATCTCGTGTATTGCAGGTTCCTCTGGTTGCACGTACCCTGCAAGCTCCAGGTATGTTTTCTTTGATCTTGGAGAAAATCATTGACACCATCTTTGTTTCAATATCTTCTCTCCTTGAAATGAAAGGTAGATTTCTCTCATATGCTTGGATTTTATCTAGGTTTCTCTAGAGGGCTTCAAACTCTCTTTAGTTTTTCCCCCCAACTAATATTTTCAAGGATTTTCTCAGCTTCCTATTTTCTCCATCGATATCTTCCAGGTATCTGCATTGATCAATTTTTTGATCTTATAAGGGGAAATAAGAGCCTTCAGTGTGGTTTCTATCACCAAACACCTGTTTAAAAAGATCTCTATTCTAGTGGGCTTTGAGGAGAAATCTGATCCCACTCCCTCTCGATCTTCTAAAATTATTCTATTTTTAACTTGCACTGTATTTGAGCAAGCTTCTTTCTCCAAGGTCGATGTAGAAGAGGAGTTTCTAAAATTATTCTAAATTCTAATTTTCCTGCCAATCATTGAAGAGGACTTAATACCACCTAGTTCGTTGCAAGACTTATTGGCTTGTACTAATTATCTGGCATACAAACTCCATTACTTATTTAGAATGATCTGAGCTTTTTTCCCCTTTGGTTTCTGTTCTTTCCTCAGCGCTGCAGGCACGAGCACTACACCAACTACCCCAACAGCCACCCCAAGCACCAATACAGGCACCAACACAGGAACTGGCACGGGAACCACCACAGGCACAACACCCAGCACCACCTTCAGCCCACCCACCGGCACTGGGACAGGGGGAGTTTTGGGAGGACTAGGCCCCTCAGGAAACAGCATATCCACTGATAGCAGTGATGGTGGGTTCCCCTCAAAGGCTGCGATGAGTCCTCTCCTCCTCACCATCATGTTCTCAGGCATGGTTTTCTTGAATAGTTGATAGAACTTGAGTGACCCTACAGTAGGAAATTGGAGTACCAAATCATCCAGAGACACTACACCTCTAGAGTTTGTTTCTTTTCCGTGGTGGCCAACAGAAAGCAGTTTGGATTCCATTTGGGCTGGTGGCATGGAATGGTGGGGTGGCTGTCATTCTCATCTTGGACCCTCGTTCTTTTTCTATTTTGTAAA
This sequence comes from Metroxylon sagu, assembly GCA_017589505.3. Classification (NCBI taxonomy): domain Eukaryota; kingdom Viridiplantae; phylum Streptophyta; class Magnoliopsida; order Arecales; family Arecaceae; genus Metroxylon; species Metroxylon sagu. The sequence continues at coordinate 704,362 of JACVBY030000609.1, forward strand.
TCCAGGGAGGCAGAAATTAATTAATTGACATAGTATAAGGTTTCACTTCTCTGTTAGGGCTTATATGTTGTCACTAATGAGTACATGTTATCAGATGCTGCTATTTCCATATGCTGTCTTATTATATATTAATGCTATTATGCTTTAGACGGTAGCCTTGTTCTTTTTGAATGTATGAAAGGCAGTGGTGGAAGTCAAACTAAACAAAGTAAAGTGTTGCTAAAGAAAGATAAAGTAGAAGAGTAAGATAAAGCAGAAGAGAAGTTGATTCATACCAGTTGCTTTTGAACATGGAGCCTAAAGGCGCACATGAATGAGAAGCGCAAAAAGAGGTATGGGATTTATTTATGCTGTGTGCCGACCATCATGTATCTTTAAAAAAAAAATAAATTAATATGTTATCAACATGGATTATGAAATGTCATGCACCCATCACATCTATCAGATTCTCATGCATTCTGGTTTTAAATAGTGTTGACGGTGAAAAAGGGTACATTATGGGATGATGAAATTGGAATTTGATGAATCTGCGCGAGAGAGAAGATCTCTCTCTCTCTATGTATATATATATATATATATATCAAGGAGGTCAGTTGGTAGGGTTAAAAAGGTAAAACAAGAAAACGAAGGTTGGCCGGGAATAAATTCAGTAAATGTAGATCTATGGCCCTCGCAGTCTGGCTTGAGCCGAGACGACCTTTACATTCGTAAGAACAGATGCTCGGCATCTCCATGACCATATGTTCTTTTACACCTCTTAACATGCAATCGACATAACCAAGCTTGTAGTCATTTACAGTATTGAAGGATCTTCATGCATCTATCATTCATATAAATAATCTCAAGTTGACAGAAGAAATATATAATTTGGCCATAGTTAAGACGGTCAGTAAGCTAACCGCATGAGTCATACAAAATCACTTGTAAACAGATCTAGATATCCATAATATTATGTATATATGATGTTCATGAAGGTATGCTGCATTATTCATGAAAAATGGCCACTTGAAATGATTTCATTCAGTTTCAAGCATATGTAACTTAAGACAGCTGGTAAGAGTAACCCGCGTAGAGTTTAAAGCTTTGAACTGGCGTAGATACGTTAGGCCGTCGTGGTTATGAGCCCAAACCTTAAAGGCCATAAGCTATTGATTGGCTTATTGGCTAGCATGTGTGTGGCCCCCGTCCATGGGATCTCCCACGCTCAAATACCATCTCAAGCACATGGTTCTGGAAACTTTCCACCTGAGATTATGCTTTTGACTACACATCAAATGACGTTGCTTTGCCTTACATGAGCAGGGTACTCCAACGTTTCTATCATGTAACCCAATATATAGGTCTAAATCAGTAGTGAAATAGGTAATGTTAAAAATTATTAGATGATAAATGAGAGTTAAGCATAAAAGCACAATATTACAGGATTTTTTTGTTGAGGAAAAAAACATAATATAACAAAATAGGACAGATAACAACGTGTAATCAACTGTCAAGTGCAGTCAAAAATAGCAAGTGAAATGTGGTAACAGTCAAGTTCATGTAGTTATGATAATTTAGGCAAGATTTATCTATACTTACAATCCTTATATTGTGGAAAAATATCAGGTTAGACTACAGCCAGAACTAGGATACATATAACAATAAGAACAATTGCACTATAGCATGAACCAAAACACGGTGTTTCTACCATTTCTGCCATGGTTGGACCCAGGTATTTCATAGAATTGCCTAACTAACAAGTAGGTAGCTTGTTGGATAAGATGATCTTATTTTATGCAGAAAAGCATGCGTTATCTGAAAGGTTCATGCTTTAGGAGTTTTAAGTCATCACTAATACAAGAGAATATGAGCTAAAGAGGACAATCTCTCACGCAAATCAAGAAATGGTGCATGCAACTCCTGCAGATAGTGTGCCAGAGATTGCAAAATTAAATGATTTGATAAAATGACATGAGCAACTGAAAGAAGTTGTAAACTGAAAGGATCATTCATCTATGAAGCATGGACCACAAAATGGAGTATACATTCATTCACAACTAATCTCTCATCTAGTGGATTACCTTTTAGTTGATGAACACCTTTAAAGGGTGAGAGATACATGGAATGAATCCTGGAAGCATAATGTACCTAAACTAGAAAAACCTTTTCAAAAGCAAAATCAATATTCTACAAGCAAGGTCAAGCCTTCAAAGCAGCAATTTCAAGCAACAGACACGTGTATCTGCATTCTAAACAGTAACATATAAAAACTAATGTACAAGGTCTAGCAGTTAACAACGAGGCATGTGACTGCTAGCTCTGGTTCTCACAGAAAAATCAATATTCCCACATGCTAAATGTTTATAAGAGCATATCAAGCCATAGGATTCCCTTTTCCAAATCACGAGGAATAGATAATCCCAACCCAATGATCAATACAGTCATAAGTAAAAACATTAGCAGTGATATTTCCAGGGAATGATGTATGAAATAAAGAGCCAAATAATAGTGGTATGGTGACAGCCAGCAGTCAAAGCAGATATCTTTCGCTTTCGTACACTCCAAGGAAAAGCAGGAATGTAGCTCTTCTCATTCTGGCAAGTGAACCATTTGCTTATTATCTAAAAGTCATCAATAAAATTAATCCAAGAAGGTATAGGCCAAGCCAATAAATCTTGTAAGAAGGGGAGTAAAGTTCCTTGACATTTCTTACAAGGGTCACAAATTTAACATACACTGGTTTCTGTTTTCAAATGTGAAAGAGTAACTCTTCACATGAAGGAGAATAATTGGTGCTGTTCTATGCTGCCTACTTCCCTTCAGATTTATCGGTCTGAAGTATTTAAATAGCACGCAGAATGTCCCTGAATCTTGGAAATTCTTTCTGAACAAACAAGGAAATAAAAGATATTGTATCCTGCAGTCTGGCTAATTCATCCCTATTTTAATCCAAAATGTCCAAGAAGTGACAGATCTACTCTTTAAAATTCACAAAATGTTGTAGCTATTAACAGGCTGTTTCAACTTGTTTTCGGCCCCATTGAAAGCCCAGATAAAACCCAACTGAAGCCCATAATCCAGTAACAGGACTCCTTGCAGCTATTTTTGTCAACATTTCTTTGACAAAGGTAACAGTATTGCATCATGTCCTGCAAGTATCGCACATCCAATTAGGATAGCAATGTTTAGACTGCTAGCCTCTTCACTTCTAACCTCTTCTCAAAAATATCAACTGCTAAATTGTAGGAATGCTTAAATTTAAGGTTTCTAGCCATATACAATCATACAAACTGATTTCCCAAGATAATAATTATAGTGGTCAAAAGTCCAAATGATTTGGTAATTGATAAAATAAAAAGTGATACAAAGCCTATTGCATTGTTCATGTCTTAACTTTTACTTTATGATAAAGGTAAATCACAAAAAATGAGAGATGAGACACATATCATTAAGCCACCTTTGATGTTGAAGAACCCTCTTTTTTTTAGCAAAATGGTAGAAGAGTCGATGACAACAAAATGGGTTCAAAGATAAAGAGAAACAAGAAGGAGAATTTTGGAGATCAGCTGCCATCAATTTAAAACCGTGATAAAATTAATGAAGAGTCTTGAACATTTTGGAGATAAGCAATGTACGATTGAATTATATGAAAAGTCAGTGACATATCCTTGGTTATCACCAAACTTGGGAGTATAGTTTCTGTGACTATAGCAACTCAGAGGTGGAGCAAAAGGAGGACATATTACAAAACAAAGCATGATGTCTAGATTTCAAATCTCAGAGCCATTTAGAAGCATGCTATTTTTTTAGGGATTTATCAAACCAAGATCAAATGTCGCATCATGAAGATGGTTCGATGGTTTTGATGCAACCATGAGAAGAAAGCATCAAAAGGCTTAGATATTCACTGCATGACAATGGACTCCATGAAGCTCTCGTCCTCTACTTCATCTTAAATCACTCATTAAAAGCTACTAATCTATTGCCATTTCACATGCCAATATTTCTTAGTTCTATAACTTCATTATACTAAAGACATGTAACATCTTCTTGATTAATTTTATGAACTACTAAACCCCTGTTTTATCTAATTCAAAACAGACAACAAACATGGAGCTCAAATCGATAAATGATTTAAATAATTTCTTCTCATATTTTCCTGGAGGGCGAAGGAAAAAAAACAAGCTGATATTAGTTCAGAAGATATCCTATTAAATAATAAAAAAGAACTAAAAAAATCATGAAGCAAAGATCGATTCTGGGAAATTCTTCGATATAATTGGCAACAAATAAAATATAATTTCAAACGCTACCCCGAAGCCATCTAATTCCGCACTACTAAATGATTGAGATTTTTTTCCTAAAAAAAATCACAGAATTATAGAAGACGACTCTAACCTCGTGGCGGGAGACCATTTCCCACGCGGAATCGTCCGCACCTCCTTCTGAAAAAAGGGAAGAGAAAAAGAAAAAAAAAAATTCAAACGAGGGGTCCTATGAACCCTAATCCTAATCCAAGAAACGGCCGGTATTAATAACCGAGGAGGGGAGCTACGAAAGCGAGCGAAGAGACGATAACGAGCGACGCGTGAGTCTTCAACGGTGGTGGAACGTTGGATCGAAACCGATAAGAGCGGATTTGCAAACGGGTTATTGGAACCGGGCCAATCGTGAGCTGAACCCGACCCGTTTTAGACCGAACAAATAAATTGGACAGATGGTCCGGTTCTAAAATGGGTCAGGTTCGAGCTTATCCCAAAAAAAAATAAAAATAAATAAATAAAAATTCTAAAGATTATAAAAATTATCAATTAAGTGAATTAATAAATTTGAACTTAACCTTGAAAAGAAACTTCTTATATTTATATTATGAATATAAAGATATAATTTATTTTTTTATTTTTATAAAAAATAAATTTATTTTAATTTTGGATTGGATAATTAGTTTAATCTGACTTGATTTGCAGAATCAATTTGGATATAGCTTGATTATGGGCTGAGGTTTAACTTTCTTTTTTAAAAAAAAAAAAAACCGTTTTAAAATTAGCTTTAGCTTTTGAGTTTTAAAATTGGATAAAGGTCTGATAATGAAGCAAAAAAAAAAAAAAAAACTCAATCTAGGGCTATTCTTACACCCAATGTTCAACCATTTAATGGTCAGGCTAGTTGGAGGTTGCATCTTCTACAGCTCCTCAGCAATTTTAGCTGCAAAATTTGGATTTCAGCTAATCTAAACCTATTAGATGATCAAATCAATCATAATTAAACTATAAGTGCTTCCACGTTAGAAGAAATTAGATTTCATGTTAAATTTGCATCATTGGCATAGTGCATCTTAAATGATCGATTACATCCCATTTGATGCCCCATATTATGGGATGCCTAATTATTGGTGTTTATTTAGTTTACATTAGAGTCCAGTGCATGTAACATGCATGGTTTGGAAAATATGGACACACAAGACAAAAAAATGTAGATAGCTTGACACGTCACATGATAAGCATGAAGAGAATTTATATTATATGATATTAGAACAAGAAATACTAAAATTGTTAGATTTTAAACAACTTTAAAGCTTATAATTTTATGCGTGTTCTATTGTTGCCATGGATAAAAAGTAATTATCATAATGTATTGAATAGTCCTCTTGATTAAAACATTAGCAATAGTATTTACGATTGAATCCCTTCCAATACCTTATTTCATATGGTAGTAATATTTGTCATTTTCAATTCCATATACATGAATTCTATATCATATCAGAAGGATTTGTATCTATGAGAAGATGTACCACATAAAATGCATGAATAAGAAATAATGGACATACATTATTTAGCAACACTTCACAAGAAATAATGGACATACATTATTTAGCAACACTTCACAGCGCTCCCTCTTGAGTTGGCATTTGCAATAGAATGGCCATGCATTATGCATCACTTCTGTAGACATTTTAAACTTATAAAAGATGAGACATGCAACAATTTAAGTTATAAACCCATGTAATAGTCATATTGATTTTAGAGGTGTTTAGTTTGTTATTTTTCTTAAGATTGATATGAGAGACTTAGACTGAACTCCTTCAATATAACGCATTACCTCAGTGAATTTTTGATGAATATTACCTATCTTCTTACAAACAAATGAATTTAATTTCAGTATATACTTATGGGAGATCTATTACAAAGAAAGCCATTAGCAATTTTGAACTAGACTTTGGAAGATTAAGGTTCTATCTTTTAACTTATTATTAAGACTAATACATTCACCTTCACTTTCCTTCTTCTAATGTAGCATAAGATCGTTGATGGGGCATCTCATACAAGTAGCCAGCATTGCAGTATGCCAAACCCTACTATTGATAAAATAAGTGCTGACAAATATAAAATGTGAAAGAAAAATAGTGAAATAAAATATATGAATAACTCAAGGATCTTATAAGAGTTTTAGCACTATAATTCATGAATAAGTTCTTTCTCCAAAGCTTAATCCTTAGTTAGAGTCAACACTAGTAATTTATGAAAATTGTTTAGTTACTCTTTAAAACTAACATTATATTCCTTATCTGTAACTATAGAGCCAGAACCATAGCTTTGCATAAAATTAGAATGACATAAAAGGACTCATAAAGAAAACCTAAAGATAAGTTGATTAATAAAGAACCTAACATATTCTTTTCTTGCTAGACCTTTGGCTTAATAGAGTTTTGGCTGAAGAATTTCAAGCCACACCAAAATCTTTACTTGAACTCAATGGACATTATATAACCAATCTAAGATACTCTCAAATTCCATAATTTTGCACCATAGATTTTTGTTTAGCCTCACAATATGTCAAAATAATTTTAAAAAAAACTATAAACTCAATTGCTTGTGTAAAAAAGAAGAGTTAGATAGCTACAAGTGTATGGCTTCTTAAATATTTAAGAAAAATCATACATTACTCAATTGTGATAAAAAATAAAAATAGTAAAAAATAGTATTTCCAACTTAACAATATTTCTAAACTGACAAACAACCTCTCTTAATTAAGGAAAAAATACTTTAAATTTAAACTTAGATCATATTAGTTATGAAATAATAGAATCATAATAATCAGCAAGTTTGCTGGCAATTTGTTCCAGATTGAAAGGAGTTAGAAAGATATATAGGACGTAATAGAAATAATTTTATCTTTAAATACTTCATCTTCTAGCAATGGCAAGGTATTTTTTTTCAAACTAATGTGTATAGAATTTGAAGTTGTCATCATTATAATAATAATCTTTTGATGACAAGATAGTCATTACGTGAATTTAATAACCAAACTTAATCATCAACTCACACCTTTGTTTCAATTTGGCTTTAAGATGGATGTTAAGCTAGTGTCATTCTAATGCAAGTATTAGAGAATTTTAAGTTGACCATTAAATGTATTGGATAGTACTAGGGTTGTCAATGGGCTACTTTAAGCCTAAGCTTGACCAAGTTTGGATTTAGTTCTCAAGCCCAACCTTAACTAGGCCCAAATCAAACCTTAAGCTCAAGCTTATACTTGTTGTGGAATATACTGGGCCAAGATAGGCCGAGTCAAACCTCAAAAAGACAAAGTAGAATCATGCTTTTGAGTGATATAGCTAAGCTCGAGCATGGCTTGCTTGAGTCAGTCTAACTTAGCCCATTGACAACCCTAAAATCCTCCTGTTGGATGATCTTATATTGAAAACCTATTGTACGTCACATTATATTGATATTAGCAATGTACACATATAAATATCAAACATGATTGTTTCTCATTGATTTAGTTTTCATCCATTACCCATGGCTTTTGTGGCCATAAAAAATGTAGGATCACCCCAAACTTTGATGTTGCACAACGTGTATTTTTTTTGTTTACAAAAGAAACATATTATGACATTTATAAAACAAAGTTGGCTATCCATTCATTATAATCACCATCACGAATAATGAAACATTGGTCATTCTTTATTTCTATTCTTTAAGTAATAGACTATCAATCTTATATTAATGTACCATCAATAGCAAAAAGATTATTAGATTAATGTAAAAGGGATTTTAAATATTAATCTTTATAGATTTCTTAATTCTGTATTAATTCTTACAAACTTCATAATTGCTTATCAATCCTTACAATTTTCTTTACTTATACATTAGTTCTTGTGCCAATTTTTCTTATCCGAACCATGATTAAGAATTTCTAGAGATAGAAAATAACTAAAAAGCCCTTGGAGATGGTTGTAATGAAGACATGGAGAAGAGAGCTATTTTAACTATTGGAAAGAGATTGGAGGGAGGAATTCTAAAAGGGGGAAGAATGGAAGAGGATCAACTTTATTAAACTAAGGGCAAATAGTTAAATTCAAATTTTGTAGACATTTGCCATCTTAGTCAAACTATTATACATTCTAGAATATGAACCACATAAATACACTAGACCATTGACAAATACCATAGCAATATTATATTAGATTTTTTCTGCATGCCACTACCAATCAACCATTCTTCAATGCTAATGATCTATTATTACAAATCTTAAGCTCCAATGAATAACAAATAGTTATTTTTTATGCAATTTTAGTGCATATGGGTCTGTTTCAGGATGTTGTCGAGTGGATTTATAATTAAATATAACAAATTAAAACATTTAGTTAGCATGCAATTCTGTATGCTGAAAATATAGCGGACAAACCATATCAATGATAAAATCTTTTTCCTACTTAGAGCAAACTGTAAGATTATAAAATTTGCATGCCCTTAAAACAAATTTTATGTATATCCACCACACTTGTCAAACCATCATTCTTTTTAATAAAATGGATTATGCATGTGCATAAAATTATAGAAAAAAGATTTAAGTAATGTGACACTAAATTTTTTCATGCAGTACTGCTAATACATAATAGTGATAATCTATACTTGCAAATCTCGAGTTCTAATGAATGATAAATAGTTAGTTGAACAAAAAATGTGCATAGTTGCTCTGCATAATATATTCCACCACTAAATACAGGTTATTGAAACTATCTTAATAAAGTTGATTAATTCACTTTAAAGATGACAAGCTAAAAAATATGCTTTGTATGATATAATTCACCACAATCACTTGAGTTGATTCACTCTCAAAGATTACTATATGTAACATATCCTTTATATAGAATTTATGTATGTTGAAAATAGGATTTAAGACCATCTTAACAATAAACTTGGAACAACTCATTGTATTTTCATATTTGCATGCTTCTAAAACATATTTTCAGGAATCCACCATCACTTGTTAAACCATCATAATATTTTTTTTAAAAAAATAGACTATGTATATGTATTAAATCATAGAGGAAGATTTGAGCAATGTGACACTAGATTTTTTATGAGGCATTTCTAATCTACCATCCACATGGTGATGATTTATACTTGCATATCTTAAGTTTCAGTGTATGATAAATAGTTTATTGTACAAAAAATCTTAGTGCACCATGGTGCACCTAACACTCACTTGGGTTGGTTCATTGTCTTAAAATATGATAAATTGAAAAATATACTCTGCATCAAATATTCTGACACTAAACAAATGATGTTAAAAACACCTTAACAGTTGATTTTTTTTTATTTTTTTTTTGGGTGACCTACAAGATTATCAAATCTGCACAAACTCTTAAAATAAATTTTGTAACAATCTATAATTACTTTTCAAACACCGTAGCATTTTTCAAAGCAAGGACCATACAAGTGCATTAGACCAATAAGGAAGTTCTAAGCAACACCTTATTAGAATTTTTTTACATGTCATTACCAAGCTACCATTGATTAATTGACCATCTTAATAGTTATTTTTACTTTTTGAGCAACCCTGAGGTTAACAAATTCATGTGGCTTACAATAAATTTTGCAACCGTTTGTAACTATTTGCTAGACTACCATAACTTTTTGGTTAAGGAAGATCCAAGAAATGCCATACTAGATTTTTTATGAGACACTATTAATCTATCATCGATTAATGGTGATGATCCATGCCTACAAATATTGAGCTCAAATGAAGGCTTTGAGTCATGCCTCTTCTATAGTGCAAGGGACTGCGTGAGGCTGATTCTTGATTTCTTAAACAATGATCTTTATCAGCAAAGGATTTCTTGAAGCAAAGGTTGAGTTCAAAATTTCTTTCCAAATAAATCTCATTCGTTAATGTGTTGAGACAAGATTCAGCATCAACAAATAGTATTAGGGTTATCAATGAGCTGCTTTAAGCCTAAGCGCAACCAAGTTTTGATCTTAGATCTCAAGCCAAACATTAACCAAGCCCAAATCAAATCTCAAGCCTAAGCTTAACCTTGTTGTGGCCTATGGCTAATATATTGGGCCAAGATAGGCCTGGTCAAACCTCTATTCATGTGAATTTGAAAATCCAAAGTGGAATCAAGCTTTTGAGTCATAAAGCTTTCGAGCTTTCTCAAGTTAAGACAACCTAGCCCGTTCATAGTCCTAAAATCCTTATAGCTATTGGATGACCTTACATTGAAAACTTATTATATGTCGCACTATATTGATATTAGCATTATACCCATATAGCCATTAAACATGACTCTTTTTCATTGATTTAGTTTTCATCCATTATCTGTGGCTTTTGTGGCAATAAAAGAAAATGTGGGATCACTTTGAACTAGGAGGTTGCAAAACAATTTTTTTTTTGTTTACAAAAGAAACGTATTATGACATTTGTAAAATAAAGCTGGCTATCCATTTATTATAATCATCATCACATATAATGAAACATTGGTCATTATTTATTTCCATTCTTTAAGTAATAGACTATCAATTTTATATTAATAGACCATCAATAGTAAAAATATTAATATTATTATATTAATGTAAAGAGGATTTTGTATATTAATCTTTATAGATTTCTATATTTCTATATTAATTTTTGCAAACTTCATAATTGCTTATCAATCTCTGTAATCTTTTGTCTTACATATTACCTCTTGCGTTAATTTTACATATCCAAACCGGATTACTAAAGATAGAAAATAACTAAAAAGCCCTTGGAGATGGTTGTAATGAAGATATGTTAAGAGAAGATATACTTTTTAACTATTGGAGAGAGATTGGAGGGTTGGAGGAATTCTAGAAATGAGAAGAATGGAAAAGGGTTAACTTTATCAAACTAAGGGCAACATAAAATTATTAAATCCAGATTTTGCAAACATGTGCCATCATGTTCAAATTATGATACAGTGTAAAGTACGAACTGCATAAATACACTTAGCCATTGATAGATATCCTAGCAGTATTATACTAGAACTTTTTTTATATGCCACAAACCAATCGATCATTTTCTAATGCTAATGATTTATTATTACAAATCTCAAGCTCCATTGAATAATAAATAATTATTTTTATATAATTTTAATGCATGCTGTCCCATTCTAGGAGTCTATTGAGTGGATTCACCCTCAAAGATGATAGATTAAAACATTCAATTGGAATGAGATTTTTATATGTAGAAAATATGCTGCATAAACCATATCAACAATGAAGTTTTTTTTTTTTTTAGCAACCTATAAGATTATCAAATTTATATTGCCTAAAAATATATGTAAAGCATATATATTAAATAATAGAGAAAGATCAAAGTAATGCAACACTAAATTTTTTCATGCAACACTACTAATCCATAATAGTGATGATCTATGCTTACAAATCTTGAGTTTTAATGAATGATAAATAGTTAGTTGAATAAAAAAATTTGTGCATAGTTGCTCTGCATGATATATTCCAACACTAAATATAGGATATTAAAACTATCTAAATAAAGTTGATTCATTTGCTCAAAAGATGGCAAGCTAAAAAAATATGCTTTGCATGATATATTTCACCACTTAATATAGTGTATTGAGACTATCTTAACAATCACTTGAGTTGATTCACTTTCAAAGATGGCTACATGTAACATATCCTTTATATAGAATTTGTGTATGCTGAAAATAGGATTTAAGACCATCTTAACAATAAAGGTGGAGCAACTCATTGGATTTTCATATTTGCATGCCTCTAAAACATATTTTTCAGATATCCACCACCGCTTGTCAAACCATCATAGCTTTTTTTAAAAAAATAGATTATGTATATGTATTAAATTACAGAGAAAAATTCAAGCAATACAACAACACATTTTTTATGAGGCACTTCAAATCTACCATCTATCATGGTGATGGTTTATTCTTGCATATCTCAAGTTCCAATGAAAGATAAATGATTTGTTGTATAGAAAATCTTAGTGTACTATGGTGCACTTAGGACTTGCTTGAATTAGTTGCCTCAAAATATGATAAATTGAAGAACATGCTATGCATAAAGAGTTCCTACACTAAATAAAGGATGTTGAAACCACCTCAACAGTTGATTTTCTTTTCGGAGCGGCCCACAAGATTATCAAATCTGCATGAACTCTTAAAATAAATTTTGCAATAATTTGTAATCACTTTTCAAACCACCATAGCATTTTTCAAAGCAAGGACTATGCAAGTGCATTGGACCGTTAAGGAAGTTCTAAGCAACGCCATACTAGATATTTACATGGCATTACCAATCTACCGTCGATTAATTAACCATCTTAATAGTTATTTTTTATTTTTGAGCAACCTTGAGGATTATCAAATTCAAATGGCTTACAATAAATTTTGCAACCGTTTGTAACTATTTGCCAGGTTGCCACAACTTTTTCCATTAAGGACAATCCAACCAATGCCATAATAGATTTTTTATGCGACACTATTAATCTACCATCAAGTAATGGTGATGATTCGTGCCTACAAATCTTGAGCTCCAACGAACGATAGATAATTGATTACACATAAAAAGTTAATGCGATTGTGCACTCAAGGCTCAATCAAGTTGATTGCTTGCCTCAAAAAATGGCAATGTGGACCACATACACTGCATAGGATGTTTTTATACAGAATATAGGGTCTTTAATCCATTTAATAGTTCAGTTTTCTTTCTTTTGGAGTGACTTATGAGACCGCCTAATTCGCGTGACTATCAAATGAATTCTATGAGCATCCGTCACTATTTTTGAGGCCATCATATCTTTCCAAAATATGAATTTATAGGCATGTTAGGCTATTGAAAGATCTCTAACTAATACCGCACTATATTTTCTATGCGACATTGTCAATCTACCATTCACTAATAACGATATCTATATTTACAAATCTCAAGTTCAAATGGACCGTAAATAGTCGGTTGCACATAAGAAGTTAGTACACAATGGCGCACTCATGTATCACTTGAGTTAAGTTATTAGCTTGAAAGATAGTAAATAGGAACAAATGCTATTCATGAGGCAATTATTCATTGAACAGAGGATATCCTCATGACCAGCTGTTTGGTTCATTGAATTTGGAGATATGATTAGGAGCTATAAATATCCAAGGAAAGATAACCATGAACCCCATCCCTTGTGCTTCTTTGAGAGTCCATTCCCTTTCTTAGCTAAAAAAAAGCCCCATTTTCTTATTCTTCTTCAAGCGCCCTTTTTCTCTTTTTCCCTCAGTCAAGCCATCCCTTGTTTGATAAAGATGAGGAGCTTAAAGGCCCGATTGGTATGAAAATTTCTTTTATTGTCTCTCTATTTCATCCGATTACCTACATGTCTCTCTATTTCATCCGATTACCTACATATTTTCTTGTTTACTATCTTGATTATCAGTTTCTTTTTTTGAGATGAAACGCTTTTACATGGATTGCAGCTTGGTTTTGCTCTTTTTGATTGCCTTCTTTGATCTTTTTTTTTTTTGGTTGTGGGGGGGGGGGGGGGGGGGGGGGGGAGGCAATCGAGTCTAAAGGGTGTGTCAAATAAAATTGGTAATGTTTTATGGAATGCTAGTCACAATGATGGAGGAATTTTATTCTTGCTTGTTATTGTTATAATGCCTCTTTTGTTTCTATATGATTTCTATCTAATTGGATGATAACTTTCTTTGATGAAAACAATTTATCTTTAGGTATTCTGATTGTAAGACATAGCAAATGATGAGATGAGAATGTAGATTAGAATTTTAGAGCTCTCTCGATCACAACTACCTCATGTTTAGCACAAATTCCTTTTTTTTACACTCTATTGTTTAAATTTCCTTTGCAAATTGGATTCCCTTCATATCAACATGTTTGACATCTAATAAGAGATTGCAGTTGTGATTTAAACTAGTTCTCTCTTTTATGTAGCTATATTGTTTGTTTGACTATTAATTGGTTTCCAATCAAAACATGTCTACTTGTTGTTAAGTTATGCTACGGTTTTCTTTATTAACTTTATATTCTTTTAGAAATCCATAAAAAAATCTTGAGATACATTTAAAGGAACCAAAAGCTAGAAATAAAGATGATTTTGAATCCGCTTTTGGTCACAAATTCTCTATGGTTTGATTTTATTTTTCAAATTACCTTCGATCTACTGGAATGAGAGATAGATATGGTTTCATTTTTTTTAAATTTAGGTCATTCATATATTTGGCAATTAATTTGGACATGGGAACATTGATTCCAACATATCATAAGTTTATAAAATAAAATAAAGCCAAACCAAGGCACTATCATTTTCTCCAATACTAGACATATGTCTAAAAGGCAACAAAAACAATATTATTCTAATATATATGTAATATTAAATATATAATTATATACTATTACTATTATATTATGCATCTAATGATATTATTTTTTTAATTGCTCATATATAATGTCAAATTATACTTTTAAAATATTTATTATATTATTGCATTTATTATTATATCAAAAATATACTATACATTTATATGATATGTGATATTATATTATTTAATTTATATAATATTATAATTATTTATGTTATGCTATATATAATATTTTGTTATTGTATTTATGTTATCATAACTGTGATATATATATGATATTTTATACTATTATATAATATTTAATTATTATATTATATTATCATTTTAACATTATTAAGGAAATCTTGGTATCATTTTAATATTCATATTAAATAAATATTATTATTAATCAGTGTTAATGTTATCAATAATGTGAATATGATAGTATCAAATGTTAACACGATATTATAATATTAAAGCCATAATAGCATTACAATTATATTAGAAATAATATTATATTATGACAATGGTGCCAACATTAAAATTAGTACCACGGATAATACTAATGTGAATATTTCTATTATAATTTAAATTTGCACATGTGAATATGAGGTTTTTTCATAACCAAAAAAGGGGATTTACATGTAGAATAAAGTAAGAAAGCAAACTGTGGTACAATATGTAGACTATGGCATATTGATCATCTAAGATTAGGTATTTTACTTGGGGAAGATTTGCAAATATAGCTTGGTCAAAGCACTCTTTTGTCCATATAAAAGGATTAGTGCCATGAGTTTATTGTTATTTAGGTATATTATCATTAGTATCTATCATTTAAACCATATTGATATTGTCTAAAGTTCATAAGATCAAGCACTGTCAATCTTCAAGTGGTTTCATAATTAAGCCTTGTTAAAGTACCATACTTGTTAGAGTTTGTCTTCAAATTCACAAACTCAAGAAGAACAGGTTTTCAAATCCAAGTAGGACTTTAGTCATAGTCCATGCAATCTTCAAATTCAAAAGACATAGTAGGACATGTTTCTATATATGTGCAAGGCTTTAGTTGTATTCCTTTTTGTACATTATATATCCGTTCTCTATATAGACTAAAGGATTTTTCACTCGAGGTTTATTTGGTGGACTTAGTCAGTTAAGAGGCTTGTTTTGCCGAGCTTAGTTAGTGGACAACCTTAAGTGAGCTTAATGGGTTGAAAGGACTTATTTGGTAGAGTTCAGTTGGTTGGAAACCTTATTTGGTAAGCTTAGTTGGATGAGAAGCTTATTTTGTGAGTTCAGTTGGTCAAAAGGCTCATTTGACAAAGTTCAGTTGTTTGAAAGCTTTATTTAGAGAGCTTAGTTAAGAGACAATTGTTGTCTAAGGATCAAATACATTGCTTCGACTTGATTAGTGCATGCAGCACTTGAGTTATATCCTTTGGAGCCTTTGGAGAAGGTGGAAAAATATTTCAGTTATCTTTTTAGGCCTGCGAATTCAAACCAAGATGAAGGTTTGTTAGAGTTTATATTAGAATTCATAAGCTCAAGAAGAAAATATTTTCCATATCTAAGTAGGACTTTAGTCCTACTCCGTGTAGTCTTCAAATTCAGAAGATAAAGCAGGATATGTTTTTATATATGTATAAGACTCTAGTCCTTGTCCTTATAGTACACTATATATCCCTCATTTATATAAGCATAGGTAACTATGGTTTTCAAGATGGCTCAAGCTCTGGCTCTAGCTCTGGCTCTGATCCAAGTCTCAAGGCTCTAGTCCCAAGGTATTTCAGATAACTTGGAGAGTTATTGTAAGAGTTCAAGCGAGGGTCCTGTTGGGTGTGTGCAGGTTCAGGGATTTATGTGAGAGAGCCTCTAGTGGAAAAGAGATCATAGTAATTTCAGAATTCGGTAAGAAACATATATTTTTGATAGTGAAATTCTCTGCTCTCCTTCGCCTGTGGATGTAGGCCAGTGGGCTGAACTACGTATTTTCTTGTGTGTTTACTTTCTTGTTTGGTTTTACTTTTTTATCTTCCTCATTGTTCTTTTGCTCTTTTGCTATCTTAACAATATGCATATTAAATGTAACCTATGTAAATAGGACTAGATTGAACATGCATGAGACTAGACCATTTTGTCATGATTATAGTAGAAACTGAGAATAGCCTCTCTTCCTCTATTATATCTTGGTAGATTTTTGTTTACTTTCTTATCTTTCTCATTGATCTTTTGCTCTTCTGCTGTCTTAACAATATGCATATTAAATGTAACCTATGAAAATAGGACTAAATTGAACATGCACGAGACTAGACCATTTTGTCATGATTACAGTAGGAACTAAGAATAGCCTCTCTTCCTCTATTATATCTTGGCAGATTGTTGTCAACAATAACTGAAATTTATCAAATGAATTAGTGCATGATATCCACTAGATTTTTGTCAACAATACTAAAATTTATCAAATGAATTAGTGTATGATTTCCAGTAGATGCTTTAAGCCAACATAGTTGGCAAATACTTTTAGCTACCATCATGGAGAACTTCTCTTATATGCACATCTGATCATCTAATTAGATGATGAAAATTCAACTTGTTGCATCTAATTATGTTGGCAATGATGCCATTTTTCTTGTGCAGGATAAAGTATGTGAAATTTGTGGATCTGATAGAAACGCCAAAAAAATTGTGATTTGCTCCCGATGCCGTAGAGCTTCACAACACATGTATGATCCCTTCCTATCCCTTGAATGCATGTGCTTCCAATGCTTGAGACCAATTTAAGGAAGACAAAATTTTACATTTCTTTGTACTAATAAGGGAAAAAACAAATGCTTATAATGAAATTTCATAAACATACCAATGTTTTTTTAGCCAAGGTTAGAGAGAGAAACTTCTATAATAATTGAACAATTAAACTAGAGAAAAAATTATAGAGAGTGTGTAATGCCTCAAGCCATCCAATTAATCTGTTAGCGGGTCGGGTCCATGTGGCCTTATATACTCGAGTGCAAATTAATTGATAGCAGATGAACTTGAGTTATAACTTTTTACATTATTCTTTTTCATCCAATGTAGGACTATTCATACATGGGGTATTATAATCTCCCCTTTTTATCAGGCGAGTCCTTACCGCATGCCACAAGTTAGCTAGAATCTATCATGAATGGAGCCGTTGATGTTACAGGATGGCTCCATATCATGACAGAACTTTCTTTTTACCACCATCCTATAGGTAGCCCTTCATACCCCCTCTTTATCAAGTAATGTCCTTGTCGCATGCCACAAGCTACCCAAAATCTACCCTGAGTGGGCTCATTGGTGCTACAGCAGTAGCTCCATACTATGGTTGGACTTTATCTCTACTACCATCCCATGGATAGCCCTTTCCTCTTGCCCATAACTTTCACACACTCATATCAACTCTAACACTATTTGTAATGGCCCAAACTCACCTACTAGCCCAATTAACTTATTAGGCTAGGTCCACGTGGCCTTAAAAACTCAAATACAAGTTAATTGGTAGTAGATAAACTTATGTTATAATTCTTCAAACTATTTTTTTAAGCTAAATTATAAATTATTCCAATAAAAAGCAAGAATTTTTTATAAAAATATTTTTAAAATACTATATATTTAAATTATAAATATTTAATATATATTATATATTATATAATTAACTATTAAATAATGTTTGTAATATAAATAATATTAAATATATATTATAAATTATTTAAATATAGTAATTTAATATGCTAGAAGGTTATAAATATGAGTAATTTTAAATTTAATATTATAGTATTATATAAGTATATAATAGTGTTTAAAATAACAAATGTTATATTAATATTAAATTTAACATTAATATAATATATTATATGATATATTTAATATTAAATATTAATATAATATTAAATATTTAAATATTATTAAGTATCTATTAAATATATAATTAAATTAAATATTAATAAATATTTACATAAGAGTCAAAATTGCTGGACTTTGGTAGTTTCAGATGCCATCTTTCAAATGTAAATCAGATTACCATGATTTGTGATAATCTTGAATTACCAGGAATCAAATATTATTGCCCAAATTATCATGTCTAATTATCCAACATGGTAATATGTATGATAATCTAAGATTAGCAAGATGAATACTACCAACCAAATGCCCTTTGGTCTCTTCACTGCCAAAGTAATGAGAACAAGCATTTTGACTATCACTATAGGACTAATTTCCAGACTTTAGAGATTGATCTTCTTCTATTGTAGCAGGTTTTTCACATATAGTTGGCCATCCAAATTGGTAGGAGAACCTTAATAGAAGACCTAAATTGAAGTAGGAAATTCCCATTAATTACCATCAAAATATCTCTCTTCTTCTTGTGATGCTGATCTACCTTAGGCACATCATCTCATGGTGAGGGATGGAAACATCATGGTTTATCATTTGATCATGGTTTATGATGAAGCATCCCTAACTCAAAACCAAGCAACCAAAGCAGAAGAACAACTAGAAATTGTGGGCAAGAAAAAAAGATTAATATTTCATTGGATAATCTCCCATAGAGAAAATATGAAAAAGAAGAGTTCTCTTCCTTCTACACAGCACTCTTTATTGCTATCACTTATGTTAGGTACAAAGATATTTAAGGAAGTAGTAGAGTTCTAAAATGGTCAAAGTAAGGTAAATGAGGTTGATGGCTTAGGTCTTCATGTAAGGCTAATAACTAAAGCAGCATAGGTATTTAGCATATTAAATAGAGATGCATGATAGAAAACATAGAAAATGATATAGGTATTAGTGGATGATGGAAAATGTAGAAAACAACATAGGTATCTGCAAGGATGAGCATTCAATTGGTTCGGTTCAAAATTTTATAAAATTGAACAAAACAAATTTTTTGAAATTGATAAATGAATCGAACCGATTTTTGTAAAAGAACTGAATTGATCGAACCAAATTATGTTTATTCGGTTTAGTTGGTTTTTTCGGTTTTGAGCCTATTATTTTAGGCTTTAAGCTTAAAAACATGAAAATAGAAGAAATAAGGCTTTTGTTTGGGATTTAAGCCTTAAAAACATTAAAGAAGAAAGACTAAAATAGTTAAAGACCTATTGTTTAGGCTTTAAATCCAACATCCAACATCCAACATAATTTAAAACCAAAAATTTGAATAATTTAAAACAAATTTGTATAATTTTAAATCCAACATAAACTTCTTCAATATCAATAGGTAAAACAAATTTATATAATTTAAACACCACATAAATAAGTACAACTCTCAAATCAAAATATTATTTACGTGCTTAAGTAAACTCTAGGATTAGAAAGAGTAAATAAGTATATATAAAGAAATCGGTTCGGTTCGGTTTTTCTGATTTTAATCCTTAAAAAACCAAACCAAAGCGAATAACTGAATTTTTTTTTTTTAAAGAAACCCAAACCAAACTGAATTGCAAAAAAAACCGAATTGACCGAATTATATCGATTCAGTTCGTTTTTTGGTTAATCCAAAATTATGTTCACCCCTAGATTTTTGGTTGAGAAAGGTAGTGGATGGAATATTAAAAGGATATATATGGTGGAAATCATATAAAATGGTATAGATATGAAGTATGACTAGATCAACACATCCTACAAGATGACTCTATTAAATTCCTCTATAAAATGAACTTCACAAAATTTAACATACCACTAACCATTTCCTTGTTAACTCGAACTTCTAGAGTCTATAGTTAGTCTACATTATATATGAGCTTGGGTTTATTGTAGTTCATGAGTTGGAATTCCCTCCAATTCAGTATATCTAGATGTGCTTGTAATTGTAACTTCTTTTCTTTAATGTGTTTATTGCTACAAGTAATCAGAGCTGCAGCCAAAGATATGTTCTACTATTTGTTATGATCAACTAGGAACTGTCGTGGTAATTAACTATCTTGTTCTCAATGATTCTGCTACCTATTAATGTCCTCTTGTAATGTGAAGTACGCTACTTTTGAGAATATATAATATGGCTCCAATCCTATGTATCAATGCTCAGTTGGTTCAAATTTTCACTCTAGTTTTTAGAGAAGCCAGTCCCATGCCTTAAGTATGCATCATTCTATCACCGCAAGCAGTCCATACTGTGTTCTTGTCTAACGTTTTATTTTTTGTCTTTTTTCCCAACTTTCAGCTATTGCATGCGTGGGCAGCTACGTGAGTCTGTGCCAAACGAATGGTACTGTGAAGAGTGCACTGGCAGCAGCAGTAAGCCTGTTGGGACTAAGCCACTGCGTGGTTCAGTAGGGACTTCTAAAATGCAAGCAAACCCTTCAGGTTATCTTCCACAAATTTAAACTTGTCTATGGCTGCTCCCTTGTCTGATTCGCATCAGTAAATAGTCTGTATCAGTTCATCTTCTTTAAAACTAAAAGACTTTGGCCTCAAAAATTCTTAACATAACACAAGCAGCTGGAAAAATCACAGGAAAGTCACCAAACACATGGTTCAATCTAGTTAATTTTTTAATATTTTGAAAAAAATTAGATGTAAAAATTTTATGCTATTAGTTTCTTTCTTCAGTACATATGAAAGATGGTTTCATTCTCTAGCTTTCATATCTTAGGGAGAGGGGCCTATGCATTAGAAATAAAGCAAAGGCCTAAACAAGAGTGAAGCAAGGCTCTTGCAAATGACTTTTCCTCAAAAAATATTATACAAATGGAATCAAAGAGTGATCTTGATGCTTTTTTCTCGCTAATTAGAGGGGTTAATCATTCAACTAGTATTGAGTTTCAAGTTTCTTCTACATATATCTGCATTTCATCTTTTTTCCATCATCTAGAGAAATGTGCTCACCTCATATGAGCAACGTCTAGCTACTTTACCTTGTATTTTAGGTGCAGGCAATGTGGAATCTAGTGCACCACCGAAGAAGTTTATCCAACCTTCAAGTTCAGGCAAGGAAAATTTTGTTGTTTATGTCTTAAATTTTGTGGCATCAGCAAACAGTCTGTATCGGTTTGTCTTCTTTAAAAGCCTAAGACTTTGGCCCCAAAAATTCTTAACATAGCACAAGTAGTTGGAAAAAGCATAGGGAAGTCACAAAACGCATGGTACAATCTAGTTAATTTTTTAATGTTTTGAAAAAAAAAATGTAAAAAATTTTATACAATTAGTTTCTTCCTTTAGTACATATGAAAGATGATTTCATTTTTTACCTTTCATATCTTAGGGAGAGGGGCCTGCGTTAGAAATAAAGTGAGGGCCTACATAGGGGTGAAGCAAGGCTTTTGCAAATGACTTTTCCTCAAAAAATATAGTACAAATGGAATCAAAGAGTGATCTTAATGCTTTTTCTTGATAATTAGAGAGGTTAAGCATTCAGCTAGTATTGTGTTTCGAGTTTCTTCTACATATATCTGCATTTCATCTTTTTTCCATCATGTAGAGAATGTGCCGACCTCACATGAGCAATGTCTGGCTACTTTGTCTTGTATTTTAGGTACACGCAATGTGGAATCTAGGGCGCCACCGAAGAAGTCTATCCAGCCTTCAGGTTCAGGCTAAGAAAATTCTCTTGTTTATGTCTTAAATTTTGTGACATCAGCAAATAGTCTATATTAGTTCATCTTGTTTAAAAGCAAAAGACTTTGGCCGCAAAAGTTCTTAACATGGTTCAAGCAGTTGGAAAAAGCACAGAGAAGTCACCAAACACATGATTCAATCTAGTTAATTTTTTAATGCTTTGAAAAGAAAATAAGATGTAAAAAATTTTATGCCATTAGTTTCTTCCTTCAGTACATATGAAAGATGGTTTCATTCTTTAGCTTTCATATCTTAGGGAGAGGAGCCTATGCATTAGAAATAAAGCAAGGGCCTGCACAAGGGTGAAGCAAGGCTCTTGCAAATGAATTTCCCTCAAAAAATATTGTCCAAATGGAATCTAAGAGTGATCTTGATTCTTTTTTCTTGATAATTACAGGGGTTGAGCATTCAACTAGTATTGTGTTTTGAGTTTCTTCTACATATATCTGCATTTCATCTTTTTTCATAATGTAGAGAAATTTGCTGACCTCACATGAGCAATGCTTGGCTACTTTACCTTGTATTTTAGGTGTAGGCAATGTGGAATCTAGGGCACCACCGAAGAAGTCTATCCAGCATTCTAGTTCAGGCAAGGAAAAATTCTCTTGTTTATGTCTTAAATTTTATGACATCAGCAAACAGTCTATATCAGTTCATCTTCTTTAAAAGCAAAACACTTTGGCTCCAAAAATTCTTAACATACCACAAGCAGTTGGAAAAAGCACAGGGAAGTCACCAAACACATGGTTCAATCTAGTTAATTTTTTAATGTTTTGAAAAAAAATAAGATGTAAAAAATTTTATACCATTAGTTTCTTCCTTCAGTACATATGAAAGATGGTTTCATTCTTTAGCTTTCATATTTTAGGCAGAGGGGCCTATGTATGAGAAATAAAGCAAGGGCCTGCACAAGGGTGAAGCAAGACTCTTACAAATGACTTTCCCTCAAAAAATATTGTACAAATAGAATCAAAGAGTGATCTTGATGCCTTTTTCTTGATAATTAGAGGGGTTGAGCATTCAACTAGTATTGTGTTTCAAGGTTCTTCTACATATATCTGTATTTCATCTTTTTCTAATCATGTAGAGAAATGTGCTGACCTCACATGAGCAATGTCTGGCTACTTTACCTTCTATTTTAGGTGTAGGCAATGTGGAATCTAGGGCACCACCGAAGAAGTCTATCCAGCCTTCAGGTTTAGGCAAGGAAAATTCTCTTATTTATGTCTTAAATTTTATGGTATCAACAAATAGTTTGTATCAGTTCATCTTCTTTAAAAGCAAAAGACTTTGGCCCCAAAAGTTCTTGACATGGTTCAAGCAGTTGGAAAAAGCATAGGGAAGTCCCCAAACACATGGTTCAATCTAGTTAATTTTTTAATGTTTTGAAAAAATAAGATGTGAAAAATTTTATGCTATTAGTTTCTTCCTTCAGTACATATGAAAGATGGTTTCATTCTCTAGCTTTCATATCTTAAGGAAAGGGGCCTATGCATTAGAAATAAAGCAAAGGCCTGCACAAGGTTGAAGCAAGGCTCTTGTGAAGGACTTTCCCTCAAAAAATATTATACAAATGGAATCAAAGAGTGATCTTGATGCTTTTTTCTTGCTAATTAGAGGGGTTAAGCATTCAACTAGTATTGTGTTTTGAGTTTCTTCTTCATATATCTACATTTCATCTTTTTTCCATCATGTAGAGAAATTTGCTGATCTCACATCAGCAATGTCTGGCTACTTTACCTTGTATTTTAGGTGTAGGCAATGTAGAATCTAGGGCACCACTGAAGAAGTTTATCCAACCTTCAGGTTCAGGCAAGGAAAACTCTCTTATTTATGTCTTAAATTTTGTGGCATAAGCAAATAGTCTGTATCAGTTCATCTTGTTTAAAAGCAAAAGACTTTCGCCCCAAAAGTTCTTAACATGGGTCAAGCAGTTGGAAAAAGCGCAGGGAAGTCACCAAACACATGATTCAATCTAGTTAATTTTTTAATGCTTTGAAAAAAAAAAGATGTAAAAAATTTTATGGCATTAGTTTCTTCCTTCAGTACATATGAAAGATGGTTTCATTCTTTACCTTTCAAATCTTAGGAAGAGGGGCCTATACATTAGAAATAAAGCAAAGGCTTGCACAAGGGTGAAGCAAGGCTCTTGCAATTGACTTTCCCTCAAAAAATATTGTACAAATGGAATCAAAGGGTGATCTTGATACTTTTTTCTGATAATTAGAGGGGTTAAGCATTCAACTAGTATTGTGTTTCAAGTTTCTTCTACATATATGTGCATTTCATCTTTTTTTCATCATGTAGAGAAATATGCCGACCTAACATGATCAATGTCTGGCTACTTAACGTTGTATTTTAGGTGTAGGCAATGTGGAGTCTAGGGCACCACCGAAGAAGTCTATCCAGCCTTCAGGTTCGGGCAAGGAAAATTCTCTTGTTTATGTCTTAAATTTTGTGGCATCAACAAATAGTCTGTATAAGTTCATCTTCTTTAAAAGCAAAAGACTTTGGCCCCAAAGATTCTTAAAATAGCATAAGCAGTTGGAAAAAACATAGGGAAGTCACCAAACACATGGTTCAATCTAGTTAATTTTTTAATATTTTGAGAAAAAATAAGATATAAAAATTTTTATACCATTAGTTTCTTCCTTCAGTACATATGAAAAATGGTTTCATTTTTTAGCTTTCATATCTTAGGGAGAGGGGCCTATGCATTAGAAATAAAGCAAGGGCCTGCACAAGGGTGAAACAAGGCTCTTGCAAATGACTTTCCCTCAAAAAATATTGTACAAATGGAATCAAAAAGTGATCTTGATTCTTTTTCCTTGATAATTAGAGGGGTTAAGCATTCAACTAGTATTGTATTTTGAGTTTCTTCTACATATATCTGCATTTCATCTTTTTTTCATCATGTAGAGAAATTTGCTGACTTCACATGAGTAATGTCTGGCTACTTTACCTTGTATGTTAGGTGTAGGCAATGTGAAATCTAGGGCACCACCGAAGAAGTCTATCCAGCCTTCGGGTTTAGGCAAGAAAAATTCTCTTGTTTATGTCTTAAATTTTGTGACATCAACAAATAGTCTGTATTAGTTCATCTTCTTTAAAAGCAAAAGACTTTGGCCCTAAAAGTTCTTAACATGGTTCAAACAGTTGGAAAAAGCACAGGGAAGTCACCAAACACATGGTTCAATTTAGTTAATTTTTTAATGTTTTGAAAAAATAAGATGTAAAAAATTTTATGCTATTAGTTTCTTCCTTCAGTACATATGAAAGATGGTTTCATTCTTTAGCTTTCATATCTTTGGGAAAGGGGCCTATGCATTAGAAATAAACAAAGGCCTGCACAAGGGTGAAGCAAAGCTCTTGCAAAGGACTTTCCCTTAAAAAATATTGTACAAATGGAATAAAAGAGTGATCTTGATTCTTTTTTCTTGCTAATTAGAAGGGTTAAGCATTTAACTAGTATTGTGTTTTGAGTTTCTTCTATATATATTTGCATTTCATCTTTTTTCCATCATGTAGAGCAATGTGCTGACCTCACATGAGCAATGTTTGGTTACTTTACCTTGTATTTTAGATGTAGGCAATGTAGAATCTAGTGCACCACTGAAGAAGTCTATCCAGCCTTCAGGTTCAGGCGATGAAAATTTTCTTGTTTATGTCTTAAATTTTGTGGCATCAGCAAATAGCCTGTATCAGTTCAACTTCTTTAAAAGCAAAAGACTTTGGCCCCAAATATTCTTAACATAGCATAAGCAGTTGGAAAAAGCACAGGGAAGTCACCAAACACATGGTTCAATCTAGCTAATTTTTGAATGTTAAAAAAAAAAAAAGGATGTAAAAAGTTTCATACCATTAGTTTCTTCCTTTCGTGCATATGAAAGATGGTTTCATTCTTTAGCTTTCATATCTTAGAGTCAGGGGCCTATGCATTAGAAATAAGCAAGGGCCTGCACAAGAGTGAAGCAAGGCTCTTGCAAATGACTTTCCCTCAAAAAATATTGTGCAAATGGAATCAAAGAGTGATCTTGATGCTTTTTTCTTGATAATTAGAGGGGTTGAGCATTCAACTAGTATTATGTTTCGAGTTTCTTCTACATATATCTGCATTTCATCTTTTTTCCATCATGTAGAGAATGTGCCGACCTCACATGAGCAATGTCTGGCTACTTTGTCTTGTATTTTAGGTACAAGCAATGTGGAATCTAGGGCGCCACCGAAGAAGTCTATCCAGCCTTCAGGTTCAGGCTAAGAAAATTCTCTTGTTTATGTCTTAAATTTTGTGGCATCAACAAATAGTCTGTATCAGTTCATCTTGTTTAAAAGCAAAAGACTTTGGCCCCAAAAGTTCTTAACATGGTTCAAGCGGTTGGAAAAAGCACAAGGAAGTCACCAAACACATGGTTCAATCTAGTTAATTTTTTAATGCTTTGAAAAGAAATAAGATGTAAAAAATTTTATGCCATTAGTTTCTTCCTTCAGTACATATGAAAGATGGTTTCATTCTTTAGCTTTCATATCTTAGGGAGAGGGGCCTATGCATTAGAAATAAAGTAAGGGCCTGCACAAGGGTGAAGCAAGGCTCTTGAAAATGACTTTCCCTCAAAAAATATTGTACAAATGGAATCAAAGAGTGATCTTGATGCTTTTTTCTTGATAATTAGAGGGGTTGAGCATTCAACTAGTATTGTGTTTTGAGTTTCTTCTACATATATCTGCATTTCATCTTTTTTTCATCATGTAGAGAAATGTGCCGACCTCACATGAGCAATGTCTGGCTACTTAACCTTGTATTTTAGATGTAGGCAATGTAGAGTCCAGGGCACCACTGAAGAAGTCTATCCAGCCTTCAGGTTCAGGAAAGGAAAATTCTTTTGTTTATGTCTTAAATTTTGTGGCATCACCAAATAGTCTGTATCAGTTCATCTCCTTTAAAAGCAAAGACTTTGGCCCCAAAAATTCTTAACATAGCACAAGCAGTGGGAAAAAGCATAGGGAAGTCACCAAACACATGGTTCAATCTAGTTAATTTTTTAATGTTCTGAAAAAAATAAGATGTAAAAATTTTATGCCATTAGTTTCTTCCTTGAGTACATATGAAAGATGGTTTCATTCTTTAGCTTTCATATCTTAGGGAAAGGAGCCTATGCATTAGAAATAAAGCAAGGGCCTGCATAAGGGTGAAGCAAGGCTCTTACAAATGACTTTCCCTCAAAAAATATTGTCCAAATGGAATCAAATAGTGATCTTGATTATTTTTTCTTGATAATTAGAGGGGTTAAGCATTCAACTAGTACTGTGTTTCAAGTTTCTTCTACATATATGTGCATTTCATCTTTTTTTCATCATGTAGAGAAATATGCTGACCTCACATGAGCAATGTCTCACTACTTTACCTTGTATGTTAGGTGCAAGCACTGTAGAATCAAGGGCACCACCGAAGAAGTCTATCCAGCCTTTAAGCTCAGCAGGCAAGGAAAATTCTCTTGTTTGTGTCTTAAATTTTATGGCATCAGCAAATAGTCTGTATCAGTTCATCTTCTTTAAAAGCAAAAGGATTTGGCCCCAAAAATTCTTAACATAGCACAAGCAGTTGGAAAAAGCATACGGAAGTCACCAAACACATGGTTCATTCTAGTTAATTTTTTAATGTTTTGAAAAAAAATAAGATGTAAAAAATTTTATGCCTTTAGTTTCTTCCTCCAGTACATATGAAAGATGATTTCATTCTTTAGCTTTCATATCTTAGGGAGAGGGGCCTATGCATTAGAAATAAAGTGAGGGCCTACACAAGGGTGAAGCAAGGCTCTTGCAAATGACTTTTCCTCAAAAAATATTGTGCAAATGGAATCAAAGAGTAATCTTGATGCTTTTTTCTTAATATCTAGAGGAGTTAAGCATTCAACTAGTATTGTGTTTTGAGTTTCTTCTACATATATCTGCATTTCATCTTTTTTATATCATGTAGAAAAATGTGCTGACCTCACATGAGCAATATGTGGCTACTTTACTTTGTATTTTAGGTGCAAGCAATGTGGAATATAGTGCACCACCAACGAAGTCGATCCAGGCTTTAGGTTTAGGCAAGAAAAATTCTCTTGTTTATGTTTTAAATTTTGTCTGACAGACATGAACTGGAACATGAGTATGTTAACATAATAGTTTCAATAATGTGAATTTGAAGCAAGACATTGCTTCATTGATGAGCTAAGAGATTTTGTTTGATAGGTCATAATACTGAAATGAATGATCAGCCAGGACCATACATAATTCTGAGAGACGAGGAGCCATATCCCCCTATGGATCAAGTTTGCTGGAGGTAGGCCAGCCACCTTTAAACTTTTCTTTTGGTTCTTTTTTTTCCCTGCTGTATAAAACACTTCTCATGACACATGAGTATTGTCATCATCGACTGGTATATAAAATAGTAGTATTTGCTAGATGGACATGCTAGATACTTTGCACATAAGATATCTTGTGGTCAAGGTTTTCATCCCTCAGAATTTACTGATGAAATTAGAGCTGTGAATCTTGCATCACCTGTACTACCCGAGTTGAAATGTTAATGTGCTAGATTTTTCATCTCATTTTAGGTGTCTGCTAGGAAGCTAATTTTACATGTTTGGTCTGTCATTTCTCATCCTTGATTCTGAATTATTTCCTTTCTCAGCACAAATTGCACCAATGCTGGTTTCAATATGAGAAAAGATTATTTTTTCAGAAAATATCATGTCATGCAATGTAGTAGAATTTTGACATAGTTCTAGAGAGTAGAAATGATTTGCCATGCTACCATTGGTGAAACCAAGTGTAGAGAGTAATTGTGTCCTCCATGTACGATACGATCCCCATGTATTATACTTGTGAGTGCATGCACATGAGACGTGCGTTAACACAGCCAGCAATCACAATCCAAGCAGGGTTAGAGTTGCTACTCCTGTCAAAGTAAACCTGCTCCTAGGAGAAAAAAAAAGGCATTCCACTGCATGTCTAATTCTTTTTCTTAAACTGAGTTCACCAATTCTTAGCTATTGCTCTCTGCAGGGGGGAATTTGAAATCTTCCATGTAGTTAAACAGAGAGTTACTGAAATTCGAGCTCAGACACCTGGGAAACTTCACCTGAATGCCTATGAAATGATCAAAGTGATGCCTGAAAAGATTCAGCTCAGCAAGCACCGACGGCAGGACATTTGGCCAAAATCTTTTGAAGCCGATCCTCCCACCTTGGGAGATATCGCTGTTTACTTCTTTGGAAAAGAACTCCCAGAGTACAGCTTCCACTGACTCTTTTGTCGTTCTGCATCTAATTTTTAGCAGCAAAAGATGTCCGAAGACAATTAGATCACACAACCACCTAAGTGAACCAAAGTTTCCCTTATATTATGAGGCTGGTACTGTTCTTATCTGATCTACCTACCTGGCTTTGTAGGTATAAAGACCAGTACAGGAAGTTAATAAAAAGGATGGACACATTCGATGAAGCACTCCAGTGCGACATGGGAGACATCAAGTTTCTGTTATTTACATCGGCGCACTTAGATGAGGAGTCTCAGGGTAAGTTTTCACTGTCAAGTGTGAACTATTACACCATAGCCCTAGATTTGTCACTTCTATGAACCGAAATGTCTCCTTTTTTTTTCTTTTTTTTTGATAAAATATAAATTATCATTCTGTAATTTAAGCATTATCATATTGCACTTATATGGTTTGAAATGTTACAATTAACTACCATATATTTTAAATTCTATCAAATTATACATATGCTATTTGATATGTTATACTTAACTACTATATGTTTTAAATGCTATCAAATTATACTTATATAATTTGAAATATTATACTTAACTATCCATATATTTTTAACTTAGTCAAGCTTTACTTAACGTGCCCAAACTTTCATATGGGTGTAATTTGATGGTGTTTAAAATATGGTTGTAATTTGATAAAACTTAAAATATATAATAGTTAAATACGACATTTTAAATCACATGGATACAATTTAATAATGCTTAAACCATAGAAAAGTAATTTGTGTTTTACTTTGTATTTTACTTTTTTTTTTTTTTTTTTGCTAATCCTTTTGCTTGCAACTATTCGAATCTGAATCACGTTCATCAGAATGACAGCTCAAATAAATCTATAACTGCACCCTTCAAGATTTTGCTTTAAATTTACTAGTCTGATAAAATTTTAAACAGCCCAAAATTATAATATGAAGGGTTGATGACTAATGACAAATTTACCCAATGTAATGGGCTAACTCCATGAATTCCCAGATCCTAGCACATTTTTGGTTTAAGCTTATTATGCTCTCCTTTCTGAATCTTTCCTAGAAATCAGTTTCATTTCCTAATAGCCTATATTGTTCATCCAAGTCCACCCTTTCATGCCCAAGCATTGGTAAAAGATAGTTGATATATATGCTGGAAGTTATTTTATTTCTTTAGTGCAGTATGATGCAGTTAAGTTCAAGTTCACAGATAATTATAAATTGCAGAGATCTTGTCCTGCAACTAACTTATTGTTACAAATTGTTGATTGTGATAATGACAAATAAATGTCCAGCGGCACTGAGATCTGAAGACAGGGACAATAAATTCCTGTGGGGTTTGTTTCTGCACAAAAAGCCTAAGGAACAGCAACTTGAAGAACCTGATAATGCTGATGTAGTTGCTGCTGAAAATTTGATGCTCCTTCAATCAGAAGGTAATCAGAGGGTTCCAATGGTGGATGAACCTGATGATGGTACTGAATTCCCTCCGGGCTTACAAGCATTCATTCTGGGCCTTGAAGGATTCGTTCCTGAAACAGACCCACCTGGATACCCACAGAAAAGGAACAGACTCAACTAAGCCAGGAATATTGCTGGAGAAAGAACTGTTGTTTTATCAGGTACGAAATGTCATGACATTTATGATCATAAGCTTTAAGGTCCATAACCCATCTTTTAAATCTACAGCTTCTGATGATTAAAAAGACATAAGATATCAATGATGCAATGTTTCTATATCATTAGAATTACCAGCTGGACAGTCATTGAGTTTTGACTAGATTGCCAACTTAGGTTTCAGGGATCCGGTCACTTTCTTCATTTTCCTCAAACCAAGTTGGCAGAGACTTACATAGCTTAACTCATGTATTGCTGCACTGTGATTTTTGTGGACAGATTACAAAACCAGGAAGTAGAACCTGCTACAGCAATAAGCATATGACCAAAAGAATGAAGAACATGTAGAGCTACAGAAAAAGCCCTTCTCATGTTGGATATTTATCAAAACTTATGTCATTATGCATGTTTTTAGTTGTTTCAGCTGAAAGTGAATGGGATCCATGTCAAGTACTGAACATGGTCTCTTGTTTTAAGTTGTAAAAGAGCTTGCTATTTGTGCTTTTCATATTGTTGGTTATTAAATCTGTTCATGAATAATTGTGTATCACCCAAAAAATAGTCCCACATTGGATTAAAAAGAAAGTATTATGTACTTATAACTCAAGCCCACTTGCTACCCATTAATTTCCAATTGAGTTTTTGGGCTATATGGTTTCAGTCCACTAATGAAGTTAATTGGGTCAGCAAGTGGTTTTGGAGTATTACAAATGGTATGAGAGCCTACCATTCATGGGACGGTGGTGGTTTTGGAGTGTTACAAATGGTATGAGAGCCTACCATTCATGAGACGGTGGTGGTAAAGGTAGCTCGTGTTACAAATCCATGGGTGTTACAAATGGTATCAGAGCCGACCTAAATGTGCTATCCACCGATGGAACAGTGGTAAAGGTGAAGCCATCATTGCAGCACTAATAATTTGACTCGAAAGTAGATGGGATGGTGGTAAAGATGGAGCCATCCTTGCAGCACTAACGATTCGGATTGGAGATAGATTCTGGCTAGCTTGTGGTCCAGCAGATAAGAGTTGCATCCCTTACTCTTTATTTTGCTTTGGTATCAAGAGATGTCTCGTAGGTTGTTGTGCTGCGAAGTCTTTGAAGGACCTCATCATTTTTCTCAATGGTGAGGACGTTTTTGAAGAGATTAGCGAGGTGGCATATGAAATTGGCCTAATCCCACCTAGAATGGGGGAGATGTGGCCACTTTACGAACCTACAAGCTCTCTGAGGTGGTTGAACTAGAGGCAGGAACATAAAGGCAATGGCCTTCAGAAGGTAAGAAGCATACATTTAGAGGCTGTGGTCTTGGAGGCTCAGGGGGAAATACGGACAAAGCAAATGATGGAGGACTAGTACATTGGTTGATGCTGGCAATGACGTGATAGGGATTGGAATGGAGTTATGGAAGCGAGAATCAACCACATCTCTCAACCTTAGAGATGGCAATGTGGATCATGCGGATCAACGGACAATGATCTTTCAAGCTGCTAGCAGAGGATGAGATATGTGCCTTGTTGAGGCAATGCATCTTAGTAGATCAAACTTTAATGATTAAATTTTTTTGTAAGTTAATCATCTAATTTTTAATCTTTTAAACATACTTATTTTACCATTGAACCCACTTACATTGTTGTTGCATACAGTTAATGTTAAAAAAATAAAGAAAATTAGTAGTTTGGCCAGAGTATTGGCCGGATACTCAACGCAGGGATGGAGCATCGAGTCGGATGGATTGGTCGGATTCAAAATCGAGCTAAACCAACCAAATTAAAATTTTAAAAACTTGTAACCAAATCTAATTGAATTTTTTTAAAAAATACTAAACCGATCAAACTGAATTGTTCTAATTTGGTTTGATTGAATTTTTATAATTATAAACTTTTTGTTTGAGCTTTAAGTTCGGCAAGAAGAAAAAAAAAAAAAAAAAAAAAGTAACACAATTACGAATTTATTATTTGATCTTTAAGTTCAAAATCTAGCTATTAGAATAGTGGGGTATATAAAAAAATTGATTCGATTCAATTTTTTTTATTTTAATTAAAAAATTAAATTTAATTTGAATAATTAATTTTTTAAAAACTATCAATCAAATTGTATGATTGGAATTAAATTAAAATTATGCTTATTTTTAACTCGGTAAAGATTAAAAGGTTATGATCGATCCACTAAAAGGATCGTCGTTGATTATATGACTCTAGTTTGGGTCTTATAGCTCTTGTGGCTTTATTAATACAGTAAAATTGGAATACTGCAAAGGTTTTCATTCTATTTGAATTAGTTGTTGGCCAATCTGGTCAACAGCTGCTCAAAGGTATCCTCGCAGCTAATAAAAACTAAGGTTTAAAAATAAAAATATATTTATCAACCGATCGCAGCCACTGCTGCTCCCCTCTTCATGATCACACGCCATTGCTTTGGATCAGGGATTGCGATGGACGCCCTCAGTTCATGGAAATCAGACGGCTATGAAACGAAGCGCTCGTTTGACTGCCACCAGATCCCAATCTAACGGCTGTAACACCACCATGATGGACGCGACCACTACGGTGTCCCTCATTTTCCGGTAGAACTCCAAGCCAGCCTTTGTCACGGTCGCGGAACCTTGCTCTCCTCTCCCGGCGGCAGGCGCTTTCTAGGGGTTCGGAGAAGACCTCATCGGTGCGTCAGCGATGGCGATGGCAGCTCTCAGAAGAGAGGGGAGGCGCTTCCTTCTCACTCCCATCTCTCCCAACCCCTCTACCGCAGCTCGATCCGTGATGTTCTCGGAGTAAGATCGCATAGTTTTGCCCTCGATCTCAGTTCCTTTCTGTGGCTAGATTTCAGAATGTTTTGGTGTTTATTAGGGAGAGATCCTCAAATTTTCCTTTCTGGTTTGTCTTGATCTAAATCTGCTGCTGATAGGATGAAATAGTCCTCGATCGATTAAGGATTAGTTGATCAATGGAGAAATCTTCACCCCTAGCTGAAATCAAATGTCATGTAAAGAAGCAACAAGTGAATTATTTTTCGTTTCTTGTTCTCCTTTCATAAATTTAATCGGAATGCTAAGAAAACTGATTGACGACTCTTTTTCCCCCATCCCAACGAGCTGATTTTTGAGATGCTTTATACT
The DNA here is from genome assembly GCA_017589505.3 of Metroxylon sagu. Classification (NCBI taxonomy): domain Eukaryota; kingdom Viridiplantae; phylum Streptophyta; class Magnoliopsida; order Arecales; family Arecaceae; genus Metroxylon; species Metroxylon sagu. The sequence goes on from JACVBY030000609.1 coordinate 738,547, forward strand.
GCTAAACCACGGGTACCTCTTTGTATAAAGGCAGATAGATCCATATCTAATTTGTTGTTTCATTGAAAACTTTACAATTTGATTGTATGATTGCATGATCATCTCTATGCAAATTTATTACTCTCACCCAATCTTAATCTACCGTAGGCCATTTCTTGGATTTTTTTTTTTTTATTATTATCACATACATTTTCATAACAGTAACATGAGGTTGTATTTCAGAGAGTTGAACCCATCAGGCACTCGATCCATTTCGACTCAAGTAGGTGAGAACCCTTACTCTCTTGCTTGCTTTTTTTTAAAAATTATGCTGTTCTAGGACTAACCATGTTGTAACTAGCTGTTTATGGGTCTATGTATGCCTTGCAGTCAGAAACAGGATGAAAAGTGTTAAGAATATCCAAAAGATTACAAAGGCAATGAAAATGGTGGCAGCATCAAAGCTACGGGCTGTTCAAGTCAGAACTGAAAATTCACGTGGACTGTGGCAGCCTTTTACTGCACTTCTTGGGGATGCCCCTAGTATGTCTCTCACTTCCATTAGTTTAATGGACAGATGCTTTTAGATGTGTTAACATCTAACAGCATTATCTTTCTAATGCAATATTTCTTTTTTTCAGATGCTTTTCTACCCCTTCTTGTCATCAAGTATTTCCCTATACTTGCATACAGACAGGCACACACACACACACACATAAAAAAAATAGAATATAGGATCAGTAATGTGGAAAACCCTGTTCAGCTCTTTGAACATCAAATATTTTGTATCAGAGACTAGCTTTAGATTGTGAAATTGAAAAGAAAAAAAAAGTTTTTCTATTAAAATTGAGTAGAATCGATCTAGTCAAACGTGGTTGAATTTATTATCTGATTGCTCCGGCCAGTGTGACATAGGAAAGATTCATTAGATTAAGTTTAGGTGTCTTGTTGTGAGTCAGAAATTTGGGCTACAAAAAAGGGTGTGTTGAGCAATGAAAATGATTGCATTGAGTGTTATTTTATTCTTTCTTATGTATGTGTGCATGTGCATGTACATTTGTTGGCCATGACCCTTTGCAGATTCAGCTTATTGGAAATAAGTTCATGGTGTTCTTGCAGTGAATTCAATCTTATCATTTGCTAGACAGAAAGATCAGCTGTATTTAGTGCAAGGGCTTGATTAGTAGATGCCTTGAAATACTCAAAATGCCCATTTCTCCTTTTGAACTTTTTCCTTGTAACACAATGTCCTCAAGAAATCAGTTTGTAGAAGATGGAGCAAACCAAGTTACAATCCTCAGGAAATTCTTTATAATTTTAACATCAAAAATCTATTTTTCTTTCACATCTCCTGCATGTTGCCAGTTTTTCTTGTCCTTCTAACTTACTTCTTTTATTAATTGTGTACTTTTGCCTTTAATGTTATGACTGTAACTATATTATTGCTATTTTTTTTACCTCATAAAGTAATACATGAATTAAGACCTATACTGTTCAAATCCTTCAGGATATTGTTTTCTTAAGAGAACTAATCTTTTAGCCTATTCAAGTATCCTACTTTATGCAGTATGCCTTAGTTTGTACCTAGGATTGGTTCGAAAGCCCTGGAGTCATAAGGTTTGTTCCAACAAGTAGATTTTGTGTTGTTTTGTACAAGCCACAAGTCTTTAGCGCTTTAGATAAATGAACATATGATTTAAAATGAAAACATGAATATGGTTTGAACTGCCCCTTAACTTCCTGTACCTTTTATTTTTATTTTTCTCCTTCTTCTTCTCTCTGCTCTGCCTTTCCTCTCCGTCTATGCTATCTGTAATCAAAAACAATGGACCATATGTTCTACTCCTTTTCTCTTCTCATCTTACGTGGATATTAAAGCAGAGGTGTTTGGATGCATCAAATTATGTCCTGCTATGCTCTTTCCTGTCTTTTTTTAGAATGAATTCCTAAACCCACTAATTTCTTTCTTAGTGGTGAATGCTGAGCTATGAATAACAAAAGTTTTGTGCCTAAATCAAGATCCAATAAGAAATTTCAATCTCAACACATGCACGCATGCACGCACAGAGAAAGAGAGAGAGAGAGAGAGAGAGAGAGAGAGAGTGATGGCAATCATAAGATTCTTTGATGTGAAGAATGCCCATAGGTACAAAGAACGTGATAATTAAAATTTATTGTAGACACACATGAAATTCACGCACTAGAAGCTTGGGCCTTTTCATTTCATTATATTTTATAAGCAATTATGGGTTTTTTGAAAGAATGAAAGTCGGGCATTTCAATTTTGGACACAACTTTTAATTCTCCTCTCCACCTTCTTAGACCACTAACCTATATGCTTTACTTTCTCTAGTGTCCTCTGGAATTACTGGGAATCCATTAGTATTTGTCTCTTTTTTAGCCGAAACTTTGCTGAACAGTAGAAAGAAAAAAATGGCTGTTGACAGAATTCAGCTCCTGCATTCAATGTGTGACATAATCATGGCCCAATATAACCAATTAATCTTAAATATGATACTATGTGTTTTCTATCTCTCTCTCACCCACCCTGGACCATTCATTGTACAACCTGGACATGATCCTGGCAGCTTGCTAGGTACCACCGGACAGATGCTGGCACAGATGCTAAATAAATCTACATGTTGTTGTTGGTGTTGTTATTCTGAGATTTGGTGATTTAAGCTGACAATTTTTTTGTTGTTTGATTGTGAATGTGACACTTTTTTGAGTGATCAAACAGAGTAGTTTATTGTTGAATTGCTGCAGTATTATTTATTGTTGAATTGTTGTAGTATTATGGCAAAGGCTTGCTCACTTTTCTTCTGTCCCATGTTATCTAGACACACGAATCCAGTTCCAAAAATCTGTGTTGGATATGTATCGGACACTTGGATACTTATGAGGTTCTTTGGTAGACACTTTTGAAGATCAGAAGATAGTTAACCTCTTCCAACAATGAGTATGATCCCTTGCCTTGATGTTAGGAGCAAATATTTGTTCTTTTCAGAGATTGGTCAAGGATAAGTGTATTAAAACAAGTTTGCTATATCCTTAAATTTAGAATGTTTGAATGACACGTTTTTATTGAAAGATCTTAATAAACGATGTCTTTTTAATATTTTTTAATATTTAAATAAACAATGTTCAAAATTATGAATATATAATTGAGTTAACATTATGTTTTATTTTATGTATCCTTGTATCTTCTTTTTTCTCTCTTGCCAAGTTAGACACTTGGATATGCACCCATGCCAGTTCTCGTATTTGTATCCATGCGATATCTATGTAGAGAATTGTATGTTGCAAGCTTGCTTTCTCTTCTTCATGACATTTCCCTTTTCCTGGCCTGAGATTGTGGCATTACTTGTTTCTATTCTAGCCTTTTATGTTCATTTATTAACTATTTGACTTGTTCTCTCCTGATTTTGCCTTCCTAGTTAAATGTTTTTCACTTTGATGTGTTGTAATCCAGGCGTTGATGTGAAGAAGAATGTTATCGTGGCTGTCACCTCTGACAAGGGTCTTTGTGGGAGCATCAATTCTACTTCGGTCAAATTCAGCAAGTCTCTTTACAAATTGACTTCTGGTACAGTCTGGAAATAATTCTATGTTTTGGTAGCTTCATTTTTTCTGACAACTTTATTCTCAATACTTTTTTTGGCTATTAGGTCCCGAAAAAGAAGCAAAATATGTTGTATTGGGAGAAAAGGGTAAGGTTCAACTGGTGCGTGACTCAAAGAACAGCATTGAGATGAACATAACTGAGTTGCAGAAAAATCCACTAAATTATACTCAGGTCTGTGTATTGACTGTCATTATCGTATCATTGTTGTATAGCATCTATTATGAGGATCCATATCTGGCTACGTTGCTTTATCTGGACTTTGTGTTTGAATGATAATGCATTATTGTTGGCTGGGTAATTTCATTTTATAATTTCTTCCTATGAGATGTTCCAGTTTAGGTGTTTTCTTCTGTTAAAATTTCTTCTTTAAAAAAAACATTGGAAATTACAAATTCAGTTTTGTTGATTAGATATTCCAACTTTGTGCGTAACTAGGGAGGTAAATGAGACAGTATGAACCTGGCTCAAACGGGTCTTGTATAGGATGTCTAAAGTCCAACCGAAAAGCCAAAGAAACTGAACTTGAGCTTGGTCAGGGTCCATCCAAGTTTTCATATGCTTGAAAATTCAAATTTTGCTCATCAGATTTGAAGTTTTGAAAATCATCCATAGTAAGGATGCCATGCCTAAGCTTGGGTCATACGACACTGCTTTAAGTCTGTCAGTCCAGAATTTTGCCTGGACTTAAGAACATTGGTGCATATTAACTTTAACAAGGCCGCCAACTTTGGAGACTGTAGATAGTAATAGGAACATCCAGTGATAACTCAAAGAAAAGAAGCATAGCTCCATTTTCAGCAAAAATGCACCTATTTTCTATGTTCCCCTTAGAAATTGCAAATTTTCCCTCCAAGGAGATTTCTTGCTTCCTTATTCTCTATCAAAACTCAGCAATATTATTTTAAGTCATTTTGATTCTTAGGGTTTTATAGAATATATGTTTTGAGATAGCTCTCGTTAATGGAGAATATAGCCCTGAAATATAAATGCATGATAAATCTGAAACAGTTATGATACTAAATTTTTTTCCTTCCTCTTGGCCATCTTTTTACTGTTTGTCTGTCAGGTTTCTGTTCTTGCTGATGATATTTTAAAGAATGTCGAATATGATGCTTTGAGAATCATTTTCAACAAGTTCCATTCTGTCGTCTCTTTTATTCCAACAGTATCAACCATACTATCTCCTGAGGTGATCGGAATTTTCTTTCTTACTGTTTTCAAGCATCTAGCCTGGGCAAAGTCAAGATAAATAATATACTTTATACTGTGCGCAGGTTGTAGAGAGAGAGTCAGAAGCAGGTGGTAAACTTGGTGATTTGGACTCATATGAAATAGAAGGGGGTGAAACAAAAGCTGAAGTGCTTCAAAATCTGGCAGAGTTCCAGTTCTCTTGTGTATGTGCCATCCCTTCACAAGCTTATTTTTTATAAAAAATATGCCTTTTATTGTTTATCTCTTTTTACTTGTATGTTACTGCTGCAGCTATCTCGTAGGCTTTCTAAAGGATCAAGATGATGATGTTTAGTTTTTGGGGTTTTTAGAAATTTAAGTATGTTTAAGAGGGAAAGAACGATTTAAATGGTTTGAACATGTGGTGCAAAGGAATGATTTGATACATGTAAAAGGAAAAAGAGGTAGGGATAGATCAAAAATTATATGAAAGGAAGTGATAAAGAAAAACTTAGAATCTTTGCATCTTGCAAAAAAATATACCTCAAAATCTTGCTAAATGGAGAAAAATGATTCATGTAGCTGACCCAACTAGTTAGGAATTAAGGCTTTATTATTGTTGATGTAAATATGTTTAAGAGGAACTATTTAAGGGGGGACCGTTGGATAGAGAAGTGGATGTTGTAAAATGTTAGGGTGGTGTAACATGAAAACAGGTGATGCTTAACTTGGCTATGTTGAGGCCTTAACCTGCTAAGGTTGCGCTAAGCAGGGAGGATATGGAAGTATCTGAGCCAAGTTAGATCCCAAGTTGATTATTATCAGACAAAAAATGCTTTATAACTTTAGCTGGAAAATTGAGATGCTTTGTTGCATCCTTTACTAGATATTTGTGCTTTGGTGGAAAGATTTGAGATTTCATGTGTCTGAATATCAAATAAAAATAACTGTAGATTGGGTGACTAATTTTAAAAGGTTTTAAAATGTGCAATATTGTTGGAACAGAGATTTACCTAATGAGCTTACTGTTAGCTCTCATCTTCTTTATATACAAATGTTGTTGGAACAGAGGTTTACCTAATGAACTTTGTGTTAGCTGTCGTTTTTCATGGAAAAATGCTAGCTGCTTCAGTGGCTCACCATGGTTGCAGCTCTACGTGATCCATCGGTCATGACACAGTCATGCAGTAGTTGTGTTATTTGTGCTGTGTTGTTTTATGGTCTAGGTCTGAAGTTCCCTGTGATGGCAGGTTCTGTTCAACGCTGCCCTGGAAAATGCATGCAGTGAATTGGGAGCAAGGATGTCAGCCATGGATAACTCCAGCAGAAATGCTGGTGAAATGCTTGACCGCCTCACCATCACTTATAACAGGTCTCTCTCTCTCTCTCTCTCTCTCTCTCTCTCTATATATATATATATATATAAATTTTCAGTCTCCATGGCAATTTTAGTGCTGACATAGCCCTTCTTTTCTTATCCAAAGGACCCGTCAAGCATCAGTTACTACAGAGCTGATCGAGATCATATCAGGAGCATCTGCTCTCACTGGCTAGACCTGAGGTCAAGAATCATTCTTTTTTTTTTTTTATGTTAATGTGTTTTCTGATGTTTCCTCACGACTGTTTTCTGGGTCATGATTTTCCAATAATTGCCTCAGGGAGATAACCATGTTGTGGGAGTACTATGTTTCTCTAGCTTTTAATTGACCCGTCCAATCCAAATTGGATCAACTATATTTTTGGTTTGTACAATTATTCGCTTCATGGTTGATTAAGCAGTTTCGACTGGCTGTTAAGCCTGGCATTTTGCTTGTATCTCATGTTTGGATAATCACCACCACTGTTTTATTGATGTCCAGAAGTTAACAGCTTTCGTAAGCATCTCAATGAAAGTTGTTCAACCATGGGATGCAACAAGTAACTTTCCCCCTGGTTTTTGCACGTTATGTTGGTAAGCCTGGTTTTTGCTTTAGACTGTGGAGTAGCTGATGGGATTTAGCCTTGAGAAATTTCAGTTAATGGATAAATAGGACAAATTAGAGGATATAGTGTCCACTAGATGCCTTGAAGATACATGGAATGTTCAACAGAAGGTGAATAAATTCTCAGATTTACCAAAATAACATTCTGTGCTAGACTAGGGGGATGCAGCTTATAAATAATTTAGCTTGGGGATGCTGCTCTGTAACAGAGGATGGATGATTGTTTAGATGCGAAACTATACCTTCGTTTGTCAATGTTGGTGAACCACTAGTTGGAGGAGTTCATGTGTTCTCAAATGCACTAGATGTGGATTCTCTTTCTTCTTTTTTTTTTTTTTTTTTTTCTTTTTTTTTTTTTTTAATTTTTGTTGGAAAAGATTAGGTTGCAGGAGCCAAATTTTTGGATGGTGTAATATGGCCGTCAAATTTTGTATGGTATGATAACCCATATGAGTTAGAAATTTATGAACTGTAATAGAATTATAGTTATTCGGTACGGATCAATTTTGCTTGACAGTATTTTCTAAAATAAAAATATTCCACAAAAGCTTAAAAGAAGATGAGAGAATTCATGTGCCTCAAAACTAATGGATTTGAACTCTACTTTTAGGACCAATGCGGCTTTTTTTGGTAGGTAGACCAATGTTGGTCTTCATTCTTCAGTGCCTGTGGTTTTGTACACAAGCCTGGACCTTCCTCGTCTGCTCGATCGATTACATGCAAATTTTAGCGCTTTTGTCGCCCATTTCACGTGCAGAACTCTATCTACGCATGGCCATTCTCTTCAAAACCTCCTCTACCTTCCTCCCATCGAACACCCCCAAGAGGAGGGGGATCATCCCGCGTGGCCGTCGCCGTTGTCTTGCTCCCTCTTGAGGTCGGCTGGCGGTAGGAAGACCTCCATCGACAGGCCCCACAGGTTGAAGTCCACCTCCTCGATGGTCCAGATCTCCTCCATCTTCCTCTTGTGGTTGACCGAGCCCTCGCCGTACCGGAACAGCGTGACGCCGGTCTTGCCGGCATGTGCAACGTTGATGCCGTTGACGTAGCGGTAGTCCTCGATCACCGACTCCATGCTGGTCTCCCAGAAGATGCTCTCCTTGCGCCGGCCCGACTTCATGCCGAGGAGGTGGGAGTCCTCGAGCTGGATGAGGAGGCCAGTCCGCTGGCTGAAGTAGCCCCAGATGGTGTGGTGGATGATCTCGAAGGTGGCAGCGCTGCGCGCCTTGAGGGTCGCAGGGTTCGCTTCTAGCTTCAGGATGAAGCACTCCTCGCCATTGATGATCTTCTCGCCGATGCACACTGCTTCGGAGAAGAGGTTGGCGGTGGACCTGGGGTCCAATCCCTGGTCGCAGAAATAGTGCAGCAAAGTATGAAGAAAGAAAGCAAGAAAGAAAAAAAGAAAGAACTAGACGCAAGGTTTCAAACATTAGACATTTGTGAGATGCTGGAAAGTCTAGTTGTTTTGAGCACACAAGAAGGGCATATGCGCAATCTTAAACTCTATAAGGTCCAATATGCAACAAAGCCAAGTTTTGGAGCTTTACTTTCTCTTGCCAAAAATAGTCTAGTACTTTCAGAGTTCTTGAGATTTTGTTAAAATCCAATAAAATAATTTATAAATTACTTATACCCTTTTGTTTTAAGTTATCCCATACGATCATTGGTTATTATCACATGTAAGCAACGGCTATCTAAGGCACCCAGAGTATTGATAGAATCCTCAACGTCCAGCTGAAGGCTTTAGATAGCAAGGGATACAGCAACTGTATCATCTATTTTGAACTCGGCCAAAACTAAAACAAGAATAACCTTTTCTCTTTCTCATTTTAGTTTCATAGAGATTAACCAAACAATAATCTGAAAACAAACAGTCCACATAGAATACTGTAAGTGTAATTGGATTGCATTGAGAACGGGAGTACCTGCAGTGTTCGACGTAATGGCCGTGGAGGGCCTCTGGAGGCATGCGATTGTTCGGCAGCCGACTGCCTCCACGCCACCTTTCCATCGCTCCCAGCGCTCATCTTGCTGCCACCCATGATAAGCTCGAAGTACCAGAGATCGGGGTTCTTTTGCCACAGAACATACCCTCCAATCTCGCCATTCCCTTTTGCTCGCGCTTGCACGCTCTCGTCGCCAACGTGGAACTCCGAGGCGCTCATCTTCACCTTCCCCACGGCGTACATGCTGTTTACCGACATCAGTGCTGCCTGCCCTCCCGTCGCCGCGATGTATTGTTGGATGATGTATTTGGCCGTCGACGCTTGCTTTCAAAACCAGAAAACAAGAATAACGTAGGTGTCATATGGTGATCAAGGATGACAAACGACCATGCTTCTTTCTTTCTTTCTTTCTTTCTTTCTTTATTGTTCTAAGATCATGAGAACGTGCTAAGCGTTTTGGCGAAGAAAATTTCTTTTGTTTGACGTATAGTCGCCAATTGATATGTAATTAGTTGACAGTTTGACGTATGGCAATGGCTTTCATGCATTTTCTCTTCTTTTCTTTTATCGTGTCGTTCGTTGTGATGGTAGAAAATTTATAGCTCAAATCCTCGTATTTTTATTTAAAAAAAAAGAGAGTATATGATTACACCCTTGCATTGTGAAAAAATCTTCATGAAAACAAAAGCTGTTTCTCTGGAAATTCCTACAATTAACATCTACACATTGCCAATGATACCAAGAACTTTAGAGGTTGTTTAGTTGCACACACACAAAAAAAAAAAAAGTGTTGTTTTTCAAAAGATTTTTTTTTTTTTCATCAAAACTTAAAAAAAAGAGATGTCATGTTTAAATGTGAAAATTATTTAAATAGAGAACTTTTTTTTTTTTTTTTTTACTCTTCTTCGTTTAAAAATGATGCCCATTCTTTCTAAATTTTTTAGTGTTATTTTTTTTAAAAAAAAATTGAATGTTTTTTTGCCATTTTTTTATAGAAAAGGAAAATTGGAAATGAAGATGAAAATAAAAAAATAATTTTAACTTGTTTTCTACTCTACTTCAGTAAAAAATGGTGATCATTTTTTTTCATGTTTTTCAATTTGAAGAGCATGAGTTTTCAACCAAGCGTGTTAGTGATATTTTTCACGAGATAAAATATTTTTTTGATAAATGAACGTGTTTTCTAATTTTTCTATACAAAAACATGAGATGAAAACTGGGGATAGAAAACAGATAATCATTTTCTTGGACTAAACAACTCTTAATGTCTGTATCTTAATGTCTAATGCAAAGCGCAAGAAAAGATGAGAAGAAATCAAGAAAGTGCCGATAAAAATGATAAAATGATATAGAAATGACTTAAACAATAGCATTTGTTTTCCGATAAAAAAAACTTTACATTCATCCACATATCGTTAATGCTTATAAATACGTAAAGATGGTAGAAGTCTTACGATGGAGCAGTCGCGAATGGAGCGGCCGAAAGCGATGTCGTTGGGGACGGCGCACGGGGTGAGGGGGGAGCCGACGACGTTGAGAAGAAGCTGCAACTCGGCGGTGCGGCCGGTGAGCTGGGGCGGGGAGTCGGTAGCCTTGTCGAAGGCCTGTGCCTTGAGCCAGTTCCTCATGTTCTGCCACTTGGAAACGCCGGCGCCCGCCCCGGCGAACATCTCCTCGGGGATGGGCACCTCGAGCACGGTATCGAGGCCATCCTCGCGGTCGAGGTTGGGGCAGAGCTTCCTCATGTAGTGGTGGTGGTGGCGGTGGTGGTGGTGGAAAAGGGAGGCAAGGGGGGCAGAGAGAAGCGGGCTCTCAGGGAAGGCCCACCTTCCCTCCACCCGGGCGCAGGCTAACGGCTTTGTTGTTGGACGGAGGCACGGAAGAGGAGGAGGGAGGGGCAGGCATTTTGGGGTTGGCCGCGACCAAGACAGGCCTCTCCTTGCTTGTAGACGGCTTGTGGGTTGCTTTCCTCCTCCAACCTATTTTCCCGGGGGTGCCATGGCTCTCAGGGAAATCACACGGTATATTTTTACGTGGCTTTTTACTGGCCCACCTCTTGGTGCTATGGCTCACGGAAAACTTTGTTAATTGCTCCATGTTTCTAGGAACAAATTGCAGGCAAAATATATTAAAAAAAAAAGATAAAATTATACTTTTGATCCTTAAACTTTCACTCAAAATTTATTTTTGATGTTAAAAATTTTGATTGTTAAATTTATAAAAATATTATATTTCTGACATTTTATTACATAAAATCGATTAAAATTAAAAAAATATGCAAATATGTGAACTAATTGACAGGACGACATAACAGCTATTCTATCATTTTTTCATTAATATGACACATTAGGAGGTTAACATTCTTGAAATATGAAGAACTAAAGTGTAACAACTAGAAGTTTGAATACCAAAATGAATTTTGATTGAAAGTTCAGAGACCAAAAGTATATTTTTGTCACAAAAAAAATATCAACATAATATATATATATATATATATATTAGTTCATTTGCTTTATCAAATAATATTTTAGTTTTATAATTTTTTTCTCCATAATTTATATTTCTTGAATTCACCTAACCTCATCAGAGGACTGTAGGTAATTTGTATATTTTGCAGTGTATTCAATTCAAGAGTTGCAACAAGGTGATGCATTCTTGCTGCTTGTTGTTCTCATCTTATGCAACCTGATTTTTTTTTGTTACTTACGGATGCTTCATCATTATTTAAACTTCAATTTGCTCATTTAAGTTTGATGTCTTTTATAAAATTGCATCCGAATTAATATGTTTTTCTTATCTTTCATTTTTGCTTGAAATGTACATTTTGACAATTATGCTTTTCCTTGGATCAAGGAAGCTGCCATATTTGAGTTTATTTTAGTATAGATTCATTTTATTTTTGGTAGATGATACAGATCTATTTCTATGATCCAAGAGATTGGCTTCAACTCTATTAACTAAAATTTTTCTTGGATGCATGCCGGTACATATACAAAATAAAATTTTAATTTCAAATTAATTAGAATCGATTATATGATTTTTTTCCTTTAATTTATTTTAGAATATTTTTTAATATAAAGACATACATACATATATTTATACAAATGCACATATACATACATATGCATGCAATAAAGATACACACATGCATACATGTGTGTGTATATATAGCCTTGTATTCAATTGAAAGATGGATGAGTCCACGTACTGTTCATCTAGTGTGTGGCGGTCTTCAATAGGCACATGATTAGGAATTAGTAGTTAGAGCGATTGAATTATACTCTTAAAATATTTTTATAATCTTCTAAAAACTTCTTTTGCTATGGAATGGAGTCATTTCATGCATATTTGGATGGCTATCATATGTCGTATCTTAAACATAGACAGTTATCCCTCATCCACAATTCATACCTGTTTAGCACCTAATAAATTTTTTCTATTTTCTAAGTATATCACAACTGTTCGCACTTGAGATAAAAAGCATGATGGCTATTTAAATATACATGGTACTTTATGATATAAAGCTTGTGCCATGCATAATCTATGCCTTTGTTGCTATAACTTGGCATTTGGATCAGAAAGCTTTGTATCCCCCAAGAAGATATTTTGTTTGGAGTTTTATATGCCAATTTGAGAAGGTTAAGAGGCCAGCTCAGCAAGCACCGGTCCGCATGGTTTCCCCGATCCTTTTTTATCAGAAATATTTGGATGTGAATGAAATGATTTGTTTTTCAAAAATTTTATGATGGAAATTTAAATTTGGAATCGGTTGACTATGCTTATATTGTTTTGATACCCTAAAAAGACCTACCAGTTTTCTAAATGGTACTTTTAAATTATCACTAAAGTCTTAGCAAATAGATGGAAGCTTCCTATAAACTCCTTAATTGATCCTTATTGATACCATGGATGATTTTAGTTGCTCTAAGGAAGAGATAGTGGTGGTCAAAATTGATTTGGAGAAAGGTTGGAACATAGCTGTGGTTCTTTGTATTTAAATAGTGCAGTTCTCCTAGTCTCTCTCCTTATTTTTTTACCACCACCTTAACCTTCGTCTAATTCTCAAGAGATGATGGCTAAGAAAAAATAGGAGAGAGAGAGAGATAGAGAGAAAACCACACTGTCCGATTAAAGCACCGCACCTGAGTTTTATTTTTTAAGAAAAATTAATGATAAAGTTATATTAAAAGTTTTTGTTTGGCTTTTCTTGTTAGCTGCGAGACAACTATAAGATTAAGGTATGCGTTGAGCATGCAAATTTGCTGTTTTACTTGATAAGCAATTAAGGCGATAGTATAAATTTAGAAGAATTTTGAGGCAAGGCAAATCTTTATTGTCTGCCTTCTATTCTTATTTCTAAAGTCTTTTCTAGAATGATTCATCTTTCTATACAAAATTATTTGCTTCAAGCTATTAGCCTTAGGAATTGTGGTATTTATGATTGTAAATAGTTTTGATTGGATTCAAACTTTTAATCTCTGATAGGTCATGAATTTAAGTAATATTTTTTGGCTAATCTTTCTAAGGTTAGTTGAATGGGAACAATAATCATTTACTCCTAACTCTTTTTATAAGTTTCTTAATTTTTGAGAAATTTTAACTCTGGAAACTTGTAATTTATGGAAAACAAGAGTTCCAGGAAAGGTTAAATTCTTTTGCTGATTGGCTGTTTGAAGAAGAATTGTATTTGTGGAGAATTTGACAGAGGGGTTGGCCATATGGGGAGAGATGATTTTTTTCACCATCAGAAAGCAGAAGATGTAGTGGAATATTTGTTATTGGAATGCAGTTTTACCAAGCAAACATGGAAAATTGCATCATTGATTCCCGTTGGATCTCCCAAGTAAAGCTCTTAAATAAAACCAGTTTCTCTTTCTATGGCTATTCGGTAGAGATTATGGTTTCAGAGGAATGACTGGATTTTCAGAAGATTTTCGAAATCTCTATCCCAAATTCTGTATGATATTAGATTTTCTTGAAAATAATGGAGTTTGGTTGCTGGTGCTAAGCATGTGTTTTCATTAGACAATTTTTGATCCTAGTTGCATTCATGTTATATCTCATGAAATGAATTATGGGGAAGCCCTTTCTCTCTCAAAACTTGTATTGAGATATTGGTAATTTTAAGATACTAAATATATTCCTATTTGCATTAAATAAAGATAAGTAAGGATACAAATTTTCAGGGTGTTAAATTTTTTTCTTCTTTTCATTAGCCTTCACAAGTCGAAGGTAAATGAAGGTTAGACTAACTGTCATCACCATTCATCCCCATTGCCAAATCTATATAATGTGATCAAATGTAAAAGCTGTATGCATGGTTGCTGTGGAAGTTGTCACAAAAATAAACTGGATTCCTCTTCTCTCTTTTTTTTTTTTTTGATTTTTTTTGCCCTCTCCAAGAAGCCAGTTTAAGAGGATAGGTTCATTAAATATCTCAGCGCTGCAGCTGCTGCTTGTTGACCTCATTCGCCTGTCCAAATCTAGATTGAACTTTCAAGGAGAGAATCTAATGCTATTCGATTTCTCACTGACTTGATTGCTCCCTTTAGGCTATCAAGAACAGCTGACATGACAGCTTATCATGAGTGATATATTCTCAATTAGTTCTCTCTACGTATTTCTAAATTATGAAGATATAATATACTCATTATATTAAATTGTTTTGTTTGAAAAGCAACAATTCTGCTAAAGCATAAGATTTTCTTATGGTTAGCAATAAAAAATTACTTTCTGAGGTATTGGTAAAGAAGGGTAGCTGGTAAGTAATAGTTGTTGTCTCTTTGGTGCTTTTTCGAAATCAATAGTCACTTATTTTTAGGATACCCTTTTGCAAAAAAATCTAGCGTTCTATAATTAAAATCTTTAATCTTAGAAAAAGGTCAGCAAAGTTTCAAGACCTTTGGTAGAATTGAAGGATTAGATATACTTGAGCCAACATGAGAAGAGTATGGGATCAATTAGTGAGCCCGATTTACCACTAGTTATGGACTGAAAGAAACTTAAGAGTATTTCTTTAGAAAAGATCATCCTATATTTCTGTTCATTTTAAAGGCTTCCTCATGTTTTAAGAATGGGCTCATCTCTGCACTTATGAGTTTGCCTCACAGAATTAGCTCTCTGTACTACAGTCTCTTTCTTCTCTTTTAGAATGAGTTGATGAGACATGGGTGCTAGATTATTGTAGCGCTTTTTCATGTAAGGTCCTATATCATTTCCTCCTTTTTTTGTTGTCTTTCTTTTTTTTTCTTTTATAATCTTATACTTTTATGTATTTATCTTATAAATAAATTAATAGAAAAGTTCCATATTTCTCTACCTTCCATTTAAAAAAAAAAAAAACACAATGGTAGAGAGGTAATTCAAAACCTCTTCTGTATGTTTTATCTGTATATTTTTTAATGTAACATTTGTCTCCAAAAATTTTTAGTACAATAGTAGAAAATTCAACGCAACATCTCACGGCCATGGGGTCTACATGATGTTCAAGTTTGTTCATTGAATTTTGGAGGATCTAGCCTTCATTGTTGACTTTTCCTGACCACTTCCGGACCTCAACTGCACTCGAAGAGTCAAGCCAAGGCTTCTTTATATATATATATATATTAATGAAATATATATTTTAAATACTTTTTTAAATATCTTGGAAAGATATTTTGAGATCATAAATTTTGAGGTCATTCAATATCTTTTAAATATTTTTTAAAAGGCCTTGTTTTTCATATGTAAGGCTGGTTAAATGGGATACTAAATGCTTTTTGACGAGTGCCGTACTTGTTAGCAAACCGTTTTGGAAGCTACCTCTCGTTAAGGCATGGGATAAATGGATTCTAGTGTTCACCTAACTCAATATGAGTGCCGTGGGGCACAAAGTTGGAGGCCCTTTTGTTATCCTTTATGGCTCTATCCCCTCCCATCCAACTCATCTTTATGGCCTTATCCTACGGCGACATTCGTTGTATTTGGGGAGCTTCTCAGAAGAAGGCGATTTCAAACTCTGGACCAGCATTGCAGTCATTAAAGCCTTCCCTTGCGTGCCATTGGAGGGTTGTAGGACACACAATGGCAATAATTTTAGGTAGCAACTGGGCTTGGGACCTCTTGATGCCATCATGGGGGGCATGCCCATTTGCACAATGGTGCATGCTTCATTGATTGTTTGGTTGAATTTCTCTGAACTAAATTACTTGAAATATATTTTGGTCATCTCTAGCTTGGATTAGTTTATTTTTCCAGTTAGATTGGATTATATCTTGCAACAGGGTTTAATTATGTTCGGCGTTCACAAAACTGGCAATCATTGAGCAATAGCTTAAGCTTGTCCAGAGTCTGAACTCTATCAAAATGTGTAACACTAAAATGTTTCATCCATTATGACCAGTTTAATGAAGATGAATGCAAAAGATATCTCTAAAGGATGGACCAAAACATCCAACATTGTTAGAACACCTATAATGCCCCTTGCTAATGGTTTAGGTATATACCTAAAATATATTTTTGAGAACCATGAAAAATTTATATCATTTCCTAGTTCTAGGGAAGCCAAATTAGTACCATCAAAGTATAACTTGTGGAAGACAAAACAAGTTTCACATGGTTAATGGATGTAATGCATCTAGGACCTCTAGCAGCTTGTGACTTGGACCATTTGGGAAGGGTACCTCACCTAGAGAAGATGACAAGATGCTTGACTTTTGAAACTTAAAAGGCAGTGGTCCTGTTTGGCTAATATCTGTGTCCTGTGCTTGGTTTACATGCATCTCTAAACTCCCTCTTCCATTTAATGTCATATCATGTGCAACCTAGCCAATGAATTGCCATCATAAATATTAGTTGCAACTCTAATTAGAATACAAGTAAAATGCATGCATAAGAAAGAAAGATAGGAGTTGATGGTTAGATTGCATCTGAACACAAGTCATACAACGAATCCAAGATCAATTAATGGGGCTAGCTCACGTAGATGTCATTCCGGTCACACTGATTCACTTGGATGCAATTTATTGATCCTATCTATGCATGATTAGAAGACTTAGAAAGGGCATACGAGAAA
Source organism: Metroxylon sagu (assembly GCA_017589505.3). Classification (NCBI taxonomy): domain Eukaryota; kingdom Viridiplantae; phylum Streptophyta; class Magnoliopsida; order Arecales; family Arecaceae; genus Metroxylon; species Metroxylon sagu. The sequence goes on from JACVBY030000609.1 coordinate 755,302, forward strand.
AATTTTCAGCCAACTAAATATGCATAAGAAAATGATGATCCTTTGATTCAAATAAGAGAAAAGAATGCTTAGCAAGTAAATTTTACTTAGATAATTGAATCATGCACTAAGAATATGAGAGCCCATACTGATAAATATTTAATTGCACATCAGTTCTAAATACTTATACAGCATCAAAAAGTCTAAATAATACTTTTTTTTATAAGATTTTTTTGGATGGGATCCCTACTTGTGACAAAGAATTTGTCTAAATATTATGTTATATCATTTTTCGTTGAGCTTCTAAGAAGTTTCAATTGTAGATGATGGCTAATGAGATATCCCATCTCTTTTTTTTTAAAAAAAAAATAAATATCAATAAAAAGACATTTTACCTTGTTCCTAAATTTTAAGAATAATAGATAGACTCCATGGCAACTTATGAACTTCAAAAATCTCTTTGTAACCCCAGAGCACATATATTATTGCTGAATAACATAAAATCGACATCTAAACAAGCCCTAAATGTAAGACCATTCACAGTGTGCCAATTTATTAAGTTGGCTAAAACATGCTACAAGGTCACATGGAACCCATACCCACTTCTAATCTTGGCTCCAGTGTATAATAACATGGCTTGCAACCAAACACAGCATTCTTGGCCGCTTTCAGGCGTCAATATTTAGCAAGCACCGGCAAATAAGGGAAGCGAATCAAAGGAAAAATAGAAGCTTGTGGTTGAGTGGGCGTGGCGGTCGGCCGACAAAGCTAAGATCAAGATCATGGCGCTCGCGGCGGTCCCAATTCCGCTGCGGGCTGGACTCTTTGAGCTCGGATTCGGTGGCGCCTTCCGGACTTTGGCCCCGCTTGCCGTTTGACTGACTGCTTGATGCTCTCTAGAGAGTATATTCCATTCACTCCAATCAATCGATTCCCTTCAAGGGACGAGGAGAGATCTTTTTTCATGTTTAAATATTCTGCTTTCCTTTTTTGTTTTTTGTTTTTTGTTTTGGGAAGCTGATCCGATGCAATATAAATGGATGAGGATCAGCTCTTCTTTTACTCGCGGAACTTCTCGGTCTTTCTTGGAGACAAGTCCTTCAGGTTGGTTCTCTTTGTTCTCTTAATTCTTGGTTTCTAGTTATGTGTTTTTTGAATCATATAGTCAGTGATTGGAAAGGTGAGTTAGGGTTCTTTGCTTTCAGCTTTGCCTTTGTCAAAAGACTGTTTTTTGACAACTCTATTCTTTTTCTTATTTAACATGGAGTGACTACTGGGTATTGGAGCTATACTGGATGATAAATTGATTTTAGAGGCCTAATTCTTGGAAGATATTTCTTTTATATATATTTATAGATTTGATGATTGCAGGTTTTTGGACATGATGAGGTGTTATGCGGGGTTTTTGTCGGTGATTTTAAGCATATTTAGCTATGCAGCAGCGACGCATAGTGGGGAACAACCCCTCTCGAGAATCGCCATTCACAGAACTACATTGGCCATTCATGATTCAGCCTACATCAAAGCCTATCCCATGGTTCTTGGTTTGAAGGTAAATATATAGATTTGAGATTCTCTTTATGGGATTTTTTTAATGGTTTGGAAGCTGTATGCTCATTGTAAAATAGAACCAGAAAAGTAATTGTTCAGAATGGGGATTGGAATTTTTCAGATATAGAAAGCTAATGGAACTTAAACAAAAATTTTTAGGATGGTTCAGGATGTGTTCAAATGTCACTTATAGTTTTGCTTGCCATCTCACAAACTAATGGAGGGAAGGGCAAATATGATAATTACCTCTTTCTTCTTCTTCTTCTTCTTCTTCTTTTTTCCAATTCAAAATGCCTATGTGCAAATGAATGTGTTGCTGGATAAAGAAGAATTCCATTATTTGACTCAGATCAAGTCTAGGACAGACCTAGTTACATGAAATCTGATGAAGAAAGATCCTTGGATGACTAAAAGTGAAACACAAGTACCAGATCCTTAGATGACTAAAAGTAAAACACAAGTACCTGCACCCTGTCAAAAAATCATGCTAAGATCGAAAGGCTCATTCCTTTGGGGATAATTTAAACATAGAAGTCAATATGTATGCTTGAGCTTGATACAAAATGCATCAAAGATTATAGGTTGCTGCTGGATAAAAATCAGATCAGATTAAGTTGGAATTCATCTTGTGGACTAGTTGATGGTAATGTCTTGTTTCGCAGAGAATGATCCCCATTTAGGGCTTTATTTCTGCTTCCATCCTAGATCAAGCTACCCATCACACTTGCAATAGCTCTCAGTTAATTTGGCTTCACTGGAGAATTTACCATCCTTTAAAGCCCTCCCAAGGTCATAGACCCTCACCACACATTGAGGGCACCAAATTTTGGCCATGGGGCCAAAATGTGTTATGAGAGTTGATCCTTCTACTATGTTATGGTCAATTCTGCAACAGATTTTTGTGAGCCTCTCTGGATTTTATTGTGATGGTTCAAGATTATGTGGTGCAAGGCTTTTAGCAACTTGACCATGAGTACCAGGAATAACTCATGATACCCCCTTTACCTGTCTCTGATACCTGTAAGCCACCACACTCTGTAATGCACGAAAGAAGAAGCAATACAAACTCCATGAACATGTTTTCTAACCATTGGTTTGGATCATTAAACCCAACAAAACATCGCCACTCTTGTCTTGTTTTGCAATTTGTTAAGTAATTCCCTTGATGATTGAGATAAGTAGGCAGCTTTTGGAGATTTTACTGTCTAAATCAAACTTCCTTGGATTTCTCCAATTCAGGCATTTAATTTAATTTTTTATTTTTTATACATGTCTTTTAAGGAAATGTTTTGGTTCCTAATGGGATTTAAAAAGGTTTGTAGCAAAAGAGAAATGGAAAAATTCCATGCAATCTCAATAGTTGATGGAAAGTACAAGAGTATGATTTTGTTATTAAGTATTTTAATTAAAATTTTAATCCTGACCCATAAATTATTTTTGTCTTGTTACAGGGGCAAAGTAGTGAGTGGGTGACTTTAGATTATAGCAATTCCAATCCATCAAATAGTGATTGGATTGGAGTCTTTTCTCCCGCAAATTTCAGGTGATAGTACTTCCTGATTATAGATTGACTATTTTCCATTAACTTAATTCTCTCATGATGCAAAAAAAAAGGATATGAACATATCTCATTCACTATCTATTTTAGATCTAGTGGTTTAGAACTTAAAACAAAAATGGTATTTTGTCTGTTTTTTTTTTTTTCCTGAGTTTTACCTTCAAGGTTCTTGTTGCAGGAAAAGAGTGCCTATTTAATATTATAGATTTATATCTTTTTAAACATGGTTCCATCACATAAGAGGATGGTGAAGAAAAATTCATAATGCTAGAGCTTCCAAAACATATTAAATTATTTTGATGGTCTAATAAAAAAATTTCTCTGACATGATGCATTATTGACCTTTCAGTGCATCAACCTGTGAGCAAGAAAATGAGAAAGAATATCCTCCACTGCTATGTACGGCCCCTATTAAGGTCCATATTTACTCCACCATACCGGATCCATCTCCTGAAGTATAAAAAATAAATGTTTACAGTGCTATTTTGAAGAGGCAACCATAGCAGATTTTGAAAGCTTATTCTTATTCTGCAGTATCAATATGCCAATTACACAAGTCATGAGTATAGCAAGACTGGAAAGGGGTCATTGAAGCTTCAACTGATCAATCAAAGAGCAGATTTCTCTTTTGCATTATTTTCTGGTGGTCTCTCAAATGTATGTTTCCAAAGTGACCTTTTGATTTGTATATACATTCATACTTTTTTCTTTTGCAAGATTACAGCTTATTAGTGCATTTATGCTTATAATCTTTGTGTTATCAAAACCACTGGCACAAAACCCATAGAGTTATTGCTGTCTGCATATTATTCCTATTTTCTCAAGATTATGCATCGTATCTGAAGAAATTGCATAAAGATAGCACAAGAATTGAATGAAAAGTAGGTAGTGATATCTTATTTTGCAATCTTGTTATGAAATATCTAGAAGGGAAAATTCTAGCTAATTGTTAAGCGATAAAGAAGTGATTATGACTTCTTAAGCACAACACATATGCATATATGCACAGACCTCGTAGGATACACTTGCAGATGCATGCATGCACTCTGAATAGTCATCGATCTGTTTATCTGTCATGACATAATCACAGTGTCACTTTCATTTTCACAATATATTTAATTTTTTTTTGTATAATTTTAAAGCAAGAAAAGTGATTCACGCTGATGTGAGAGGAAATTTCTTTGTATAACAGCCAAAGTTGATTACTGTCTCAAATACAGTGGCTTTTGCAAATCCAAAAGCACCTGTTTACCCAAGGCTAGCTCAAGGAAAATCTTGGAATGAAGTAAGGTTTCTTCCACCCCTGTTGTCTCCCTCTTTTTTATTTTTCCTTTGGTTTTTTGGTTGTAAACTGAATAAGGTGTTTGGTACAGGTAATCTCTTTCTTGTTAAGTTTTATATCTAGAGTTTTTTGGTTAGATTTCTGTTCGATTTTCAAGTTTTGTATATTTTTCAGTCCATCTGAAAATACATAACTGCATGGTATAGTAAGTACATAACTTTCTTCTTATGGCATTTTCCCCACAGTTCTGATAAAATCCATCACTAGAAAGATGATGTGAATGGAAATATTATTAAAAGTAACCTAACCTATTAATATCTGATGCTACGAACTAAAGTATAGAGATACCCCATTCATTGTAGAATGGTTGTGAGTCTTGACAGCAGTCATATAACCATGGAAATGGAACCCATAAGCTTTTAGTTAATGTCAGTAAATGCCACTGTATTTCTTATTTAGCATGTAAGGTGTCGTGATGCTGCTTCCTCTGTCATGGTGTTGCTATTGGATTTTATGATTAAATGCATAATTCTGATAATGTGATGAAGGCCCATAATCATATCATATGTAATACTGCACATGACACAAGTAATGCAAGTGACTTAGTAGAAAGGGATACATGGTCAATAGATGGAACTCATCCCATCGAGGATTAAAATATTAATTAGCAGTTGTAATGCACATAAGTAATTCAAGAGGAGTATTTAGTGGATGTGTTTGAGTTCAGCATCCAGCAAAATAGTACATGGCATAGCAATGCACATGATTAGCTCGACAGAAAGGAGTAGTTGACGCATGGCTGTGATACATTAATGTGACAGTTGTACATGGCACATGAAATGCACATGACTGATTCAAAGAATATTTGATAGATAGTTGCCATCCTCATTACCAAGTGAAATGTTTGGGATGAAATTTATTTCCTTTTTCTTCATGGTGGATTCATTTTAATTCATGTGACATGATAAATTAACTCTTTTGATTTGTTGATGTACTTCTATTTTTCTCTTCAAGAGAAAGTTATATCAGATATATTTTTATGAAAAAAAAAAGAATGCTTTTGCAATGGCTAGGCCTGCCTGTCTGCAGGAGCATTCCCACTGTGGAGATGAGATGAAAATAGAAGCCTGCTTTTCTAAAATTTCTTTTCTTCCTTTGACATCTTTCTCAATTTTCATTTTAACAAAATAAAAGAAATGAGCTACTAGAAATTAAATATAATCTGTGTTCACAAAGATGAACATGAAAAGATGTTTGTCATTGTTTTTAGTTATTTATAATTGCATGTGGTTCTCTGTTTCTCCAGTCCTTTTAAAGATCCTGACTGTGGGTAGATATGATAACCAGATGGCTGTAACCTGGACAAGCGGATATGATATAAATGAGGCTACACCTTTTGTTGAGTGGGGTGTGGAAGGAGGTCCCCAAATGCGTTCCCCCGCTGGGACATTGACTTTCGGTCAGAACAGCATGTGTGGTAAGCATTTTCTTCCTTTACAAATAGTAGATCATAAATTCATCATAATTTCTCAAATTCAATCAGTTGGAAAATTAGTTCAATATAAAGTGGCAAATATCTTTGTGCATGTCCTAATGACTAATTAGCAAGAAAAGTACGGCAGTCATGGGGTGTTTCATGATCATTGTTTGATGATAGCCTTTCCATGTCATCTGTTCAATGATTTAAAAATATTGCATGTCAAAAAAGTTGCAGCCATGAATGCGAACTAATCCTTGTTTTAACTTTCATTTTATATGCCAAAATGAGTCATATTACATTGTATAATTCAGATTTTTGTTACAATTCATCATATAATTCAGATTTCATTTTATCATCTCTAAGTTATAGTGGGAGCCACACATGTTCATTTCTAAGTTGTCTGTCGCATCTCTTTGGGCTGAGAGTACATTGGTTGGAGGTTTTTTATAAGGATTCCAAATATCTTAGCGTGATGCAATTGTGACATTGCTGCAGTTATAGTTTCTAGGAGGTTTGGGAGAGATCTTAGCTACACATGGCTCTTCCTCTAATGCAAAAGTGATGCAATGAGAACTTAGTCTTCTTTGTAGCTGTTCTACTTAAATCATATTTATTTGTAGCTGGTATTAAAGCAATGTCTTCAAGAATCTGACTTCTAGGGGTTGACCAAGAGCAGAACCTTGACAAGAAGAATGTGATCACTGTAGGTGAAATTTTGAGCAACTTAGAAGTCATGGAAATGAAAGTTCCTGTTTCATTATCTTAATGAAGCTGATTGGGTCTTGCCCAGTTCTTCTGTCAAACAATTAAAAAAAAGGAGAAGGACCATCAAAGCACAGTGGCATAGTCCATCAAGCATCTTGAGAAGAAGAACATCAAACATTTAAATGACTCAGCTTCTGTTCATTTTCCTTCCTCCCCTTTGTTATATTTTGTTTTTTTATCACTTAAAAGTTTTTTTTTTATAAAAAAAAAAAAAACCGTGAAATGCCTGATGTTTCACCATCTTACCAATGCCCCTCATAAGAAGAGTTTTATAATTTTGTCTTTTGAATATGCCAGTCTGATTACATTTTGACATTCTCCAAGCATTTGAACTTAGAATTCCTCTATATTTATGCATTGTAGAAAAATATTTAAAACTCGTGATTGAAAAGGAAACCACAATGTATTGACCTAAGATGATTTTCCTGAGGGGTAACAACTACAGAGATTGTTATTAATATCCTCTACATGCTCTTTTGAGTTATATTTATGTGGCTCTACATTCTGAAGATGGAAACTCAATGCAGCATACCATGGATCTTATAATTAATCCAAAGTTTACCTATCATATTTTGCAGGTTCACCTGCAAGAACAGTGGGATGGCGTGATCCTGGTTTCATACATACAAGTTTTCTAAAAGACTTGTGGCCAAATATGAAGTATCTAACTTATTCTACTGTTTGTTTCTATGTATTTGGAGCTTATCTATAGTTATCTTACCGTGCAAGTTCAGCAGAATGATTCTATAGTTGTTGTCATTCTATTGGACTCTGAAAATTAATGATTTCTTCTAGGAGTTGTCTTATGAGGCTTAATATTCTTATATGACAATGTTGCAGGTATACATACAGGCTTGGGCATGGATTATTTAATGGTTCTTACGTTTGGAGTCGGTCATACAGTTTTCGAGCATCTCCATACCCCGGTCAAGACTCTTTACAGCGTGTTGTCATCTTTGGTGACTTGGGAACGGTCAGAAGTTTTCTTTTAGCTTCACTCTACAATTGTACCCAACATATCTTCGTGCCTGCTTTGTATCCTATTATATTTTTTCCTTTTTTGGTACCAATCTTGTTCTTCGGTATGTTAAGGCTTCGTTACTCCTTTCTCCATATATTGATTTGCTTTTTGTTTATGTTTTATGAGCCCAATGCTTTCTTTTCTTGAATAAAGTATATGATACTGTGTATTCTCAAAATATGAAATTTTTAGAGAATGGTCAGAATGAGTTTCAAAACTTAGGAAAATTATCATTTAGATGGAGATATTGTAAAAGTAAAATGTATAAAAACAGTTGACTTTAGATCTACTATGTGAAGAAACTACTATGCACTGAAGATATTTCATGGATCTGGTGTACTATATTTTGGCACATGAAGCTTTCATTGATCACTGGTGTAGGGATTGAAGGTATGCTAGAAGGTGGGAATGATTAAGTGGCAGTCAGCCAGAGAGCCAGCGATGAAACGTAGGACTAGAGGCAGCCACATTCATGGACACGTTTTGATGTGGTATGAACCTACATGATAGGACTAGGAAGAGTGGAACTAAAAGCTCATTTAAGTCAATGACCGCCAATGGGTGGCTTGAGTGGGGGCTAGTTAAAACAAAAACTGATTCTCTTGTCTTCATGGATGATATAGAAAGTTTACCGGGAGAGGGAAGAGCATGATAGGAATGATGCAGTATATTAGTCACAGATTCCTGAAAGCATCATGACCATTGAAAAGATGGAAGGTTTAATAACAAAACAGATCATAAGTCAATTAAAGTTACATTGGAAAAAGTAAAATATGCTACATAGTATAATAGTTAAGAAAGCATGATAGAAGACTATTTTAAGAGGAAACAAATCTAAGAAAAGCATTAGGTGAAGGGATGAGGGAAAAATGTTCATAGAAGATTTAGAAAAAATGCAACCAACAGATAGATGGTTGGGAGTGGGAGGGATTAGATTAGAGGGTGGGACTTGGTATTGAGATTTAGTGGCATAAAGCAGTTGGCAGGGATGGACGTTACTTGTATAAACGCCTCTTCTCTCTCATCAAGAGTGGAACCATTCACCTTGAGCCGTTACTTCCACAACATGTATGGTAGCAGCTATTCCAAGCCCCATTTTTTGGTCTTTTACCTCATTAAACTAGTAGCATATCCACATATTTGCCTCTTTTCTATATAAATGAATTACCAAGTGTCCTTCAATGTCATCCAGTGCTTCTTTCTGGATGATTTCAATGCGATCTACTGCAGCTGTTGTGTTTCATCATTATCATTGATGTCAACCTTCCATCCAGTGAATCTTCCACTTTTTGGATCTGCCTGATCTCATTTATCATAGCATGCGCGCACTTCTAATTCAATAACCTTTTCCCTCCTGTAACCACTTGCTTGGCGCATGGTTGCCTATTGCCAATAACAATAGCCAGTTCCACATGATTGGATCAAAAAATTTTATCAGGACCACATTATCAATGCTGTGCTTTTTATTACTATAAGTTACTTCGCCTTTTGATGATGTTATCAGAATCACATTTCCAATACATTGCTAAATTGATTTTTTCAATAATGAGTTAACAATTGTCTAGTTTAAATCATGTGATCAGGTAAAAAAGGTGTCATGTTCTCCACTCATAGAAATATTAGTGGAAAATGGAAATTGTTTTAACATATCATCACAAGTGCTCTTTCTGGATGCTGTTTCAGGCAGAAGCAGATGGTTCCAATGAATACAATAATTTTCAGCCAGGCTCGCTGAACACTACTTACCAGCTAGTCAAGGACCTGAACAACATAGATATGGTTATCCACATTGGAGATATATGCTATGCAAATGGATACATATCACAGTGGGATCAATTTACATCACAAATTGAACCCATTGCTTCTGCAGTGCCTTATATGATTGGAAGGTTAGTCTCATTAGTTCACTATTCGTTATAATATTTTCGAATATCATTGTCTTGTTAGCACGGCAAATAACATTTGAGGATGTTTTCCTTACAGTGGTAATCATGAGCGTGATTGGCCTGGAACAGGATCCTTCTATGGCAATAAGGATTCAGGTGGAGAATGTGGCGTACTAGCTGAAACAATGTTTTATGTTCCTGCAGAGAATCGGGCAAAATTTTGGTTAGTGACTCGAAAATGCAGCTTTGCTGAATTTATTTTATCATATAGTTTTTATCGATTTAGAGAAAGCATATGATAGGATCTCTAAAAAAATCTTATAGTGTATGCTAAAAAACAAAGGAGTACCTATTAGGTATATTAACATAATAAAAAATATGTATGATGGGGCAATTACTAGTGTAAGAACTGTTAGTGGTAATACTAGTGAATTTTCTACTACAGTAGGGTTACATCGGGGATATGCTCTTAGTCCTTATCTTTTTGTTTTAGTTATATATGAGCTTATTAGACATATTCAGGATGATATTCGATGGTGCATGTTATTTGTAGATAATATAGTAGTAGTAGATGAAAGTAAGGCTGGAGTTAATCGTAAGTTAGGAATAAAGTGAAATGCATTAGAATCTAAAGGTTTTAGGTTAAGTAGAATAAAGACAGAATATATGAAATGCAATTTTAATACAATTAGAAATGAAGATGAATATAGAATACAAAGTGAAAACCATGAAATTATTAAAAATGATCATTTTTGTTATTTAGGATCGATTATTCATAAGGAGAATTTGAGGATGATGTTGTTCATAGGATTAAAGTAGGTTGGATAAAATGGAGAAGTGCAATTGGAATATTATGTGATCGTAGAGTACCTACCAAGTTGAAGAAAAAATTATAGGATAGTCATAAGACCATTTATGTTTTATAGCACAAAATATTGGGCAGTTAGAAAAATACACATATATAAGATGAATGTAGCAGAAATGAGAATGTTAAGATGGATGTATGGTAATATAAGAAAAAATAGAATAAGAAATGAAACCATTTGTAAAAAGATAGAGACAGCTCCAATCGAGGATAAATTAAGGAAAGAACGACTTAAATTATTTAGACATGTGCAATGTATACCTAGAGATGCACCTGTGCGGAAGAGTGACTTGATACATGTAGAGAAAAAAAGTGGTAGAGATATATCGAAAATCACATGAAAGAAAGTGATAAATAAAGATTTAAAATTTTTGCATCTTACAAAAAATATGATTCAGAACAGAGCTGAATGAAGAAAAATGATTCATGTAGCCAATCCCAACTAGTTTGGAATCAAGGCTTTGTTGTTGTTGTTATTGTCCTCTCTGCCAAGATATAGCATTTGCTGCTATAAGTTCCATAATTTTAGTTGTTTAATGAAAGGTTTTAAATCCCCATGAAATGGGATCATTCTAGTGGGACTATAGTAAGACAGTCTCTTTCAAACACTTGGGATGGTAATCCATTCCATTGGATGTCTGGCCAGAATTTGAAATCATGGTTTAATATAGTGTTGTTGAATCGCTTGATTCAATTAGTGAACTCTCATGGATCAAGTAACCAATCATTCAGCCAAGCAACCGATCATTCATTGAAAGCTATGAAATAATCAAAGTTTCTTTTTAGTTGCATCAAGAAAAGGCTGCCATGTAAGTGTCATTTTGGCCAGTATTTTGATTATCTTAAGCATCATTATTTTGCATGAATATAATATAGAATTTATAGTTGTTAAATAGTCTATTTGGGCTTGATTTATCAAGCATCGCCGTTGAATGACAATTCTCTCACAATTTCATTGTGCAAATCTATGATGGAGAGTGGGTTCTCTTCAACGTCGTAGAGCATTGCACTGTAAATTCCATGTTTTTCTTCTTGCTTTTGATTTGTAAGCGCCTTATAGATCAAAGACATGGTATTGACTGATTGTTGTGTTGCATTGGTAGTATAGTTATAATCAAGGTTTTAAATCTTATGGAGTCGAGTTATCTTATTTTCTCCATGGAACGAGAAGCCCCATCATACCGCTCTATCCCAATGGCTGTTATCCAATGGGTACCCCATCTTCCCTTTTTCTTTTCCTTTATTTCTTTTTTTTTTTTTGTTTTTCCTTTCCTTCATTGCTTTCTCTCTTTTTTTCCTTTTCTTCTTTTGTTTCTTTCCATCTTATCTTCTTCCTTTCTTTTTTTTTTTTTTTTTTCATTTTTTCAGTCCCCTTTCCTTTTTTTTCTCCCTTTATTTCTTTCTTTCTTCTTTCCTTTGTTTCCTTTTTTTCTCCCTTTATTTCTTTCTTTCCTTTTTTTTTTTTTTCTCCCTTTATTTTCTTTCTTTCCTTTCCCTTTCTTCTTTCCCTACATAGGTGGGTTTCAGAGTCCCGCCCCTATCCTAATCCTATTTTTTCATAGGAAAAAGACTTGACAACCAAGATGCCTCATGTCCCACCGAGATTTAAAACCTTAGCTATACTAAAGTTGGTGTAACTTTTACCATCGTAATACCCTCTACTTATAATATTGAACTATATAAAATTCTGAGCATCATGATATCCACTTACATTGTAACATTTGGTTTCTATAGCCAAATAATCCATCTTAAAATTTCTTGTTACTTTTGTTATCATCAGGTACTCAACAGATTACGGTATGTTTCGCTTCTGTATAGCTGACACCGAGCATGACTGGAGACCGGGGACTGAGCAGTATAAATTCATTGAGCACTGCCTAGCATCAGTTGATAGACAAAAACAGCCATGGCTGATCTTCCTTGCTCATCGGGTTCTTGGTTATTCCTCTGCAGCATTCTATGGTGTGGAAGGATCCTTTGAGGAGCCAATGGGAAGAGAGGGCCTTCAAGAGCTTTGGCAGAAGTATAAGGTTGATATTGCCTTCTATGGTCATGTTCACAACTATGAAAGAACATGTCCAATTTACCAGGTAAAAATGTTTCCAGCAATTCAGCATTCTCTTTTGTAATCTTTTCCTAGCCCATGATAGCATGAACGCAAATCCTTTCTACCAGCATTGGTTATTTTCAACTCTATTAACCTCTTAGAATTACTGTTTCATTCATTTTATTCTTCCTGTGAGAAGCTGACGGCTTCATAAATCTCTTCACCTCTTCTCTTACCAATTTTCCTTTCTTTTTTCTTTTTTTTTTTTTTTGTTTTGTTTCCTTAATTGTACTCAGCAGCATGTATTTCACAGACAATATATTGAGACCTTGATCAAAATTTCTTCCTTTGGTTGCAGAATAATTGCGTGCGCAATGCATCACACCATTACAGTGGTCCCTTTGCAGCAACCACCCATGTAGTTGTTGGAGGTGGAGGTGCCAGCCTTGCCACTTTCTCCCCACTTCGAACGCTATGGAGCTATTTTCAAGATTTTGACTTTGGATTTGTGAAACTCACTGCTTTCAACCATTCTTCACTGTTGTTTGAGTACAAGAGAAGCAGCAATGGAATGGTCTATGACCACTTCACGATCTCACGTGATTATCGTGACGTCTTAGTTTGCACTGTTGACAGTTGCTATAGGACTACACTGGCTTCTTGAGTCAGCCTATGAAATGTACTAGTAAATGTATTGCTTAGCACGGAGGGCTGTTGTTTGATTACAGGATCCTGCTTATAGATGGTTTGCTATCTCAATACTGGTGGAATTGCTAATAGATCGATCATATGCTGCCAGTTCTAAATTGTGTTAAATTCTCACCAACTTCATCTTTTTGTCTTGTCAATGTAAGTTGCATCTTCTAGTAATTTTCCATCTTAGAGAACAACAGAAACTTTAGGTCCAGTGGGATAGGATCCCCAGCCAGCAGAGCCTTTGCTCCATCAGTGTACAATAAGCATCTTTGACAGGGCCAAGGTTCCAATGCAAAACTTATATAACTACTGCCATAACAATTTGATACACTGCATAAAAGCTCATCCAGTTAAAGACAAAAATTAGATTAGTCATCAACTGAAACAATAACAACAACAAGATCTTAATCCTAAGCTGAACTAAAGGTAAATTTATCTTTAATGATATATCTACCTTGCTTGGTTACTTTAATGGGCGCACTAATTCCAAGTGTATTGCTCATAGCCTATCAAAGCTCTGCCAGCAATAGCACGTCTTCATCATCATGCTAGCTGCCACTTGCATGAAGACTCAAGTGCACCAAGTTACAAAATTATAACCTAAAGAGAGGACTGATTAGCATCATCTAATCAAGCTAATGCCAGGTTGTTACTCACCTAAAAGAAGGCGTTCCAGCGTTCGAGATTCTCACCATTATAAGTTTCATGAAAGGTTAGAATTAGATATACACAAACTTATCTTCGTATACTGAAAGGTAGTTTTCATGTTCTATGAGCAAACATTATGGTAACATGCAAACCATTTGTAGTACTCCTTGGCTTTCAATTGAAACTATTATCATGAGTTATAGCATCTATTTCGACAGTTAGTCCATCAAACATTCTTCTCTCAATCAAGCACACGTGCTGCCGCACATGTTGCATTATCCGAGGCCATGGACGGTCACACCGATCTATAAATTATATACTGAAATTTAGTTGGGTCAAACGTCGCAGCGCACTCCAGTAAGAATATTTATGTGGCCAAATAGAATGGCCTAGAGGAGCCATCGAAGCCAGGACCCAGCAACCACCCGACGCCCCGCCACGTTGCACTCGTTTCAATTTAATGCTCTGAATAAACATCGGCGTCGAAAAATCCCTCGTTGGTGATGGTGACGTTCCCCAGTTCCCTAATTCCATTTCATTTCCTTAAATGCAATATTTTGTATTGTTTCTACGTGAATTCACCCAACGTTACAAACTTTGTAGTATTTTAAAAGTGATCCTAGTAACTTCGAATATTTGGTTGATGATATTAATTGAATATTCTTTTGAAAGATTTTATTTTCATTCACCCCTAATCCTTGTTGGCTGGATACGGTGACGGCCGTTCGAATGGTAAATTATAACGGATAAATTGGCCGTACAATGACAAATTTTACGGTGCATAATCTGCAGTTCCGATCTATTTCACCGATTGGAAATCTCCGGCGCACACAGTAAGTAGAAGAAGAGAATAATAGAAGGGAAAACAGGAGGAAAAAAAAAAAATCTCTCTCTCTCTCTCTCTGTCTGTTTTCTTTTTTTTTCTTTTCCTTTTTTTTTTTTTTTTTTTGTCTTCTTTAGGTTTGAATTCCCTCTTAGCTTCCGCTCCTTGATCCGTTTGAAATCTTGGTCAGTTTCGGCTCTCGCCCTTCTTTGGTATGAACCCTAAAGTCTCTCTACTGCTCTCGTTCTTTTTCTTTTTCTTTTGATTTGGAGCTTCTTTGGGCGCTTTGTTGTGATGGATTTCATCCATTGGTGGCAATTTTTTAAAAGCCAAGCACGAATCTTTTCGCTTTATTCGATCACTTTTTATTGCAGTTAATTTTAATAGGTTTGGCACAAAAAGATCAGTGCTGGATTGATGGGGTTTACCTAAAGGCCAGAGCTTTCTTTCCAGTGAAGTCTCTGTTATCAATTCTTAAGGTTTCTGGACATCTGGTTTTATGCGAATTTTTCCATCTATATGGTTCTTTCGGTAATGGCAACGACACTGGTAATACCCCTAGAAGGTCTTTGGCATCGAGGGTTAATGCTCCATTGGAGGGAATGGCTTCTAGTAGGAAGGAGACACTTTGATGAGTTCAGGAGAGCATGCAAGGGACCACAGTGCTCTTTTGAGTTTGTAGCCATGGATTTTCAGAAAAGACAACACTCAGGTAAATGATAAGTTTTCTAATAAATTAAGGTACAAAATGGATAGATTCAGTGATGGCTCTATAATACTTCAAAAATAATCTCACATCGAATAGAAAAAAAAATGTGTTATGTACTTATAACTCAAGCTCACCTACTATTAATTAACTTTTACTCGAATTTTTAAGTCACGTGATTTCAACGAAATATATTATGTGCTTATAATTTAAGTTCACCTACTACCAATTAACTTCCACTTAAGTTTTTGGGTTATATGGTTTCGATCTGCTAACAGATTAATTAAATCAGCAAATGGACTACCAAATAACTTTCCCTCGAGTTAATTAACTTCTACTCGAGTTTTTAGATCATGTGATTTCGATCTGCTAACAAATTAATTGGATCAACATGTGAACTTGAAGCGTTATAACCTCACTAGATAATATCTTTCTATCGAGTGTTAGTCTTGGTTATGAGCATGACAGAGGTTGAAGTGAAAGAGTTATGCCCTAAAAGCCAATCATAATCTGTATTGCGATAGGGTCTCTTTTGTTCTTTTAAATCATGTATATGACATTTTGGTTATAAATAAAAGGCATTATGTTTCATTATTTGCTACTTCTTATAATTATGATGAACCCATAAATTAGGGCAATGATTTTAGGGCTATGATGAGATCATACCAGTGAGACCTAAAACCCTAAAACCCTAATCTAAAACGTTCCCAATCGTTGGTACATTGAGTCGGGGATCAATGTTACGGGAAAGACTGGCACATCTTATGTATGCTCGATGCAGAAGGTGATTGATCTCACAATCACTTATGTGAGACACTAATACAAAGATGTGGGTGCTTATTAGAGGAATGAGTTCACTGAATTGACCTACCAAGAGAACATCTTATGGAAGCTTACTTATTTGTCAAAAGATGATTCTCTAAGTGGAAGTTGTGCAAGTGATCCTTAGACCTGAGATCACCATGGTATCTTATGCACATGAATCCATGTTTTGGTTTACACTCATTCATGACATTAAGTTATGTACGAGGTATTTTGAATATGATGGATTGTGTATGAAGATTGTGAGTAGATCAACAAGGAATCAATCACTTCTAGTAAGAGAAGACCACATCCTATTTGCTCTAATCTTATAATGATTCAGCAAGTCTTTGATCAAAGTAGAATGAAAAATTAGAAAGAGTTTCTAATGTTTCATTAATTGAATTATCATTAGAAGATTAAGAGAGACATGAATAAGTAATTGAGTTTGACATTGATCCATACTCATATACTTATTCGGGATGCAGTATGATTGAAGGATTGAATTGCATGATAACTTACCACTGAAGGGTATATTTGGTATATCCACCAAATTCCATATCTTCCGGATAGACATGATACGTTGCTAGACATCAATCTTGTCTTGTAGGTTTGATTGAATTAAAGAGTTTAATTTGATTAACAATTAGAAAGGGTTCTAATTGTCAAGTTCGGGATTGTACTGATTGGACTTATAAGGATTAGAAATGTTCTAATCATGATAGGTCAACTTGCACCCACAGCTACTACTGGCTAGATGTGGAACCCAATGGGTCACACACAAAAGGAACTGATCAAGGGTCTAATTAGATTAGATCATGTTTGCAGGATAGACATGCTAGCACGTGTTGCAAACCCTAGCTCTTGATTCGAATTGGATTCGAATCTGATTCTTGTATTAGGTTAATCTAATATGATTAGATCATGACCTAATGTGGGTTGGCAAAGAGTTGGAACCCAATTGGCTTTATCTGGACCATTGGATGGCTCCTTGAATGAAGGACCTAGACCATTGGTTTCGCCTGAATTTAGACCATTAGTTGGTGCCTGAATTTGGACCATAGGTGATGGCACCTTGCTTTTGGACCATTGGATGGTGTCTTAATATGAACCATTGGATTATCATGAAATAAGTGTGGGGTGAGGTTATCAGCGTGAGAAGGCTAATAGGGCGTATCGGATAAATTTTTGAGCGGATACGTCTTTCCGCTCTCTTAGATGCGCCCCTCCCTTAGCGCCTCATCATGATGAGGCGCTACCCTTGGAACACGCCCCATCATGATAGGGCATGTAGATGGGATGCATCCTTGGTGATGCATCCCTCCGCCTCTTATAAATAGGAGTGCGTCCAGGGGTTCAGAGATACATGAATCCATCGAAGAGAAATCAATTCCCTCTCTTTCTTATTTTATTTCTCTTATATGTCTTGTCCTAAACTAAGACAAGGAGGTCTTGTTCAGGACAAGAGGTTGTCTTGTCCTAAACCAAGACAAAGAGCTCTTCTTCAGGACAAGACCTAAATCAGGACAAGGAGGTCTTCTTTAGGACAAGAGGTTTTGAATGGTTTTTTGTAAGAAAAAGAAAATTAGAAGGGAAAGAAAGTAAGCCAATCAAATCCTTTGGAAGAATTAAGCATCAAGGATCAAAGTTTTGAAGGAGTTAGAGTCTTGAACCCAGTTTCTATGCAGATCAACGTTGGAGGGTGAACACTTGTGTACCTTATGGATATTCCAACATATTGGATTTAGTGTTACGGATATTCTTCTTATCCTATATTTACTATTTATTTATTTGATTGTTACCATTAAGGAGATCTTGGCTATTAAAGGTTTCATGTAAATAGATCTCATTAAGAAATTTATAAAATTTATGCGCTTCCATTGCACTCTTAGGCATGTATAAGAAACCTAACATGAAGCACTCCTAGGATCTGATGGCCGAGTAGGTATTCTCTGAAGCCTCTTACTTCATCGAGGCCCGTCTCATTCCTCAACTTTACAATGAAAATTTTGAAATTGAAGAATATGTATTTAATTCACTCCCATCTCCTACCGAAGAATAATTAGCAAATCAAGGGATGAACCTTTTGGGTGACGATGGCTTGCGTCAAGATGTTGGAGTTAGGTCAGGAGTAATGGGAACTGTTGTTGGAGTTTCACCTCTTCCCGAATTAAAGAAACTGAAACGAAAGAGCAGGGAGACGCATCATGGAAGGATGGACTCTTCTAATTCTCAGAGTTCCTGCAAATTTTCACACTCCTAAGGTAGCATAACAAACCTCTGCTTATTGTTTTAAGCCATGACATCTTTGTTCATTCATTATGAACTTTCTAATGTTTGTTTACCTTTCACATTGGTGACAGACTATGTTAATGAAATTTCCTGTAAAATATAGCATATGAAATGAGAAAAGGCATTGCAAAGTTTGCAATATGAAATTTCAGTGATGAATTTTGTTCGGAATAGAATATCGATGTATCATCACAAATTGTTTGCAGTGCAGTGAACGTGTAATGGCGAGCTTGTTTTTTGTTATGCATGGTAGTTTGTGAACTATTTGTTCTCCTGTACGTTATGACCAAAAACCTCCCTTTGGGTCCTGACATCTGAACATGGCACACTCTGAATGAGATTGACAAATTCACAAATTGAATCACGTCAACTGAGCTTTTAATTATGCTATTTTGCATCTCATTCATTTGTTTATATCTCTGGAAGGATTTTCATTTTGTTAAGATTATTTGAATATTTTCCTTTCAAGTAAAGTATCTTATCAGATGCGTAGGTCCACCTGTTATGTCATCGTAAGTAATTGCTGATCCTGAAATTAAATCAAAATAATAATTCTATACTAGAGCTCTTTATATCTTGTATTGAAAATACTTGATTGAGTATTTCTGAAATTCATATGAATTTAAAGATAAAAGAGATGATCGGATCCTAAATTTAATTATATTCGAATGTAGCTAAATGCAGCTCTCCCTCCCTCTATATATATATATATATATATATATTAATCATATATATTCTTTTCAGCAATGATGATTTGATAGATCATTTTGTTAGTTGGCACATCGAATAGATAAAAAATATTGAAATTGTGTGATGTAACACTAAGATGATAATAATAGGAGGTAAAAAGTGATAGTAACATGAGGATCCATTTAGACATTACATATGAGTTGAAAAACGATGAAAGTTTTTTTTCTCTATTTTTCAATCCTTCACCTACTTTAGCACTACATTGGTATCATGTCAACTTTTTTTCTATTAATCATGCAGGTAATATAATTCGTCAAATCATTGTTGACAGTAGTAAAGAACATGCTTAATTGAATAAATTTTATAAGTTAGTATATTATCACAATTTAAGACTTTATCTAAAAAAATCTAACCAAAAATTTATTATTTGAGCTTTTTGATTCTCTTCTTTATATATAACTAGTAATAGACGATATACTTTTCAAAATATATTTGATTAAAAAATTTAAAAATAAAAAAACTTATTTAATGGCCTTCTTTCGTAATAGTTGCACGTAATAAAGAGGATAATATTTGAAGTATCATCTCTTCCATAATTTATTTTATACAATATTATTATTATTTATTTATTTTTTTAGCATTTGGCTGGGGAGAGTAGTGCAGGAATAAGTGAATGCATTGGTTTCCACGGTTATCTGGATTTTATTTTTTGGCATATTTAAAAAAATTCATAAAAACAAAATTGTAATTGAGAGAAATAAGTTCTTTCAACGTCATTAAATAATTTTACTTTATCATTTTAATAAAATAGAATTACCTAAATAAACTGTTTCTAAAATTTGCCTAGAAATAAAATACTATTCCGTAGCTCGTTTTGAGCGCTTAGCAGCCCGCCTCGGAGGGATAACTCATGACTCCTTACTTTATACCCACAGGTTAAGTAATAAATCAAGGGTTTTCTTAATGAATGCTCCGGGTTAAGTAATAAATTAAGGGCTTTCTTAACGGAGGCACTCGTTAAGGATATTTAATACCCTCATTTAACCAGCATGGTAAATAAGAATAAAAAGTTATTATTTTTTTTTAAAACTAGGCACCGGTCAAAGAGCATTTAATACTTCTTTTAACGAGCTTTTTCATGGGAAATAAAAATGAAAAAGTTAAAGCTGCGTTTGATTTTTAAAATTTTTTATTTTTATTTTCATTCTTTGAAAATAGTTTACATTTTCTGTGTGTTATCTCTATAAAATATATTTGGTCAGTGAAAATACAAAGTATTTTCTATTTCATATTTTCATTATAAATAATATTTTTTAAAAGTAAATAAAAAAATAAATAAAATATCATCAACTTCTATGATACAATAATATAATATATAATATTATAATAATATCTCAAATAATATAATATTATATATGATATATAATATAATATTATAATATAAGATTAATAATATCATAATTATATATTATATATTTATACTATATATTATATATAATATATTATGCATTATAGTATTATAGTATAATAACAATTAATATTATAATATATAATATTTCTTATATTATTAATATAATATTATTATATGCTATATAATATTACAATGTAATAATATATATTTATTACATATGATAAATATATATAATAACATAATATTAGTTATATATATTAATATAATAATATTAATATTTTATTATTATTGATACTATAATATATAATTATATTATATAATTATAATAGATTAATATACATTATTATTATATATTAATAACATATATTATTACATCTTCAAAAAGTTATCTTGGGCTCCAAAAAATATTTATTTTAAAAATAAAAAAGCAAAAAAATTGTAACCAAATTTTTTTTTTACATCAAAATTTAAAATTAAAAATAAAAAAATAAAAGTGATACTAAATAGGTTTTTTGTTTTCAGTTTCTTCCTTCTTTCGATGAAAAATAGTAAAAATATTTTAAAATTATTTTTAGTTTTCTTCCATTTTAGAATTATATTTTCTAAAAATTTTTTTCCATTTTCATTCACCAAATGCATTTTCACAAGTATTTTTATTTTCTATGGAAATAAAAATAAAAGGCAGAACTATACCCTAAATCTTTTGAAAATTATTTAGAAGGCATGTATTTAATACCTTGAGTTTTGTGCAGCAATAAAGCTTTTAAAAAAAACTAAAAAAAATCAACAATCCCAATACCTTCACACGTTGAATAGCTACCATACAAGTATGGATAACTTTGATTATATTACAAGTAATACCCCAATATCTGAATGGCTATCATACAAGTACGGACAACTTTGATTATATTTAACAAATAGTACCTGTAACGTCCCAAGTCCACCTATTGATCCAATTAACTTATTAATGGATCAAAATTATGTGGCCCTAAAAACTCAAGTGAAAGTTAATTAGTATGATGTGAACTTGAGTTATAAGCTACTCAAACTTTTCTTTCATATCCAATGTAGGACTACTTTAGAGTATTATAATCTCTTCCGTTATAATGTGACGTTCTCGTTGTACGCCACAAGCTAGCTATAATCTATCCTAAGTCGGGTCGTTGGCGCTGCAAGTGTGGCTCCACACCATGATGGGACTCTATAACCATCCCATGGGTAGTCTTTTCCTCCAGTTTATTAACTTCCACTTGAGTTTTTAGGGCCACATGGTTTTGACCTACTAATAGGTTAATTGGGCTAGCAAGTGGGCTTTGAACATTACTATTATAACACCCCAAAATAGTCATACATCGGATAGAAAAGAAAAATTTAAATAGCTTATAACTCAATATCACATGCTACCAATTAACTTTCACTCAAGTTTTTAGGACCATGTGGTTTTGTTTCACTAATAGGTTAATTGAACCAACAGGTGAATTTGGGGCATTACAAATGGTATCAAAGTTAATCCGAATATGTGAAAGTTGATGAGTAGAAGAAAAAAACTATTCATAGGATAGTGGTAGGAATATGCAAAAGTTGATGAATTGATGAGCAGAAGGAAAGAACTACTCGTTGAATGATGATAGTCCTGCTATGCTATTCTTGCAGCACTAATGAATAAAAGTAGATTTTCGTTAGCTTGTGATGTCCAACGAGAATTTCAAAATAGTATCACATTGAATAGAAAAGAAAAATTTAAATAGTTTAATTTTTACTTGAGTTTTTAAGGAGGATGTAGATCCATTGCCTTTGTTCCTACATAAATTTGAGGGCATTTAGTGCTTTTTAAATATCTTTTAAAAGATCTTGTTTTTCATGTGAAAGGCTGACAAGACGGGATATTCAATGCCTCTTAATGAGTGCCGTACTCGTTAACAAGTCGTTTTGGGAGGTACCTCCCATAAGGTATGGGTTAAATGGATTCTATTGCTCACCTAAATAATGGGGAGCTTCTCAATAGTCGATATCAAACTCTGGACCAGCATTGTAGTCATTAAAGTCTTCCCTTGCATGCCATTGGAGGGTTGTGGGACGCACCATGGGAAAAATTTTAGGTAGCAACTGTCTCCCATAACGTACGGCTTACATGGATTCTAGTGTTCACCTAACTCAATTCAATAATGGGAAGCTTCTCGGTAGACGATTTCGAACTCTAGACCAGCATTGTAGTCGTTAGAGTCTTCCCTTGCATGCCATCATGGGGGGCATACCCATCTGCACAATGGTGCATACTTCATTGATTGTTTGGTTGAATTTCTCTGAACTAAATTACTTGAAATATATTTTGGTCATCTCTAGCTTGGATTAGTTTATTTTTCCAGTTAGATTGGATTATATCTTGCAATAGGGTTTAATTATGTTC
This sequence comes from Metroxylon sagu, assembly GCA_017589505.3. Lineage (NCBI taxonomy): Eukaryota > Viridiplantae > Streptophyta > Magnoliopsida > Arecales > Arecaceae > Metroxylon > Metroxylon sagu. Next base: position 778,210 of record JACVBY030000609.1, read on the forward strand.
ACCACTGAATTGCCATCATAAATATTAGTTGCAACTCCAATTAGAATACAAGTAAAATGCATGCATAAGAAAGAAAGATAGGAGTTGATGGTTAGATTGCATCTGAACACAAGTCATACATCGAATCCAAGATCGATTCATGGGGCTAGCTCACATGGATGTCAGTCCGATCACACTAATTCACTTGGATGCAATTCATCGATCCTATCTATGCATAATTAGAAGAGTTAGAAAGAGCATACGAGAATAGTTTCCAACCACTAAATATGCATAAGAAAATGGTGTTCCTTCGATTCAAATAAAAGAAAAGAATATTCAACAAGTAAATTTTATTTAAATACTTAAATCATGTACTAACAATGCAAGAGCTTATACTAATGAATGTTTAATCATATATCGATTGTGAGTATTTGTACAGTATCCAAAAATCTAAATAATATCTCTTTTCGGAGAATTTTTGAATAAGATCCTTAGTTGCGACAAAAGATCTGTTTGAACATTAACTTTTAAGAAGCTTCAATCGTAGATATGATTTGAAGAAAAATTTCTACAAATTATAAGTCGCTCACGAGATGTCAGTCTCTTTTTTAAAAAATATAATAAATATTAATAAAAAAACATTTTATCTTATTCGGAATAATAGACTCCATGGCAATTGATGGACTTTAAAAAAATCTTTTTGTAACCCCAGGAAAAAGCTTGTGGTTGAGCGGACGTCACGGGCGTCCGACAAAGCTAAGATCAAGATCATGGCGCTCGCGGTGGCCCCAATTGCGCTGCGAGATGTGGACTCTTTGAACTCGGATCAGGTGGGCGCCTTCCGGACTTTGCCCGCGCTTGCCGTTTTGACCGACCACTTGACGCTCTCTCTAAAGAGGATATTCCATTTAATCCACTCAATCGATTCCCCTATCAAGGGACGAGGAGAGAGATTTCATGTTTAAATATTCTACTTCGGAATTTTTTTTTTTTTTTTTTGGGAAGCTGATCCGATGCAATATAAATAGATGATGATCAGCTCTTCTTTTACTCACGGAACTTCTCGGAGTCTCTATAGGAGACCAAGTCCTTCCTTCAGGTTGGTTCTCTTTGTTCTCTTAATTCTTGGTTTCTAGTTATGTTTTTTTTTTTGAATCATATAGTCAGTGATTGGAAAGGTGTCTTAGGGTTCTTTGCTTTCATGTTTGCCTTTGTCAAAAAGACTGTTTTTTGAGAACTCTAATTCTTTTTGTTATTTAACATGGAGTAAGTTCTCTGCTGGATGGTAATTTGATTTTAGAGGCTTAATTCTTGGAAGATATTTCTTTTATATATATTTATAGATTCGATGATTGCAGGTTTTTGGGCATGATGAGGTGTTATGCGGTATTTTTGTCGGTGATTGCAAGCATATTTAGCTATGTCGCAGCGACGCAGAGTGGGGAACAACCCCTCTCGAGAATCGCCATTCACAGAATTACATTGGCCATTCATGATTCAGCCTACATCAAAGCCTATCCCGTGGTTCTTGGTTTGAAGGTAAATATATAGATTTGAGATTCTCTTTATGGGATTTTTTAATGGTTTGGAAGCTGTATGCTCATTGTAAAATAGAACCAGAAAAATAATTGTTCAGAACGGGCATTGGGATTTTTGAGAGTGAGCCTCATTCAGATATAGAAAGCTAATGGAATTTAAACAAAAAATTTTAGGATGGTTCAAGATGTGTTCAAATGTCACTTATAGTTTCGCTTGCCATCTCACAAACTAATAAAGAAAAAGTATTATACCTTCCTAGAGGGAAGGGCAAATATGATAATTACCTCTTTTTTCTTTTTCTTCTTCTTCTGTTTTCCAATTCAAACTGCCTATGTGCAAATCAATGTTCTGCTGGATAAAGGAGAATTCCTTCGTTATTTGACTCTGATCAAGGCTAGAAGAGACCTAATTACATGAAATCTGACAAAGAATGATCCTTAGATGACTCAAAAGTAAATCACAAGTACCTGCACCCTGTTAAGATCGAAAGGCTCATTCCTTTGGGGATAATTTAAGCATAGAAGTCAATATGTATGCATGAGCTTGATACAAAATGCGTCAAAGATTATAGGTTGCTGTTTGATAAAAATCAGATCAGATTAGGTTGGAATTCATCTGATGGTAATATCTTGTTTCACAGAGAATGATCCCCATTTAGGGCTTTATTTCTGATTCCATCCTAGATCAAGCTACCCATCACACTTGCAATAGCTCTCAGTTAATTTGACTTCACTGGAGAATTTACCACTCCTTTAAAGCCCTCCAAAGGTCATAGACCCTCATCACATATTCAGGATACCAAATTTTGGCCATGGGGCCAGGATGTGTTATGAGAGTTGATCCTTCTACTATATTATGGTCAATTCTGCAACAGATTTTTGCGAGACTCTCTGGATTTTATTGTGGTGATGGTTCAAGATTATGTGGTGCAAGGCTTTAGCAACTTGACCATGAGTACCAGGAATTACTCATGATACCTCCTTTACCTGTCTTTGATACCTGTAAGCCACCACACTCTGTAATGCATGAAAGAAGAAGCAATACAAACTCCATGAACATGTTTTCTAACCATTGGTTTGGATCATTAAACCCAACAAAACATCGCCGCTCTTGTCTTGTTTTGCAATTTATTAAGTAATTTGCTTGATGATTGAGATAAGTAGGAAGCTTTTGGAGATTTTACTGTCTAAATCAAACTTCCTTGGATTTCTCCAATTCAGGCATTTAATTTAATTTTTTATTTTTTATACATATCTTTTGAGGAAATGTTTTGGTTCCTAATGGGATTTAGAAAGTTTTGTAGCAAAAGACAAAATGGAAAAATTCCATGCAATCCTAATGCTCGTGGAAAGTGCAAGAGTATGATTTTGTTATTAAGTATTTTAATTAAAATTTTAATCCTGACTCATAAATTATTGCTGTCTTGTTGCAGGGGCAAAGTAGTGAGTGGGTGACTTTAGAGTATAACAATTCCAATCCATCAAATAGTGATTGGATTGGAGTCTTTTCTCCAGCAAATTTCAGGTGATAGTACTTCCTGATTATAGATTGACTATTTTCCATTAACTTAGTTCTCTCATGATGAAAAAAAAGGATATGAACATATCTCATTCACTATCTATTTTAGATCTAGTGGTTTAGAACTTAAAACAAAAATGGTATTTTGTCTCTTTTTTTTTTCCTGAGTTTTACCTTCAAGGTTCTTGTTGCAGGAAAAGAGTGCCTATTTACTATTATAGATTTATATCTTTTTAAACACGGTTCCATCACATAAGAGGATGGTGAAGAAAAATTCATAATGCTAGAACTTCCAAAACATATTAAATTATTTTGATGGTCTAATAAAAAAATTTCTCTGACATGATGCATTATTGACCTTTCAGTGCATCAACCTGTGAGCAAGAAAATGAGAAAGAACATCCTCCACTGCTATGTACGGCCCCTATTAAGGTCCATATTTACTCCACCATACCAGATCCATCTCCTGAAGCATAAAAAATAAATGTTTACAGTGCTATTTTGAAGAGGCAAGCGTAGCAGATTTTGAAAGCTTATTCTTATTCTGCAGTATCAATATGCAAATTACACAAGTCATGAGTATAGCAAGACTGGAAAGGGGTCATTGAAGCTTCAACTGATCAATCAAAGAGCGGATTTCTCTTTTGCATTATTTTCTGGTGGTCTCTCAAATGTATGTTTCCAAAGTGACATTTTGATTTGTATATACATTCATACTTTTTTCTTTTGCAAGATTACAGCTTAGTAGTGCATTTATGCTTATAATCTTTGTGTTATCAAAACCACTGGCACAAAACCCATAGAGTTATTGCTGTCTGCATATTATTCCTATTTTTTCAAGATTGTGCATCGTATCTGAAGAAATTGCATAAAGATAGCACAAGAATTGAATGAAAAGTAGGTGGTGATATCTTATTTTGCGATCTTGTTATGAAATATCTAGAAGGGAAAATTCTAGCTAATTGTTAAGTGATAAAGAAGTGATTATGACTTCTTAAGCACAACAGATATGCATATATGCACAGAACCTCATAGGACACACTTGCAGATGCACACATGCACTCTGAATAGTCATCGATCTGTATATCTGTCATGACATAATCGCAATGTCACTTTCATTTTCACAATATATTTTTCTTTTTTTTGTGTAATTTGAAAGCAAGAAAAGTGATTCAGGCTGATGTGAGAGGAAATTTCTTTGTATAACAGCCAAAGTTGATTACTGTCTCAAATACAGTGGCTTTTGCAAATCCAAAAGCACCTGTTTACCCAAGGCTAGCTCAAGGAAAATCTTGGAATGAAGTAAGGTTTCTTCCACCCCTGGTCTCTCCCTCTTTTTCATTTTCCTTTGTTTTTTTGGTTATAAACTGAATAAGGTGTTTGGTACAGGTAATCCCTTTCTTGTTAAATTTTATATCTAGAGTTTTCTGGTTCGATTACTGTTCAATTTTCAAGTTTTGTATATTTTTCAGTCTATCTGAAAATACATAACTGCGCGGTATGGTAAGTACATAACTTTCTTCTTATGGCATTTTCCCCACAGTTCTGATAAAGTGCATCACTAGAAAGACGATATGAATGGAAATATTATTAAAAGTAACCTAACCGGTTAATATCTGATGCTATGAATTAAAGTATAGAGATACCCTATTCATTATAGAATGGTTGGGAGTCTTGACAGCAGTCATATGACCATGGAAATGGAACCCATAAGCTTTAAGTTAATGTCAGTAAACCCCACTGTATTTCTTGTTTAACATGTAAGGTGTCGTGATGCTGCTTCCTCTGTCATGGTGGTGCTATTGGATTTTATGATTAAATGCATAATTCTGATAATGTGATGAAGGTCCATTATCATATCATATGTAATACTGCACATGACACAAGTAATGTAAGTGACTTACTAGAAAGGGATAAATAGTCAATAGATGGATCTTATCCCATCATGGAATAAATATTAATTAGCAGTTGTAATGCACATAAGTAATTCAAGAGGAGTATTTAGTGGATGTGTATGAGTTCAACATCCAGCAAAATGGTACATGGCATAGCAATGCACATGATTAGCTCGACAGAAAGTAGTTGATGCATGGCTGTGATACATTAATGCAACAATTGTACATGGCACATGAAATGCACATGTCTGATTCAAAGAATTTAGATAGATGGTTGCCATCCTCATCACCAAGTGAAATGTTTGGGATGAAATTTATTTCCTTTTTCTTCATGGTGGATTCATTTTAATTCATGTGACATGATAAATTAACTCTTTTGATTCGTTGATGTACTTCTCTCTCTCTTCAAGAGAAAGTTATATCAGATGTATTTTTATGAAAAAAAAGAATGCTTTTGCAATGGCTAGGCCTGCCTGTCTGCAGGAGCATCCCCACTGTGGAGATGAGATGAAAATAGAAGCTTGCTTTTCCAAAATTTCTTTTCTTCCTTTGACATCTTTCTCAATTTTCATTTTAACAAAATAAAAGAAATGAAATACTAGAAATTAAATATAATCTGTGTTCACAAAGATGAACATGAAAAGATGTTTGTCATTCTTTTTTAATTATTTACAATTGCATGTGGTTCTCTGTTTCTCCAGTCCTTCTAAAGATCCTGACTTATGGGTAGATATGATACCAGATGGCTGTAACCTGGACAAGCGGATATGATATAAGTGAGGCTACACCTTTTGTTGAGTGGGGTGTGGAAGGAGGTCCCCAAATGCGTTCCCCCGCTGGGACATTGACTTTCAGTCGAAACAGCATGTGTGGTAAGCATTTTCTTCCTTTACAAATAGTAGATCATAAATTCATCATAATTTCTCAAATTCAATCTGTTGGAAAATCAGTTCAATATAAAATGGCAAATAGCTTTGTGCATGTCCTAATGACTAATTATCAAGAAAAGTACTGCAGGCATGGGGTGTTTCATGATCATTGTGTGATGATGGCCTTTCCATATCATCTGTTCAATAATTTAAAAATATTGCATGTCAAAAAAGTTGCAGCCATGAATGCAAACTAATCCTTGTTTTAACTTTCATTTTATATGCTTAAATGGGTCGTATTACATCGTATAAGTCAGATATTTGTTACAATTCATCATATAATTCAGATATTTGGTTTTATCGTCTCTAAGTTATAGCAGGAACCACACATGTTCATTTCTAAGTTGTCTGTCACATCTCTTTGGGCTGAGAGTACATTGGTTGGAGGTTTTTTATTAGGATTCCAAATATCCTAGAGTGATGCAATTGTGACGTTGCTGTAGTTATAGTTTCTAGGAGGTTTGGGAGAGATCTTAGCTACACATGGCTCTTCCTCTAATGCAAAAGTGATGCAATGAGAACTTAGTCTTCTTTGTAGCTGTTCTACTTAAATCATTTTTATTTGTAGCTGGTATTAAAGCAATGTCTTCAAGAATCTGACTTCTAGGGGTTGACCAAGAGGAGAACCTTGACAAGAAGAATGTGATCGCTGTAGTTGAAATTTTGAGCAACTTAGAAGTCATGGAAATGGAAGTTCCTGTTTCATTGTCTTAAGGGAGCTGATTGGGTCTTGCCCAATCCTTCTGTCAAACAATTTTTTTTAAAAAAAGGAGAAGGACCATCAAAGTGCAGTGGCATAGTCCATCAAGCATCTTGAGAAGAAGAACATCAAACATTGAAATGACCCTTCTGTTCATTTTCCCTCCTCCCCTTTGTTATATTTTGTTTTTTATCACTTAAAGTATTTTTTATAAAAAAAAAAAAACCCTGAAATGCCTGGTGTTTCACCATCTTACCAATGCTCCTCATAAGAAGAGTTTTATAATTTTGTCTTTCGAATATGCCAGTCTGATTACATTTTGACATTCTCCAAGCATTTGAACTTAGAATTCCTCTATAGTTATGCATTGTAGAAAAATATTTAAAACTCGTGATTGAAAAGGAAACCACAATGTATTGACCTAAGATGATTTTCCTGAATCGTAACAACTACAGAGATTGTTATTAATATCCTCTACATACTCTTTTGAGTTATATTTATGTGGCTCTACATTCTGAAGATGGAAACTCAATGTAGCATACCATGGATCTTATAGTTAATCCAAAGTTTACCTATCATATTTTGCAGGTTCACCTGCTAGAACAGTGGGATGGCGTGATCCTGGTTTCATACATACAAGTTTTCTAAAAGACTTGTGGCCAAATATGAAGTATCTAACTTATTCTACTGTTTGTTTCTATGTATTTGCAGCTTATCTATAGTTATCTTACTGTGCAAGTTCAGCAGGATGATTCTATATTTGTTGTCATTCTATTGGACTCTGAAAATTAATGATTTCTTCTAGGAGTTGTCTTATGAGGCTTAATATTCTTATATGACAATGTTGCAGGTATACATACAGGCTTGGGCATGGATTATTCAATGGTTCTTACATTTGGAGTCGGTCATACAGTTTTCGAGCATCTCCATACCCTGGTCAAGACTCTTTACAGCGTGTTGTCATCTTTGGTGACTTGGGAAAGGTCAGAAATTTGCCAGCTTCATTCTACAATTGTACCCAACATATCTTCGTGCCTGCTTTGTATCCTATTATATTTTTTCTTTTTTTGCTACAATCTTGTTCCTTGGTATGTTAATGTTTTGTTACTCCTGTTTCCATATATTGATTTGCTTTTTGTTCATGTTTTATAAGCCTAATCCTTTCTTTTCTTGAATAAAGTATATGATACTTTGTATTCTCAAAATATGAAATTTTCAGAGAATGGGCTGAATGAGTTTCAAAACCTAGGAAAAATATCATTTAGATGGAGATATTGTAAAAGTAAAATATATAAAAACAGTTGACTTTAGATCCACTATGCGAAGAAACTACCATACACTGAAGAAATTTCATGGATCTAGTTAACTATATTTTGGCACATGAAGCTTTCATTGATCACTGGCATAGGGATTGAAAGTATTCTAGAAGGTGGGAATGATTAAGTGGCAGTCAGCCATAGAGCCAGTGATGAAACCTAAGACTAGAGGTGGCCACATTCATGGACACGTTTTGATGTGGTATGAACCTACATGATAGGACTAGGAAGAGTGGAACTAAAAGCTCATTTAAGTTGATGACTTTGCCAATGAGTGGCTTGAGTGGGGGTTAGTTAAAATTTAGAAAACTGATACTCTTGTCACCATGGGTGGTATAGAAGGTTTACAGGGAGAGGGAGGAGCATTATAGCAATGATGCAGTATATTAGTCACAGATTTGAAAAACTAGTTCCTGAAAGCATCATGACCATTGAAAAGATGGAACAGTTTAATAACAAAACAGATCATAAGTCAATTAAAGTTACATTGGAAAAAGTAAACTATGCTACATAGCATAATAGTTAAGAAAGCATGATAGAAGACTATTTTAAGTGGAAACAAATCCAAGAAAAGCATAAGGTGAAGGGATGAGGGAAAAATGTTCATAGAAGATTTAGAAAAAATGCGACCAAAACAGATAGATAGTTAGGAGTGGGAGGGATTAGATTAGAGGGTGGGACTTGGTATTGAGATTTAGTGGCATAAAACAGTTGGCAGGGAATGGACATTACTTGTATAAATGCCTTTTCTCTCTCATCAAGAGTGGAACCATTCACCTTGAGCCGTTACTTCCACATGTATGGTAGTGGCTATTCCAACCCCCATTTTTTGGTCTTTTCCCTCATTAAACTAGTAGCATATCCGCATATTTGCCTCTTTTCTACATAAATGAATTACCAAGTGTCCTTCAATGTCATCCAGTGCTTCTTTCTGGATGATTTCAATGCGATCTACTGCAGTTGTTGTGTTTCATCGTCATCATTGATGTCAACCTTCCATCCAGTGAATCTTCCACTTTTTGGATCTGCGCGATCTCATTTATCATAGCATGTGCGCACTTCCGATTCAATAACTTTTTCCCTCCTGTAACCACTTTCTTGGCGCATAGTTGCTGTTGCCAATAACAATAGCCAGTTCCACATGATTGGGTAAAAAACTTTTATCAGGACCACATTATCAATGCTGTGCTTTTTATATCTGTAAGTTACTTCGCCTTTTGATGATGTTATTAGAATCACATTTCCAATACATTGCTAAATTGATTTTTTCAATAATGAGTTAACAATTGTCTAGTTTAAATCATGTGGTCAGGTAAAAAAGGCATCATGTTCTCGACTCATAGAAATATTAGTGGAAAATGGAAATTGTTTTAACATATCATCACAAGTGCTCTTTCTGGATGCTGTTTCAGGCAGAAGCAGATGGTTCCAATGAATACAATAATTTTCAGCCAGGCTCGCTAAACACTACTTACCAGTTAGTCAAGGACCTGAACAACATAGATATGGTTATCCATATTGGAGATATATGCTATGCAAATGGATACATATCACAGTGGGATCAATTTACGTCACAAATTGAACCCATTGCTTCTGCAGTGCCTTATATGATTGGAAGGTTAGTCTCATCAGTTCACTATTTGATATAATACTTTCAAACATCGTTGTTTTGTTAGCACGGCAAATAACATTTGAGGATGTTTTCCTTACAGTGGTAATCATGAGCGTGATTGGCCTGGAACAGGATCATTCTATGGCAATAAAGATTCGGGTGGAGAATGTGGTGTACTAGCTGAAACAATGTTTTATGTTCCCGCAGAGAACCGGGAAAAATTCTGGTATGTGACTCCAGAATGCAGCTCTGCTGAATTTATTTTATCATATGGTTTTTATTGATTTATAAAAAGTATAAAAGAAAGAAGAACCTATTATGTATATTAATATAATAAAAAATATGTATGATGGAACAGTTACTAGTATAAGAACTATATGTGGTAATACTAGCGAATTTTCTATTACAGTAGGCTTACATCAAGGATTTGTTCTTAATCTTTATCTTTTTGCTTTACTTATAGATGAACTTACTAGATATATTCAGGATGATATTTCATAGTGCATGTTATTTGCAGATGATGCAGTACTAGTAGATGAAACTAAGGCTGGAGTTAATCGTTAATTAGAAATATGGCAAAATGCATTAAAATTTAAAGGATTTAGGTTAAGTAAGATAAAGACTGAATACATGGAATGTAATTTGAGTACAATTAAAAATGAAGATGAATATAGAGTACAAATTGGGGACCATGAAGTTACTAAAAATGATCATTTTCGATATTTAAAATTGATTATTCATAAGGAAGGAGGGATTGAGAATTAAAGCAAGTTGGATAAAATGAAAAAATACAATTGAAATATTATATTATCATAGAATACCTGCCAAGTTGAAGGAAAAGTTTTATAGGACAATCATAAAACCATCTATGCTTTATGGCATAGAATGTTGGGCAGTTAGAAAAATACATGTATATAAAATGAATGTGGCGGAAATGAGAATGTTAAGATGGATGTCTGGTAATCAAGAAAAAATAGAATAATAAATGAAACCATTCATAAAAAGATAGGGATAGCTCCAATTGAGGATAAATTAAGTGAATGACGACTTAGATGCTTTGGACATGTGCAATGTGGACCTAAAGATGCACCTGTGCGGAAAAGTGACTTGATACATATACAGTGAAAAAGAGGTAGAGATAAATTGAAAATCACATGGGAGGAAATGATAAAGAAAGATTTAAAATTTTTGCATCTTTCAAAAAATAACTGAGAACAGAGCTGAATGGAGAACAAGAATTCATGTAGTCGATCCCAACTAATTTGGGATTAAGGCTTTGTTGTTGTTGTCCTCTCTGCCAAAATATAGCATTTGCTATTATAGGTTCCATGATTTTAGTTGTTTAATGAAAGGTTTTAAAACTCATGAAATGAGACCATCCTGATGAGACTATGGTAAGACAGTCCCTTCCAAACACTTGGGATGGTAATCCATTCCTTAAGATGTTTGGCTAGGATTTGAAACCATGGTTTAATATAGTGCTGTTAAATCGCTTGATTCAATTAGTGAACTCTCTTGTGGATCAAGCAACCAATCATTCAACCAAACAACCGATCATTCAACTAAAGAGATTCATTGAAAGCTATGAAATAATCAAAGTTTCTTTTTAGTTGCATCAAGAAAATGCAGCCATGTAAGTGTCATTTTGGCCAATATTTTGATTATCTTAAGCATCATTATTTTGTATGAATATAATACAGAATTTGTAGTTGTTAAATTGTCTATTTGGGCTGGATTTATCAAGCATCGCCTTTGAATGACAATTCTCTCACAATTTCATTGTGCAAATCTATGATGGAGAGTGGGTTCTCTTCAACGTCGTAGAGCGTTGCACTGTAAATTCCATGTTTTTCTTCTTGCTTTTGATTTGTAAGCGCCTTATAGATCAAAGACATGGTATTGACTGATTGTTGATGTGTTGCATTGGTAGTATAGTTATAATCAAGGTTTTAAATCCCGTGGAGTCGAGTTATCTTATTTTCTCCATTGAACGGGAAGCCACACAATCCTGCCCTATCCCAATGACTGGTATCCAGTGGGTACCGCATCCTCCCTTTTTCTTTTCCTTTATTTTTTTATTTTATTTTTTTCTTTTCTTTATTCCTTTCTCTCTCTTTTTTCCTTTTTTTCCCCTTCTTTATTTCCTTCTTTTGTTCCTTTCCATCTTATCTTCTTCCTTTCTATTTCTTTTCTCTTTTTTTCATTGCTTCTTTCCTTTCTTTCCTTTTTTTTTTTTCCTCCCTTTGTTTCTTTCTTTCCTCTCCTTTACTTCCTTTCCATTTCTTCTTTCCCTACATTAATGGGTTTCAAAGTCCTGCCCCTATCCTGATCCTATTTTCATAGAAAAATAACTTAACAACCGAGATGCCTCATGTCCCATCGAGACTTAAAACCTTAGCTATACTGAAGTTGGTGTAACTTTTACCATCATAATGCCCTCTACTTATAATATTGAAATATATAAACTTATGAGTATCCTGATATCCACTTACATTGTAGCATTTGGTTTCTATAGCAAAATAATCCATTTTAAAATTTTTTTGTTATTTTTGTTATCATCAGGTACTCAACAGATTACGGTATGTTTCGCTTCTGTATAGCTCACACCGAGCATGACTGGAGACCGGGGACTGAGCAGTATAAATTTATTGAGCACTGCCTATCATCAGTTGATAGACAAAAGCAGCCATGGCTGATCTTCCTTGCTCATCGGGTTCTTGGTTATTCCTCTGATGCATCCTATGGTCTGGAAGGATCCTTTGAGGAGCCAATGGGAAGAGAGGGCCTTCAAGAGCTTTGGCAGAAGTATAAGGTTGATATTGCCTTCTATGGTCATTGTCACAACTATGAAAGAACATGTCCAATTTACCAGGTAAAAATGGTAGCAATTCAGCATAAAATGGTACCAGCAATTCAGCATTCCCTTTTGTAATCTATTTCTAGCCCATGATAGCATGAATGCAAATCCTTTCTGCCAGCATTGTCTATTTTCAACTCTATTAACCACTTAGAACTTTACAGTTTCATTCATTTTATTCTTCCAGTGAGAAGCTGACGGCTTCATAAATCTCTTTCCCTCTTCTCTTACCATTTTTCCTTCTTTTTTTTTTTTTTTTTTTTTGTTTCCTTAATTGTACTCAGCAGCATGTATTTCACAGACAATATATTGAGACCTTGATCAAAATTTCTTCCTTTGGTTGCAGAATAATTGCGTGCGCGATGCATCACACCATTACAGTGGTTCCTTTGCAGCAACCACCCATGTAGTTGTTGGAGGTGGAGGTGCCAGCCTTTCCCCTTTCTCCCCACTTCGAACGCTATGGAGCTATTTCCAAGACTTTGACTATGGATTTGTGAAACTCACTGCTTTCAACCATTCTTCACTGTTGTTTGAGTATAAGAGAAGCAGCAATGGAATGGTCTATGACCACTTCACGATCTCACGTGATTATCGTGACGTCTTAGTTTGCACCATTGACAGTTGCTATAGGACTACACTGGCTTCTTGAGTCAGCCTATGAAATGTGCTAGTAAATTGTATTGCTTAGCAGGGAGGGCTGTTGTTTGATTACAGGATCCTGCTTATAGATGGTTTGCTATCTCAATACTGGTGGAATTGCTAATAGATCGATCATATGCTGCCAGTTCTAAAATGTGTTAAATTCTCACCAACTTCATCTCTTTGGCTTGTCAATATAAGTTGCATCTTCTAATAATTTTCCATCTTAGAGAACAACAGAAACTTTAGGTCCAGTGGGATTGGATCCCCAGCCAGCAGAGCCTTTGCTCCATCGGTGTACAATAAGCATCTTTGGCAGGTTTTTGGGCCAAGGTTCCAATGCAAAACTTATATAACTACTGCCATAACAATTTGATACACTGCATAAAAGCTCATCCAGTTAAAGACAAAAATTAGATTAGTCATCAACTAAAACAATAACAACAGCAAGATCTTAATCCTAAGCTGAACTAAAGGTAAATTTATCTTTAATGATATATCTACCTTGCTCGGTTACTTTAATGATCGCACTAATTCCAAGTGTATTGCTCATAGCCTATCAAAGCTTTGCCAGCAATAGCACGTCTTCATCATCATGCTAGCTGCCACTTGCACGAAGACTAAAATGCACCAAGTTACAAAATTACAACCTAAAGAGAGGACTGATTAGCATCATCTAATCAAGCTAATGCCAGGTTGTTGCTCACCTAAAAGAAGGCGTTCCAGCGTTCGAGATTCTCACCATTATAAGTTTTATGAAAGGTTAGAATTAGATGCGCACAAACTTTATCTTGGTAGTTTTCATGTTCTATGAGCAAAACATTATGGTAACATGCAAACCATTTGTAGTACTCCTTGGCTTTCAATTGAAACTATTATCACGAGTTATAGCATCTATTTCGACAATTAGTCCATCAAACATTCTTCTCTCAATCAAGCACACGTGCTGCCGCACATGTTGCATTATCCGAGGCCATGGACGGTCACACCGATCTATAAATTATATACTGAAATCAAAGCCACAAAGCCTGGACCCAGCAACCACCCGAAGCCCCGCCACGTTGCACTCGTTCCAATTTAATGTTCTGAATAAACATCGGCGTCGAAAAATCCTCGTTGCTGATGGTGACGTTCCCCAGTCGCCTAATTCCATTTTATTTCTTTAAATGCAATATTTTGTATTGTTTCTACGTGAATTCACCCAACGTTACAAACTTTGTAGTATTTTAAAAATGATCCTTGTAACTTCGAATAATTGGTTGTTGATATTAATTGAATATTTTTTTTGAAAGATTTTCTTTTCATTCGCGCCTAATCTTTG